>JTEE01000131.1:132517-148393 GCA_002896455.3 Chlorella sp. ArM0029B
GGGGGAGGGGGGGAAGGGTGCCAGTGAGAGGGAAGCGGTGTGGGGAGCCATGTGGGGGGCATGCGTGGGTGCGGCAGGAGCGTGGGCTGGCAAGTGTAGGAAGAGGGATGGGGATGCACACAGGCAACCTGGAAGGGCAAGCAGTGCAAACCCACAAACGCAGCCCTTTCCTCCCACCCCCACCCGAATCCCCTCACCGCGTCTGGCATGTCGGCCCGCCCGCCGCGCCCAGAACGGCGCATGGGACGTCCGCTGCTGCCGCCGCTGCCCGCACCACCGCCCATGTCTTCACCAGTGAGCGTGGCCCGCTTGCCCGGGCGCCCCCCTCGCGACCCCGCGCTGCCGTTGCTCAGCGTGCTCTCTGCTGGCTGGGCTGCGCCGCGCTTGGAGCCCGCAGGCATGCGGCCGCGAGCCACCGGGGGTGGCGGCATGAACACATCCAGCTGGGAGCCGCACCGGGGCGGCTCATCTGCTGGCAGCCCTCCCAGCATGGCCCCCAGCCTGCAGGCAGGGGTGGGCGGGCAGGGCAGGCGAGTTTCATGCCTGAGCGCAGGGTGGGTGGTGTGATGGCTGAGGAGAGCGGGAGGGGAAGCGGCGGCATGCTGGCTCATATGGGGATCTCTAAGAGATCCCCATATGCACCACACACAGCGTACGAGCAGCTGCCCACAGCTGTCCTGTCCAGACCCCCGGTTGCTGCCTCCCCTGGCAGGCATACACGCAAACATGCACACCCATATGCTCTCTCACATGTTGATTGTGCCAAACATGTCGCCTTGAGGCTCGCTGCCGCTGCCGCTGCCCACCGCATCCTCCATCATCAGCTCTGCCACTGCTGGGATGACAGCTGGCGCTGCTGGCTCTGGCGCTGCCAGCTCTGCCGCTGCCATCCCCGGCGCTGCCGGCTCCACAGCGGCCTGCTGCAGCGGCTGCGGCGGCTGCTGCGCTCCGGGGCCAAAGCGGGAGGACCCCCGCGCCGCCTTGGCGCTGGGACGCCCCATTGGATCCTGCTGCTGCCGCTGCTGCTGCTGCTGTACTGCCTGCTGCTGCTGTTGTTTCTGTCGCATTGGCTGCTGGGGATGCTCCCCGACTGCAGGCACGGCGGCTGCCGGCGGGCCACACGCATTGCCACAAAACGTGCTTGCCTCGGCTGGCGCTGGCGCAGCAACCGCTGGCATCAGTGCTGCTGCCGCAGCCGCCACTGGCATCCGCGTTGCTGGCGCCGCAAACGCTGGCGTCAGTCCCGCGGCTGTCGCAGCGTCAGGGGCGCTGTAGTCCGTCTCAAACAGGGCGTCGAAGAGGGAGGGTCCCTCTGCGGAGCTTGGGCGCTCCTGCTCTGCCTGGTCTGCCTGCTGTGCCTGCAGCCCGAAATGCACGCCGACCTTGTCCTCGGGTACGTATGCCTGCTGCGCCTGCAGTGCGGGCCGTGCCTGCTGTGCATCCTGTGCTGGCGGCTGCTGGAAGACTGCAGGCACCGGCTGCGGCTGCTTGGCGCCCGGCTGGCTCCCCGTGCCGCCGCCCCCGCCGCTGTTCTGTCCCTGGCTTGCGTTCTCATTATTCCCTCCCTCTGCCTGCTGCTGCTCAGCACACACTTCCTCTGCCGCAGCGGCCTTTGCTGCCTGCGTGGCCCGCATCTTTTCACGCAACGATCGCGGCCGCCCGCCTGTGCCCGGCGGAGCGGCAGCGAGCACCGGCTGCGTGGGCGCGGCGGCCGCCTGCTGCCGCTGCTGCTGCTGCTGCGCCTCCTGCTGTTGCTGCTGCTGTGCCTCCTGCTGCTGCGCCTCCTGCTGTTGCTGCTGCTGCTGTGCCTGCTGCTGCTGCGCCTCCTGCTGCTGCGCCTCCTGCTGCTGTGCCACGTGCTGTGTGGGCGGCGGCGGCAGCCGAAGTTGCTGCCGCATGTGCCCTGCTGGCGGCTGCTGCTGCCTGGCCTGCTGTGCCTGCTGCGTGACCCCCGCCTGTGTGGAAATCTGGCTGCTCCAGATGCTTGTCCCCGCCCCGCTGCTGCCACGGGACTGCTCCCCAGCCGCCATGGCTAGGCGTGCTGCCACCGCGCGCACCGGGGCGGGCTGGCCGTCGGGCAGGCGCGGTTTGTACTTCTCCTCGGGCTGGCGACGGCCCACCTGCGGGGGCGGGAGCAAACGAGCGGCGAGGTGGCGCGGGGTGTGTGAGCTGGGCAGGGCATACGCCGACACCTGACCACAGAACCGGAGCAAAGCAAGGCACAGTCAGCCAGCCAGCCACGTCATGCAAGTGAGGGCCGCCGTGACAGAGCAAGCCTGGCCTGCAGGCAAACCTTGCAGCTGCCCATCCCTGACGGAATGTACGGACACAGCACAGCACTGCAGGGCAGGGCAGGCAGCATCCCGCGGGCTGCCGTGGCGCCTGCGGGCCCCACCCCCACCTGCAGCCCCACCCCCAGCTGCGTCAAGCAGGCCTGGACACTCAGCACGCAACAGGGAGCCCCGGGTGTGTGGCCCGCGCTTGCACGCCTGCCCTGCCTCCCCAGCACTGCCCCTTGCCCCCCTCCTCCTCCTCCTCACCTGCACCGAGTCCACCAGCCAGTCTGCGGTGACAGGAATCACGCCATACTCCTCGCAAAACTCGTACTTGCGCCCTGCGGGCAGGGCGGTGCGTCACGAAGCCACGAGGGGGGCAGGGGTGAGTGTGGCCAGGGCATGATGGAGGGGAAGGCCTGACGGGATACACACTGGTACTGATCTGGTGTCATGAACAACTTGGCCTTGGCACGCCTGTCCCCGGGTTCAATATTGAAAAATTGAACTGCAGAAGGAGGGGGCGGCCTGGCGGGCAGAAGGGAGGCTGTCTCACCCACGCCAGGTGGCAGTTGCTGCAAGAGAGTGGCAGCACCGTGCCTGCCCAGGGACGGAAACTTTCAAGCCACCCTCAAGGCTGCCTGATCCACCCCTCTGCCGCACTTCATCTACGCCCCGCCACAGGTGGGCGGCAGGATGAGGTGCGTGTTCTATGCTGCCTGGGCCCCACCCCACCCCGCATGTATGCCTATGCACCGCCCACTCACCCATGGCGTGCAGCACGATGAGGTGCGTGTTGCGGCGTGTCATGCTGTCGGTGGTGGTGCCCCCCAGGGTCTCCACCGTCCGTGCAATGGCGGCACGGATAGCCGTTTCGTAGATAGAAGTGCTGACGCTGCAGGGGAGGAGAGGGGTGGGTGGAGGGGAGGAGAGGGGTGGGTGGAGGAGAGGAATGGGTGGAGGGGAGGAGAGGGGTGGGGTGGGCGTGTCACCAGGGCACACAGGGGAAAGGCGGGTGGGAGGGGGGTCACAGGCGACGGCGGAGATGCCAGCCTGCGGCAGCAGCAGTAATGTTGCCGATGCCCCAGGCCGGCCCCATCTGGCCCCCAATCCTGCCCAGTCAGCCCGTCAGCCTGCACACCACACCCGCCTGCTTACACTACTTCAGTCATGCCAGGCATGGGCAGCGGGTAGGGCAGCGGCTGGTAGAGCGGCGCGCCGCGGTTGGGCGGCAGCGGCCCGGTGGGAGGCCCGTTGGGCAGCGCCGGCTGCAGGCTGCACTCCAGCCAGAACATGGTGAAGCGGTTGCGCTCCTCCACTGCACGGCGATACACACGACATGCACGAGGGGCGTGAACAGCAGGGTGGGTGGATGCGGAAAGTAGGCAGATGGCAGGATGGAGTGTTGCTTTGTAGGAGCACATCACACCGTGACTCGGTTCTCCACTACATCACAGCATGCAAGGCCCGAGCAGGGCCTGGCAGGCAGGAATGGGAGACGGTTGATGGGGGGAACAGCCAGCACATGATTGGCACCCGTCCATCACTGCCCACCAATCGCGCCACCCCATTTGACCTGCACAGGCAGGGCTCGTCCTTCCCAAGTGAGCTCTCCTCTGCTGTGCTGCCCACCTACCACGCCGCCCCTCCCTGATAAAAAATCGACGATTTTCCACATCCTTTGAAAAAATCGGTGATTTTCCATATCCTTTGAATGTAGAATCATGTATAAAAACTCTTACTCTCAAACTCTTAAAAGCTCTTACCCAGGCGGAAGTCTGGGCATGCGCTGCGCAGTTGCGTGACTTGCTGGGCCACCAGGCTGGCGGGGCACAGGGCATACGCCTTGCTCTTGTCTGCATCAGGGAGTGCAAAAATAAGGGCGAAAAGCGAGAGCAACGAGTGAAGGAAGGTGCGGAAGAGGTGCACACCCTTGTGGGCATAGGAAAGCAAGCCGCACACATCCAAGCCACCACTGCCACCGCCTCGCCGACATCCCTGCCCACCTGCCTTTACCCCACACTGCTCCACTTGGGCTGCACAGCGGCCTTCTCCATGCAACCGCAGGTGCCTGCCCTCCAACAGAACCCCGCCAGCCAACCACCGCATACAACCCTGTGCCTGTCATGCGCTGCACAGGCAAGCCACCAAGCTCCGGCCCAATCTCGTCTCCGACACCCACCGCACCACCCACCCCTGCTGCCCACCTGTGACGCGCTGCATGGTGGTCTCAGTGAATATTCGGCCGCCCGCCTCCTGCACCAGCCTCCGCGCGACTGCCTCGGCATCGGTGCCCCGCAGCGCCGCCAGCGTGAAGTAGCAGCCCTCCAGGGGGCCTGGGGAGCAGGGAGGTGTGGGGACGGCCAGAGTGGGGTGGGGAGATGGATAAAGAGGCAGGGCAGGGCAGCCATGCAACGTGAGTGGCAGCCCACCGGCACGATGGAGTGGGATGAGACGAGACGAGGGGGAAAGGGGCACAGGTGGAAGGTGGGCAGGCACCCCAAGCAAGCGCCCTGGAGCCGAGCAAGGGCAGAGCAAAGGGTGGCAGGGTGTAGCAGCGCCGCACTCTGTTACCACCAACTCAAATCCACCTCGTACGTCCCTCCCACACCTGCCAGGGGCTGTGTGCGCGCCATCTCGCCGCCCGCCCCGCCCGCCCCAGCGCCCCCACCCGCCGGCTCCCCAGGTGTGCCAGTGCTCAAGGTGCGGTCCATGCGGGTGGCAGCCTCAAGCTGCTCCAGCACCGGCGGCCTGCGCCTGCCAAGAAAGAAAGGGGCATACAATGGGGGGAAGGGCTGAGAATGCCTGCGGGAGGCGCATGCCCAGGCAGGCAAGCTGACCAGGTGGGTGCACAACATCCCAGCTGCAGCAGAGCCATTGGGGATCGCGGGGCAATGCACTGCTCAAGAGACCCAGCCCAGCACAGGCCAAAGCCAGGCCCAGCCCAGCGCGCACCTGTGCTGCGTCAGCAGCGACATCGGCACCAGATAGCCGTCCGGGCGCAGGCGCTTGCCTGCCGCCACGCTCTGCGAACAGGCAGGCCAGGGTGGTGGGGCCCAGTTGGGTGCGGTACGGAGAGGTTTGCCGTGTTGTTCGGTGGGTTCAAATATACAACAGAACTACTTGCACCACTTGTTGGCAGGAGATAGGCGCGGGTCGTGCCAGCTGCCCTTGGTGACCCCATCCCCCTGCACAGCCCCAAAGCAGTGCTGTGCTGTGCCCCACCACCATGGCTGCCCCTGGGTCAGGACAGCGGCCAGTGGTGTGCCCATCCCCCCCTGCACGGTCCATTGTGTATGTGCTGTGCACCACCACCAAGCCTGCCTGCCTGCCCCGGCTGGCCCCACCTGTCGCAGCCAGTCGAGGTTGACGGTGAGGCAGGCGCGGTGGGTGGCCAAAAAGTCGAGAGCGTCGGCGGCCTCGGCAGCCGTCATGTCAGACCCCACCTGCAGGGGGCAGTGGTGGATGGGATGAGGCACGGTTGTGAGGTGCGGGGGGTGTGAGGTGGGGTGCACAACCTGGGTGTGAGGTGAGGTGGGGTGGCAGCCTTGTCTTGCGAGGTGGGGTGGCAGCCTTGTCGTGCGAGCCAAGGTATTGAAGGGCAGCAGAGGGTGGAGGCAAGGCAATTCTTCAATTCACCCTCACTGTGCCTATCTCTTCTTGAAATAGAACACCCTGAGCTTTGCTTTTCCATAATGATGCGATGCCGCATGTGCACACTTCTGTGCTGCTGCGGCGCTGTGAATGAATGAAAGAATGAATGAATAAATGACTGACTGACTGACTGACTGACTGGGTGGAGGCCGGGCACATGGTGGGGGGGAGCACCTGCCCAGCCCACATCACACGCTAGTTCCAACCAAAGACGCTGGCAGTGGCACACCTCCTCCCTGCCGAGCTCCCACGGCAGGGCTGCGGGTGAGCCAGTTTGTGCATGGCAGGCCCGCCTCTCAGCCCCCCGCTCACCACAATGAACTTCACGACTTCCTGCCACTCGGCATACCGCTTGGCTCCGCTGCGCCGCACCAGCGCCGTCGCCTCCAACAGCTCTGCCGGGCCGCAGCCCAGCAGGAGCAGGCGCACTTCGCTCAGGCAGGGGGGCGCATCGTTGCGCCAATCCAGCTGGGCCTCCAGAGTCACTTGGTGGAGGGCCTCACGCTCTGCGACCGCCGCCGCCGCCTCGGCGGCCAGACGTAGCGTCGACGGCGCGCCAAACGTGCTGGCGTCGGTGTCGTCTGCCGCTGTGGGGTGCAGAGACGCCGCGCTGCCGGCACGCTGCAGCCGGCTGGTGCGCCGGCCCTCGGCAGCAGCCGCGGGGCCCGCGCAGGCAGAGGGCTCGCCCGTGCTGGCAGCCGACTCTGCCAGGGCGGTTGACTCTGGTGCAAAGTGCTGCTGCTGCTGCTGCTGCTGTTGCTGGTGGGTGCTGGTGGCACGAGGCGGCAGCGCCTGCCGTGCCGTGGCTGGGCCGGCCATCTGGCCCTGCCCGCCGGCAGCGGCATCTGTGAGCAGGAAGGCCGCCTCGTCCTGGTTCCACCACACCCGCGCGCTCTCCTCAATCCACCTGGTGCTGACCACTGTGATGCCCTCACGCCGTGCAAACCTGCGGGGCGGGCGGCGGACAGCAGGGAGGGCAGCTCAGCAGGGCAGCTCAGGAGGGGGCACGCGGGTGCTGCGGCGGCCGGCGGCCGGCGGCTGCAGGAGCCTCTCTGGCTGGCAGCGCAGCAGCGAGGCGTCCACAAGGGCAGGTCACGTGGACAGGCCGCAGCTCAACCTTGTGCTGTGCTGCTGCAGAACATGCAAGTGCATGATTGAATGATGCAGGCGGAATGCAACGGACGCGCCCAGCACCCGCCCAGCACCCACGTCACCACACCTGCCTCCCACTCCCACTCCCAGCAGCACCCACCAAACCACCCGCTGCCCACCTGTACTTCTCGCTGTCTGTTGAGTTGGTCACCAAGTGGGTGCACTTCTTGTCCAGCGCTGGGGAGTGCAGCCCGCCGCCGCGGGTCACGTGGGACGCCAGCTCAGTCTTCTTGGCCGCCGTCAGCCCCGACAGGCAGATGGTCAGGCCCAGGAAGGGGCCCACCTTGTAGTCTGTGTATGGAAGCTTCCGCCCCGCCTGCCAAGAGGGAGACAGACACAAAAGTGCGGAGCGGAGAGGTCAGGCAAAGGGAGGGGTGGCTGGGGGAGCCGGGTGCCGAAGCGGCTGCAGGCAGGGGGCTGCGCAGTGCAGTGGCCCATCGAACAGACCTTTCTGCAAGCAAGCTCTGACTGAGCGACGCAATAGCGAAGTGTGACAGGACCGCATGCAGACCCGAGCACCTCGGCCGCCGCGCCGCCGCCCTTGCGCACCTGCACGCTTGCCGCCAGCCAATCTGGGGTAACCACATTGGTGTTCGGGTCCGCCCGTAGCAGCGCTCGGTACTTGACGGAGCGCACGGAGCGGGCGATGACCAGCAGGGGCGGGTCCCTGATGTTGCAGGTGGTCACGAACACGCCCCCGCTCTGCGCCACCTGAGCCGCCACGGTTTCCTTCTCGCGGGTGGGGATGGCAGTGCCCAGCACGGACCATCCCTGCAGAAACTGAGCCATGTCGAGCAGCGGGCGCGGCGCCGGAGGAGCGGGCCGGGTTTTGAAACTCGCTCTAGCAGCTGTTTTGCGGCGTCATTTCACCCCCAGCGCGTTATGCAGAGCTGCAAACCTGCTCAGGTAGCGTGACACGCCTCGGGGGCAGCGGAGCAGCGCTGGAACAGCAGCAGCAACCGACCTGCTGGGCGCGCTGGGCGGGAGCGGCCCTTGCGGGCGCCAGCACATTCAAGCAGTGCACCACCGTCTGCGCAAGGAGCCGAGGGAGGGTCGTCGGGTGGACGGTGTGCGAGTGCATTTGCAGATGCAGGAATACGCGGGGGGCTCTACCTCCTCTAAAGACGACGCATGATGCATGCTGCAGGATGGCGCTCCTGCTTCATCATATCTTGTTGATGGTGGCAGCGTCACTGCGGCGGCAATTGGATGCCGCTGTCTAGGGGCATTGGCCACCTTGTCCGGGTCCCAACCTTGTCATGCACAGCGTAGCCTGCTGGGGCAGCTTGTGCCACAGCATTTGGAACAAACACGCCAGCGTCAGCTACTCTTTTCTGACTCGAGTGGTTCCCTCCGTGACGCACGCCGTGGAAGCTGCGCTGCCGGTTTAGTTTCTGGTTAATGTTCGAGCACGTGCCGCTGTCCTACAGCGGTACATCCCTGCCGCAGGCATGCCATGTCAGCTGAGCTGATGTCAACAGCACGGCCTGTCGTGGCCATCTGGTGGTTCGCCGCTGCTGCTGCCTGGTTCTGTGAGGTACCAGTGTGAGATGGGGAGGGTGCGAGGCAACAACTGCTCACCCACTCTGTCCTGTGATCCACCCTATTAGCTGCCCACCGCCATGCTCCCTCTTCCGCCACGTCCTCCTGCCCACCTGTCACCTCGCCGTGTGGCTTCCCTCTCTGTGCCAACCGGTTTGATCCACTCCACAGGCCACTGCCCCACTCTTTGCCCTCTCCTTGTGTCTGGCCATGCGCATGCCCGCTCATATCGCGACAAACCAGTAGTCAGCACACCCTATGGGCGGTCCGGGCCCAGCCTTGGTGTTGAGGCAAGGGTGTTGCAGGGCGGGGTACGGGAGACAGGCTCAATTCACATCGAAACACAGAAACACACAGCCCGGGTGGCTGGCGTTGGTGCACAAGTAGAGAGGCAGCACAAATGTTGTGGAGCAGAGCAAGCAGGGTGGGGAGGGAGGGGAAGGGGGCAGGGACGGGCTATAGGGGTCGGGTGCCTTTTGCCTGCTTGGGCGGGGCGGCTCAGTGGGGAACAAATGCGGGGAGGGAGGCAAGCTGGCTGGAACGAAGGAAAAAACTCGAACGAGCGGCAGCGGTGGCAGAGGGAGCAAAAGAATTGNTGGGGTGCGGGGTACGGGGGCACGCGCCCGCCCGCTCGGCGGCCCAAAACAAAAAAAGCGGGGCCGGATGAATGAGTGCAGTGAGGGTGGGTACGCGCGTGTCTTGGCAAGCATACATACGTTCATGCAGGCAGTGCCCGGCTCAAGGGCAGCTGCCTGGAAGCTGTGCCCTAGGACGCCTCAGTGTTGGCAGGCAGGGCAGGGCTGGGTGGCCCCAACACATGTGAGCCCTCTCGGGAGTGCCGCCGCTGGCCGGGATGCGGCGTGGGGGGAGTGTGGAGGGGGGGGAGTGGCTTGCGTCACGTGGGGGGCGCCAGGGCGCGCGCTAGCCCCGTCGGCATGCTGCCCCGGGCGGAAGGGGACGCGGGCGGCCGGCTGCCCGGTGGAGGAGGGCGGGGAAGGGGCAGCGCGGGAGGGAGGGGAGGTGCCGTCCCGGTCCTTAAAACTTGCCCACATCGCACTCATCTGCATGCGCAAGCGTGGGAGGGCGGGGGTGGGGGTGCAGGCAAGCAGAGTGAAGCGCAGCGCAGCATGCAGAGCACGCTGCAGACGTGCAGATGCGTGCTGGCCTCCCCACCCACTTGCCTCCTTGCCTGGGGTTCCCATCCCCCCACACTCGCGTGGCTGAGGTCGCCCGGGAAGACCTTCCCCCCCTCTCAGTGTGCCCTCCTCACACCCTCCCTCCCTCCCCGCCGCAACGTCCACCCTCCTGCGACCCCCTTCATTACATTTTTATAAAAAGAATTACTATACCAACAATCATCAAAATGTCTATTTTTATAATGACAGCCTCTCATCACAGTGGATGAGGTCACCCCGAGAAGGCTGTCTCCCTCTGTAAGTCTCTCTCTCTCACACACATACACACTCCCCTGTCGCACTACCCCCTGCCCCCCTTGAAAGCCTCACCCGAGTGGAGGAGGTCGCAGGGGAAGACATCGCGGGGCTCCGGGTACAGCATCTGGTTCTTGCCGTCCAGGTACCTGGGGGGCCGCAGCGGGGGGAGGATGGGCGGGTGGGGGGCATGGGGGAGGGGGAGTGAGCTTCAGGTTTGGGACCAAGTAAATGCGCGAGAGAGGTGGGGGCATGGCAGGGCGACGCAGTGAAGCTGTCAGGTCACGGGCAAGTCAGTGCATGGTGTCGGCGCCTGGTCCTGTTGGCGTGCAGTGACCGCACCACACACAAACGCAGCTAGACACATGTGCGGTCGGAATATGCAGACCGCACAAGGCAGGCCGCTCCCTCCTCTCTGGACACGCACGCCAGGCAGGCGCGGCTACGCCCCACAGCTCCTTGCCGGTTTGAGGATCACAGGCCCCGGGGAAAAGTTCGAACCAGGCATGCCGGAGATGCAGAGCCCGCCGTCCAGCACACCCACAGCAGGCACAGCAGGCGTAGCAGGCATGCAAGGGAAGGCACACATGTGGGAGGCCGGCGGTGCAAAGCCGGCGCGGGAAGCGTGCCCTTGGCCCCCCCATGAAAACAGGCCGGGCCGTGGGCCTCACCGGTTGATCATCTTGCGTGTGGATGGGTTGAAGCCGTCTGCGATGTTGATGCGGCGGGAGCGGGTGCGGGCGGTGTGCATCATGGTGCGCACACGGGAGGCCAGGACCTGGGGCACAGGAAGGGAGCAGATGGGGGGGAAGAAAGTGTGAGGCCGGGGTGGCAGGCAGTGGTGCGAATCGAGTCCCAAGTACACAAATACAAGGCACCCCGCGTCCAGCACCCACGTGCACTACTACCTCGGCAGGCAGTTGTGCATCGCCCTGGAGGGCCGCACGCGGGAGGCCAGCAGGGCAGTGCCCCATTGCAGCAATGCAGTGCCGCCATTCAGCAGTGCAGCCGGCAGGGCAGTGCAGTGAGCAGAGGAGCCCGGCGGGGCGGCAAGCAGGAGGAGCTGTCGAGCGTGCAGTGTGTGCAGGGTGGGCGTGGGGGGTGGCCATTGCCAAGTCAACCGAGCTGCTGCCGTGAACACGCCCCCCCCATTTTTAGAGGAACCTTTCTTCGGTGTAAACTTAGAGGAAAAGGGGAGGTTACTTGCTGTTAGCACAAGCACAGGGGCGGGATGTGAGGCCACCCACCTTGCCCAGCTCTACGCCCCACTGGTCGAACGAGTTCACGTTCCAGATGAAGCCCTGCAGGCGGGGAGGGACGGAGGGAGGGGAGGGCCCAGGGAGGGGCGTTTGAGGGTTTCACTCGAAGCCAAGCCAAAGCAAGTCCATGTGACAGTAGTTTTAACAGAGTCGCGCCATACGCAAAGCCCTGATTGGCCCCCACACCCAGGCACAGGTCTGCCGGCTGCCCTTGCACACTCAGACTGCTGCATCTCGCCACACACCCTGCACTCATTCCCCCATTCATTCACAGCGCCGCAGCCACACACCAGCGTGCCGCACACCCTGCACCCACCACATCCTGCATGCCATGCCATGCACTCAACCACCCCGCCAAGCCACCCACACCAACCCACCCACTCCCAGTACAAGCGCACACATCACACACACTCACACACCACAGCACCCCCCACCCTCCCCACCTGCGTGGCCACCCTGTTTTCGTACAGCGCCAGCAGCTGGCCCACCCGGTAGGGGGACAGGCTGGGCAGCAGCAGGCTGGTGGAGGGGCGGTTGCCTGCGGGGGCGGGGCGGGGCGGGAGGAGGGGCAAGGCGGGGGCAGCAGTGGTCGGAACAGAGGTGGGTGGGTGGCAGCGGCTGGAGGGCTGGGCCGGGTTGGCACTCCGCACACCTCGCCGAGTTGTATGGGATCATTCATCTGCCTCCGAATGGCGGGTTGGCTTCTAGAGGTGCCCCGCCTGCCCACCAACCCACCGGTGAGGTTTTGTTCAGGTTTTGTGCAGAACAATCAGCCCCGCCTCACGTCATCCACTCCACCTCGCCTTGCCCCTTAAGACAGGCAACCCAAAACACGCTGGCTGGCACATGTGTGAACTAGCGCGCCCCTACCCACCCTCTCACCGCTGAAGGTCTTGTGCGGGATGAGCCACTCGGGCACGCCCTCAGCACGCAGCGTCGTGCTGTCCTTGCCAATGGCCAGCGCATCAGCCTGCAGTTGGGGTGGGGGTCAGCGGTTAGCAGAGCGCAAAGTGAGTCCGTCTCACAAGTTGTCGGACGAGGCATCACAGCATCCCGCGGCACACGGCCGCCGACTTGCCCGGCCCCCCAGCCACCCAACCACACCCCGACGCCCCACGTGGAGTCTCGTGCTGTTGTGGGACCTCGCCAGAGCAAACCCCTACCAAAGCAAAAAGTCCCTGCCCGCCACACACACCTGGGCAGGGGACCTCATTTCAACCACCACCGCACACCACACACGCACAACTCTGTTCATCACCCCCACCCCTTCCCCTGCCGCACCCCTCACTCGCTCCCCCACCCCGCCCAGCCCACCTGGGCAAAGAAGTTGCACATGAGCTCGTCGTGGTTGGACACATCCTCCCCCTTCAAGTACACACTCTGCTGGCTCTTCACCACGCCAATGAACTCACACGGCACCATGCGGCCCTGCACTCGTTCACAACAGGGTGGATGGGTGGGGCAGGTGTGAGGGGTGTGGGAGAGGGGGGGAGGGGTGCTGTGTACGACGCCCGTGGCTGTGCATCCTGGGCGCCGCTTGCTAGGGGAAACGGGCTTTGGGTGAGGAGGAGAAGGGGGGAGGGAGCACCAGGTGAGGTAAGTCCAGTGTTGGGAAGCAGAGGAGAGAAGGAAGTTTGCCTGCTCAGGTGCAGCAGGCTGAGGTGGGTGGATGGTAGGGGCAGCTAGGGAGTGCAGGACGGCAGGCAGGCATGCGTGTATGTGGTCGCTGATGCAGCGGGATGTGCCAGCCCCATAGCAGGCAGCCACGGGGTGGTCCCGATGGCGCCGCCAGGGGGCTGTCCAGCCTGGATTGCGGGTCCAGGCGGGGGGGCATTTCTGTGGGGTAACCGCCATTTAATCTGCTGCCATATGCGGGGCGCGCAAGCGCCACCGGCAGGAAATTGGTAAGGCACCCGGGGTGCAGGTGCATCCCTACTTTAGTGGGGTTGCACGTGATTTCGGCTTGCTGTGCTGCTTACCTCGCCCCACCTGCCCTCGCCCCACCTGGGCTGCACCCACCCTCCAAGTCCTCCCCCACGACCTGCCCCTAGCCAAGCGGCGGCCCCCTTTCATTCATGTACAGCGCCGCAGACACAAACCAACGTGTGCCGCAGACACAAGCGTGTGCCGCAGACACAAGCGTGTGCCGCAGACACAAGCGTGTGCCGCAGAAGCAGCACACCAGCGTTATGGGAAACTGACAGCCCCCACCCGGGCCCTGCCCGCACCTGGTGTATGAGCTGGTAGAACGAGTGCTGGCCGTTAGTGCCGGGCTCGCCAAAGTAAATCTCGCCAGCCTGGCAGGAAGAAAATGGCGGAGGGAAGGGGTGGGAGGAGCGGTGGGGGTGTGAGGCAGAGCGGGGAAGCAATGCGAAAAAGGGGAGCACAGGGATGCAGGCAGGCCGGGGTTGATCATGCGGCGCCACACAAGCCCGCGCCAGTCTGCACCCGCCTGCCCCCCTGCACACAAGCCGCCCAGACCGCTGCCCACCGATGTGCCACGCCACCGCCACGCACCTTGAAGGGCAGCGGCTCGCCATCAATGGACACCTGCTTGCCGGTCGACTCCATGGCAACCTGGCAGAGATGGCGGAAGAGCACAAAGGAAGAGAACAAGGGAGGGCGTGTGGGCAGGGTGGGCAGGCAGGCAAGGGCCGGGTGGTGGTTGCATTGGGTTTGGGGTGGTGCAAGGAGGCCCAGTGAGGGTGGGGAGGGCGGGCGCGCAGTGAAAGGGTGCATCAGGTGACACCCACTGCTCACAATTGTGCACAACACACACTTGCGGCCGCCCCCCTTTGCCTGCTACATACAGCTGCTGCCTCGGCACGCTCATGCCCCGCCCACACAGCCCATCCCTGACCCCCTGGCCTCCTCCCCCCCACCTGCTGGATGTGCGATGGGAACTTGGAGAGTGCCTGGCAGTAGGGCAGCACCGCCACGCTGCTGCGCCCCAGGAAGGTCGAGTTCCAGATGCTGCAGCGGGGGGAAAGGAGGGATGGGGAGTGGGGGGTAAGACATGGGCAAGGTGTAAGGAATGGAGGGGAGGAGGGAGAGGGAGGGAGAGGGAGAGGTGTGCACACATGCATGGCAGTTGGTGTCAGGGAATCGGCACAACAGCAGCGGTGGGTGAAAGGGAGGTGCAGATTGTCAAGTGCGCACGACTCTTTCTTAAATAGCAAGGGCGGACCAGCAGCCCCGTGCGTGAAAGGGACTTTGTGAGCTCCGCCGCTCTCACCATGTATGCTCAAGCGTGCCCCACCCACAGCATGTCTCCCAATGGTGATGTTTCACGCCGCCCACCCACACGATGACGAGTCGTTAAACGCAGTACATACACACCTAGGACAGCTGGGCCGCCCACCTCCCACGCAAGCATGACCACCCGCCCACCCACAGGACACAGGACACAGGCCACCCTGGCCCCCCCACCACCACCTTGAGCCCACCTCATGAGGCCCATTAGGAGAGAGATGTTCCCTGAACCCTCAACCCCCCGCCCACCTCATGAGCCCCATGAGGACGGGGATGTTGTCCTGGAAGGGCGCGTCCCGCCAGTGGCTGTCAATGTCGTGGGCGCCCTTCAGGAACTCCTCCATCTTCTGCACACCCGCTCAAACAGGGTGGACAGAATTGAGGCACACTCAGCGGTGCAAGGGAGGTGCAGGGGGTGGGAACAGGTGGGGCGGGGCGGGGCAGAATCTTCCATCGTCACCCCTTCATTTTGTAATTCATTTTTTTTTTTCATTTTGTTTTTGCCATATATTTGCATGTGCTGCCAGCCGCCTGACGCTACGCAGTGTGAGTTCCTGCCCGCCCGTCCGCCCACCTCGAATCCGTACTGCATGGCCAGCGGCAGGACGCCGACGGCGGAGGTGACAGAGTAGCGGCCGCCCACCCAGTCCCAGAAGCCAAACGCGTTCTGTGCGGGGGGAGGTGGGGAGGCAGGGGGGAGGGGAGGGTGGAGTGGTGTAAAAGAAGGTGAGAGGAGAGGGGGTCGCAGCAGCAGAGGTTGGACGGACGCGGAGGGAGGTGCAGGGGGCAGGACGCAGGGGTGGGCGCTGTGAAACACTGGGGTGAAGTCAATAACAGGGGTGCATCCTTAAGCCTGGTCCAGGTCAGCACCCCGCCCCCATTTTGTCTTGTTTTGGGCCTGCCCACAGGGAACACAGCAGCAGCCCGGGTCGATCCCAGACTCCCTACGCCGCACAGCTCGACTGTTGGACACCCCTCTAGCCCCCACACTCAGCCTGGGTGTCAATCAACAAGGCAGGCCGCTCACTGCTGGGTCGATGCCAAACTCCTCTAAACCCCTCGCGGTTGGTACCCTGTACCCCACAGTGCATTGTTATCGAGTCCCCTTAGCTGTACAGCATACATACCACGCGTGCCCCGTTGCTCTAACAAGGCAGGCTGCTCACCACGGGGTCGATGCCAAACTCCTCCACCAGCTTCAGGTTTGTGGACACCGCCACCATGTGCTTGGAAACAGAGTCCTGCCCCAGCTCAGTGGTCAGCCAGGTGCTGCGGGACAGGGTGGTGGGTGGGGCAGCAAAAGGAGAAAGGTGA
>JTEE01000131.1:149783-167671 GCA_002896455.3 Chlorella sp. ArM0029B
GTAGTGCAGGGGCGAGAGGTTTGAAGGTTGCTTGGAGCAGGAGGTCGGCCAGGGAGGGGGAGGGATGGAGGCGCAAGGGCACGCAGATGGGGTGGGGGTGTGAGGGTGTGAGGAAAGGTAGGGCAAACGGATGGGAGTGGACCGGGCGCAGGGACAGGGGGTGAGGGGCAGCAAGGGCCAGGAAGCTGGGACGGGCGCAGGGAACAGGGGGCGGCGGGCGACGCGCACCGCGCTCCCGTCCGTCCATCACGCTTGATGCGCGCACTGAAGCATCCCAGAGCCCGTCGGCACCACGCCCCTCCCCCCCCCACACACAATGCTCCATCCATCCACCCCCGTACCCGAGAAGTCGCGGATCTTGTCCAGCACCTCCCACACATCGGGCACCACATCCTTGCCGTCCACAAACACCTGGGGGAGGGGCGGGGGGTCGGGCATGTTGGGGGACCGAGTGTTGGGGGAGATGGGGGAGGCGGAGCGGCGGAGAGGCGGCACGGCACAGCATGCGCAGCGCTGTGCACCGATCTGCCTCGTCCTCTTCAGTACCTCACAACACGCCTGTCTGCCCCCTGGGGCTGAAGAGGAGGAAGAAGAGGAAGAAGATGGCCATCCGCGCTGCGCCCCACCTGCTCATCACGGGGCATGTGCAGCGCCGTGTGCAGCACTGCGCCGCCCTCTCCGATGCCCCTCACCGCTCCTACCCCCCAAGCAAAGAAAGAAAGGAACCCGCGCTGCGCCCCACCTGCTCATCACGGGGCATGTGCAGCGCCGTGTGCAGCACTGCGCCGCCCTCTCCGATGCCCCTCACCGCTCCTACCCCCCAAGCAAAGAAAGAAAGGAACCCGCGCTGCGCCCCACCTGCTCGTCGCGCGGCATGCGCAGCGCGGTGTGCAGCACCGCCCTGTCCTCCGTGTTGTTGATGTGCTCCCCGGCAAACATGGCGTTCATCTTGGTGCGCAGCTTGGCGCGCTCAGCCAGGTTCAGCAGCAGCTGCGGGGGGCGGGGGGCAGGCGGGCACGGTACCGTCAATGAGAGTCGCCATTTCCCCACTTTCTCGAAAAGTTTCCGGGTGTGCCGAGAACAAGGCGCTGAGAAGCAGGGGCCTAGGGAAGGCCTTGTGGGGTCAGCCGTTGGAGAGGCGTGGCCTCGCATTGCTGTGCACATCCTGGTTCAGCAGCAGTGCAGGGAGCGGTAGGAGCCGGATGGGCACAAGAGCTTATGGAAGGCCGTGAGACTAGGGAGGCAGTGGGGAGGGCACCAGGTCAAGAGACTAGGGGGGGCAGACAGGCAGGCACGGGGAGACAAATCCAATCTGCACCTCCTTCCTGCCTTCCTGTTACACCGTGTGCGTCTCAACAGGGGCGACGGTTCCCGCTGCGGCGCACAGCCTGGGGCCCGCCACATCTTCTTCTGCCCCCGCCAGTGTCCACCGCCGGTTCCCCCCGGACCACACTCCGGCCAGCCCAGGCACCCCCGCCCAGCCCCTCCAGGCCTGCCCCCGCTCCCCCCACCTGCAGCGTGGTCTCGGTCACGTTCTGGCGGGAGAAGTCAACGTAGAGGCCGTTGTGCTCCCGCACCAGGCTGTCTGTGCGCTCCTCATCCTGCAGCAGGTCACGCAGGTGGCTGCCACAGGGGGGCAGCGCAGGGCGGGGCAGGGGGGAGAAGGCGGGGGAGAGGGTGGGTGTGGAGGGCAGTGGGCATGCATCCACCTGGTGGATGCGGGGCTGCAGTGCAGGTGAGACCTGCCCGGGTGTGGGGGGCGGGGGAGAGGGTGGGTGCACATGCATGCATGCCTAGGCAGGCAGACGGGCAGGCAGGCGGCCAAACAGGCAGGCCGCACGCACCATCTGCCCAGAAGGGTCGCTCCCAAATGCAGCCGCCGCCAATGCTCGCTTCCCCAGCCCCCATCGCCCCACATGTCCCAGCCCCACGCTATTTCACACCCCATTGGGTCTCTCCTCTACTTGCCCTTGCAGACCCTCGTTGCCATCCCACTGTCCGCTCCCTGCCCAGTTCCCCTGCCACAAAATCCACCTGTGAAGGGTAAACACCTCGACACGAGCACACGTTTCCAACACCTTCCCCGCCGGGGCACTCACAGGCGCTCCACCTCCTTGGTGTGCTCCCGCAGCGCATTCCACTCTGGCGAGTAGGAGATGGGCAGGCGCTTGACGGCGCCCGCGGGGCGGTACGCATTGCCAGATGTCACCACGCCATCGTGGCTCTTGTCTGTCAGGCCCAGCGGCGTCGCGGCGGAGCGCGGGGCGGGTGCTGCTGCGCTGCGCGCGCCGGGGCGCGATGCCTGGCGTCTGCAAGGGCCAGCGGCAGGAGGCGGGTGCACTTGCGTGATGGCATGCATGCAGTTGGTGATGCATGCTGCATTTAGCCTACAGGAAAGTGGACGGCAAACCCTTGAAATGAACGGCCCTCGGCAGCTCCGCCCTGCCGCCAGCGCTGGGGCGGCAGCAGGCGGGCACGGCCTTATGGCGAACGACCTCCATTCCCAAACTTCAATGGCTGCCCGGTCTCAAATGCGGCTGTGCGTTGGCCGCCGGGAGGCCCACGCAGGGCGGGAGCAAACGGTGGCCCAAGAGGGCGCAATGCGGCGCGCTGGGCGGCGATCGTTGGCTCCAGTGGGGCCCATTTCCAACAATCTGCGCATCTCCACCAGCTGAACCGCCCGGGGGGCCTCCGGCACAGGTTTCTCGAGATAGGGTCAGCCTCGGAACGGGGTGGGGTTTGGGACCTCGCGCGCACCTGCCATGGAGCTGAGCTCCCTGGGAGAACGCGCTCTGGGCGCTGGTCATAGCAGCCTGCTGCATCGCTGCACAGAATTGGCCGGGCAGACCCAAGCTGCGCCAAGTGCTGAAGCTGGAGGCGGCCTGCGGCTGCCAAATGTGCTGCAGACAGAGCCGATTGCCGCCAGGGGTGCCGTGGGCCGCTCCTGGGCCAGAGAGGCACAGCAGCCGCCGCCCGCGTGGCGGCGTCAGCGCCCGCCCAGTGGCGATGTTGAGTTGAACCCAGCATTTGCGCCCAAGCCCGTGACAGGCCTGGCACAACACGTACCGTGGCAGCGATTTGGAAATGGGCCTTCCAGCCTGGCTGTCCGGCGCTGGAACATTCAGCACCCCGCCCCTCATACGAGTCGACTGGAAAACCGAGTTGCAAGGCCCATGCAAGGGCCCCCACCTGGAACGCAAAACTACGGAGGGCTTTACCTTCAGCTCTTCATTTGACATGACAGAGAAAATCCGTTTGTAAATAATACACATGTAGCCGGATGGGTGGATGTCACCATGAAACCCCCAGCAGAGGCAGGGAGGCAATGAGCGGGGTGCCCACTGCTAGCCCTTCTGGGCCGCCACGCTGCCTGCTGCTTCAGCCTCCACAACTCGCAGCGCCGCCAGTGCAGTGCACACCTTGCGGTGGCCGCCCCCACGCCAGTCGGCCGTCTGGCAGGCTGTGCAGCAGTAGCGCACCGCTCGACAGCCGCTGCACCGCTTGCTGCCCGCCACCTGCCCCCAGTCGGGCCCACCCTGGGCGCCCAGGTTGGCGCACCGCAGGTTGGCGCACCCGCGGGTGGCCGCCGCCTGTGCCAGCTCCAGCGCCGCCGCCGCCTGCTGCTCCGGCTGATGCCAGTGGGCCTCCAGTGCTGCCACCAGCTGTGCGGCCAGCGGCAGGAGGTCCTGCACAGCCGCCCGTGCTGCCAGCAGGTTGCTGGGCAGCGGTGCCACATGTCTAGATAGCTGGGTCGCTGCTGCCAGCACATCAGCTTGCAGCTGCGCAGCCGGGCTGCTGGCGTCTGCCTGTGCTGCCCGCTGGGCTCCTCGGGCCAAGTCCGAGGCAATTTGGTGCAGGCAATAGTGCAGCGAGGTCACCTGCAGCGGCAGTGGGAGGAGGATGCAAGTTTTACTACTGAAACCCTGAACCACAAACCCAGGAGCAGGGGCTGATTGTGTGTGCAGGTGTCGGCGGTGCAGCATGGGTCCAGCTCTGCCCACACAACCACACCCTCCTAGCTCAAGCAGCGTGTCATGCCTGTGGCTGCACGTCAATCTGCCCTCTGCATTCTGATTTGCTCAGCAGCACAGGTGAGTGCTGAAATGGCGTGCAACCCTGCATCATTCAATCCGCCATAACAACAGCTCCTTTGAGCCCAGCAGCATCCAACGCCTCTCGTGACCCCCGACCTCCCACCTGCTCCAGCGACGGGCCAGCAGCCAGGCACCCCTGCACCAGCCCTCCCATCGCGCCGCCGCTGACCAGTGACATAGCCACTTGCGGCGTGAACTCGGCCTTACTCGCGAGCTCGCTGGCAATCTTCAGGAGCTCCTGATCCTGCTGCTCGGGACCACCAGAAGGGCCAGAGCCCAGCGCCTGCACAGCGCAAGTTTGTTTTGCAGCAGGCGATTAGTGGCCTGCGCTTGCATGGCATGTGCCGTTGCCGCCCCGACGACACCAGGGCAGGCCGCCTCTTGCACCAGCCTCCCCCACCCAGCACTGGGACAGCATGCTGGTGGCACACACTGGGCCCACTGACGCATGGGCGGCACACCCTACCCCGGCCGGTGTGCATGCTGCTGCCACACTCTGAGCCCAGTGAGCTCACCTGCGCCACCACGTGCACCGCTGCTGCCAGCACCTCGCCAGGCTCGCCGCCTGCCAGCCAGGGGGAGCACATCTGCAGGCACCCGCCCGTCAGAATGGCTGCATCGGAGGCCAAGCGGACGCTGCCCTCACGCGTTGGCACCGACCCATCCCAGTGCCTGAACCCCGCCGCCAGCGCGCTCACGTGGGCGGCCGCGGCGGCACACGCTTGCCTGCAGGCAGGGGAAAGCAGGAGTGTGGTTGACCATTGGGGAGGGTCCACTGGTGAGTCGGCTGTGGGCTGAATGGGTGGGTGCAACAGGAGGTGCATGCAGCACTGTGCAGGGGCACTGGCGTACTGTGGGCATGCATACGCATGCATATGCCGGAATTGGCTGTGCCGCCCCCACGCATCGCATGTGGCCCCCGCTTGTTGGCAATAACCAAAAGTAGCAGAACCTGCTTGACCTGAAAAGGCCAGCTACATGGTGCTTATGCGTTGACTCTACGGTTTGGAAGCATCCGACCTTTTGGTGCAGCTCTTATGGCGATGCATCGTGAGGTGTGTGTCGGCCATACAGGGGGGAACAGGCACCGCAGGAGGGCACAACGACAGGGCTGCGTGGCAGCTCACTTGGGGGTGGCAGTGGGGGGTGTGGCGCGCATGGCAATCGCCCGGTTGACATGGCGGACGGTGCGGAAGGAAACGTCCACACTTGCCAGCAGCCAGTACCTTGCCGGCTGCGGGAAGCTCTCCAGGCCGGCGGCAAAGTGGACCACCCGGCAGGTGGCAGCGTGCACGGCACGCAGCTGCGCCTCCAGCTGCTGCTGCTCCCCCACCTCCTCCCACGCCGCCTCGTCGCTGAGGCACATGCGCAGGAGGACGTCTGTGGCTCCCTGGCAGTTGCTCAGCGCCCCCGCCGCAATGTCTGGCGCAGCAGCAGCAAAGCGTGCGACCGCCTGGCTGGCCTGCACTGCGCCCGACACGTGCCCCAAGAGCTCAGCCGCTGCCCAGCCACCCGCCGGCTGTGCAGCCCCAGCCTTGGCTGCCAGGGTGGCACACTCGGACACGCCGGCCAGGAAGGCTGCCAGGCTGGCCTCCTCTGCTGCCTGCAGCCCTGCAGACATGCGTGCCAGCACGCCCAGCTGCTGTACCGCCCGCTGTACCGCCACGCGCTGAGCTGGCGCCGCCTCACTCGACCACTGAGCTGGCGTCAGCCGGCTGAACCTGAAGCACATCCGGCCCCACGCGGCTGCCGCGTTTGCCAAAATGCTGGGCGCGACAGCTGCTGCATCGTGGGCTACCAGCCCGCAGAGGCTGCCCAGCAGCCCTGCCACCGCTTCCACCAACACCGTGCCCCACCTGCCCAGCAGCTGCCCCTGCACCCCCCGCTCCAGGCAGGGAACCGACAGGAAGCGTAGCAGATGCTGTAACGGCCGCAACTCCCGCAGGCTGCTGCTGGTGCTGCTGGCACTGGCACTGCTGTTGGCGTTGCTGCTACTGTGGGCGTTGCTGCTGCTGGCGTTGCTGCTGCTGGTGCCGTAGGCGTTGCTGCGCAGCAGTTTGTGGCTGTAGGCGGCCACCTCCTCCACCGCCTCCGAGGCGATGGGCAGCAGCAGCGCCGCCAGTGCCGCCTGGTGCTGCGGCGCCGTCGACAGCGCTGCCTGGTGCGCTGCAAAGTCCGAGGTGTGCAGCACGGCAAGGGAGACGACACAGAAGGTGTGCAGCTTCACTTCCACGTCTGCAGGCGTTGGTTGACGCAGCGGGTGTTGGGGAGAGCGGGGGGAGGGCTCTGAGAGAGGGGCTCTGAGGCAGGGCAGGCAGGGCGGGAGCAAGATGGACAGTCGGGCAGGGCGGGCAGGGCGGGGAGCAAGGCGGTGAGGCCGGGTGGTGGTGGACAGATGCAGGCAGGGAGGGCGGGGAGGGCAGGCTCCGCATGCAACCGTCGGGGCTGGCGCAAGGCGCACCCACCTGCTGCATGCAGCACGGTGCACTTTGCCGTTGCCACCGCTGCCAGCCAGGCGAGCATGTGGTGGGGTGTCAGCACAGAGGCCAGCCAGGCTGCCACGCTGCGCTCATGCTGCGCCTTGGAGCCAAACAGCAGGTGGAAGAGCTCACGCATCGCACACAGCTGTGCCTCAGCCAGACATTCAGCCAGCTCAAGCACGGTGCGAGCCACGCCAATCCGGTCTGGCGGGCTAGCACCTGCCAGCCTGGCGACTTCCAGCCAGATGCCCACCGCCACAGGCCCGCCGGACACGATAAGGCTGCCGCAGCGTGCCCAGCGGAAGAGGTCGGCGCTGCTGCCAGCCCAGCCGCCACGAGCGCACACGCTGCTGCAAAAGGTGATGCAAACCATGGCTAGCTGCATGCAATCTGCGGCAGACTGACGGGCATCCCCGAACCGGGCAGCGTCCACCCCCGCTAGCACGCCACCCAGCTCCGCCACCAGCCTGCGGGGGGGCCAGCCGGCAGGGAGAGATTGCGATGGCTTGAGAAGAGCATTGGCGAGGCAGGAAGAGGCGGCATGGTCACCCTACCACGTGCAGGTTGCCTTGCCGGGTGGGGCAGCATGGGGGCAGCATGGGGGCAGCGTGGGGCAACACAGGGTAGGGCAGGATGCTGCCCCCACGCATTGCTGTGTGCTTGTTTGGGGCTTGCATTCCGGCTGGTCCCCAACGCAACTGACGGCGCACACACCTGCTATCTACATTCATTCATTCATTCATTCATTTACGGCGCAGCAGCAACCCAGCATTGTGGAAAAGCAAAACTCAGGGTGTTCTATTTTAAGAAAAGAAGAGGCACAGCGGGGGTGAATTCGTACCGAGAATGAATGTGGGTGTGTGTGTGCCAGCGCTGTCTTCCAGCGCCAACCTAAACAAGCAGCTGGAAGGTGCCCAAAACAGAACTGGTCATGCTGCTGCCCTCTCACCCGATGATGTCGGCCCGAGCGTCCCGCTCTGCATGGTCCCACAAGTCGTCCACCGCCACCGCTGCCAGCGTCAGCCGTTCTTGCAAGGCGATCGACGCGCTGTCGTACTGCACCATCAACCCAGCATTGCTGCCCACTGGCGGCAGCCCCTCAAAGTACTCCACGCATGCACGCAGCGTGCTGGCGACTTCAGGGAGGGCCATTGTTGCCTGCACACAGTAGTAGGATGTTGGTGCAGCCGTGATGGGGCCTCCAGCTGTGTAACGTCGCACCTGCCGGCGGGGCGGCAGCAGTGCGGTGAGCGCAAGCCATGCCGACGCGCCCGGCGGCTTTCAGCGAATTGCGCAACGTTGACACGTCCGACGTGCAGCAGGGCAGCGCGAATGGCAGCCGGAGTAGCTCCCCAACGCGGCCAGGGCTGGCACGGGCCCTCTCAAGCGCTGTTCCCGGAAACAGGGTGAACGGGGGAACCCACCGGTTTTACTGCAAGAGAGGCATGCCAGCTTTGATGGGATTGCCGCAAGGCAGACCCCCCGCCAGCCGTGCGCACAGCGGCGGCACCTCCCATGTGGCATGGCGTGTTTAGCCAGCCTCGACCACAGGCCAGAGCAACCCGCAGTGCTGTGGAGCGCATGCATGAACATGCCAGTATACAAGCGACGAGGGAATGCACATTGCAGCAACAACCGGGCCCAGCACCTCCTTGCTGCCGCTCCGTGTCGCCACTCCTGCTTGTCCTCTGCTCCCCGACGACCTGGTGGCCACTGCGCTGGTCCAACATAAACCTCAAAGCTCTACACTGCTGGTCCAACTCATACCTCAAAGCTTTACACAGCTGGGCATGCACTACAGGGCTTATTGGAAACATAACTCCAGCACTTTGATGGCAGCTACCGCGCTGCCGCCCTGGCAGCTGACTCGGCAGCTGAAGCCCGCAGCGCTGCCAGGGCAGCGCACACCTGCTTGTGGCCTCCTGCCCGCCAGTCGGCTTTCTGGCAGGCCGTGCTGCAGTACCGCACCGCTTGGCAACCGCTGCACCGCTTGCTGCCCACCACCTGCCCGCAGTCGGGCCCGCCCTGGGCGCCCAGGTTGGCACACCGCAGGTTGGCGCACCCGCGGGTGGCCGCCGCCTGTGCCAGCTCCAGTGCCGCCGCCGCCTGCTGCTCCGGCTGCTGCCAGTGCGCCTGCAGCACTTTTGATAGTACCTCGGCCAGCGGTGCCAGGCCCCTTTTAAAAGTGGAGCGGGCTACTGCTGCTGCCGCGTTTGGGTCAGCAGGCAGCGGTGGCAATGCTGCTGCCTGCTGGCCTACTGCCTCCAGCAAGCCAGGTTGCACCTGCGCAGCCGGGCTGCCGCTGTCTGCTGCCGCTGCCATGTCAAGGTGGTTGGCCATGCCCGCCACAAGCTGGTGCAGCGATGCGTGGAGGAGCGGCACCTGCCGCAGGGTGCACAACAGGGGAGGAGCGCAGGCAGCATGCAACTTGAGCTTTGATGTGGCAGGTACAATGTCAGCTGCCAGCAACACATGTGTGGCCGCAGACCAGCAAAACCTGCCCAGCCCGAACCCCCAAATCATTGCAACGACACCACAACTGAGCAAACTTACGTGGAAGCCACGCGGCTGCTGTGCCTGCTGTGCAAGGGGCACGATGGCCAGGCTGCCCCCCACCAGCTCGCTCAGCAGGCCGTTGCTGACCAGGGCAGCAGCCAGCCGGGGTGCACGAGCAGCTGCAGCGGCCACACGAGCGGCCACAATGTCCACCCGATCCTTGCCCCGGCTGTCGCCAGGCTGGCCGCCCCCCTGGCCCTGCACGGCAGGCACAGCATGGGGAGGGCGCGTGTCATGGTGTGCCTTTGCTGAGGTGGCATAAGGAGGCCAGGAGGCACTGCACAAGCAGCCGTTGCCGAGGTGGCACAGCGTAGGGAGGCCAGGAGGCAGTGCACCAGCCCGATGCACAGGGGCGCAGGCAGGCCGGCCAGGACGCAGTGGTGGCCCTTTCGCCGTGATGCACCTCCCTCTCTGCATGCTACGCTCACCAAGCGTCCTCACGTCGCAATACACATCTGACCACCCACCTGCCTTGGACACAAAGGGCAGGCAGGCCCCGGCTCACCCTCGCCGCCCGCAGCACCACGCGCACCGCCGCTGCCAGCATGTCGACATCCTCGCTCCTGCACAGCCACGGGCTGCAGATTTCCAGGCAATCCGTTACCGACTGAGTCGCCTTTTCAGCCGACGCTACGTCCACCCCTTCCGCAGGGCTGCCGCGGCCCATCCAGTGCTCAAACACCACGCCCATGGCACTGAGGTGCGCCGCAGCGCAGGCTTGCAGCTGCCTGTGCGTGGGAGCAAAGGGTAAGGGAGGCGGGGGACGCACAGTTGAAGCACGGCAGTGCGGCTGGGCAGTGGGTGTGAGGCAACCTCCACACATGGCAGCCTGGCACATAGCGGCACAGGTGCTGGCAGGGCGGTCAGATGGCGGCTGGCAGGCATTCTGCATTGGCAGGTGGTTGCAACCTGGTGTGCCGTCCCTTCCCCTCCTCTCCCGTCCTGACTTGAAGGCCAGGAAGCAGCGCTGCCAGCAGGTGAGCACCAGAATACACAGATTTATCAGCAGGGCTTGTGAGGGTGCCCACCTGGATGGCGTGCGTGGGGGCGCTGTGACCGGGGCGGCGGGGTCGCTGATGTGCAGAGCAGTCCACAGGCAGTCGGTGAGAGCTCTGGCCATCAGGGCGCACCAGCCGTCGGGCAGGTCTGCTGCCTGCACCGCCCCGCTTGCCAGCTTTGCACACCAGTGGTGCACGAGGCGGCACAGGGCGGCATGCACCCCCCGCATGCGCCCCGTCAGCTCCCCCCGCTCCTCGGGCCCCACCGGCTGCCCCTCTGCCAGAGGCGGGGCCAGGTAGAGGATGACCGTGGTGGCCAGGCAGCCTTGCAGAGCCACAAAGGTGTCTGCCGGTGCAGAGGCCAGGAAGGGGGCCACGGCGGCGCACAGCTGGGCAGCGCTGGCCACCGAGCGGGTGAGCGTGCCAGGCTGCCAGGCACCCACCGCCCGTGCCTGCCTCTGCGCCATGTGGCGGATGAAGACGACCGTCATGTGAATGTGCATGATGACTTGAGACACGCCCTGCCGCCATGCGGTCAGATCCCCCTGCTGCGCCCGCCCCGCCTGCTCTGCCTGCGCCGTCACTTGCAGCAGCCCCTCGCCGATGCGCACCAAGGCCGGCAGGTGCTGCACCGCAAGCTGCGCCGCGTGGCGGTGCACCGCCTGCTCTGCCGCCCACTCCTCCAAATGCGACCCAAGCACGTAGAGCTGGCGGCCCCACCCGGTTGCTGCTGCCACCAGCATTTGGTTGCATGGGTGTTCAACCGCCGCCGCAGGTTGGGGGCAGCAGCCGGCCAGCAGCGCTGCCATGGCGTCCAGCAGCTGCCTGCCGTTGCGGCCAAGCACTGCGCTCCGCTGCGCTCGGTCCAGGCAGCAATGCGTGAACATGTTCAGAATCCGCAGCACTAGGTTTGGACCCGGTGCATCCCCGCTGCCGCTACCGCCGCTGCCGCCGCTGCTGGCACCATCTGCTGCTGCCTGCTTTGTGGCTACCCGGGCCAGGGCCGGCAGCAGCGCTGCCATCTGCTCCTGCGGCTCAACTGCCGACTGCAGCGCTGCCCAGTGCCTGCTGAATGCCTCCTGTTGCAGCAGGTTGCACAGAATCTCAACAAGCACGTGCAGTGCAGTGGTCATAGGGGGGTCTGCGAGGGGGCAGTGCAGGTGGTGCGCTGAGGTGGCAGGGATGCACTGCAGCAATACCGTGTGCAACCGTGCCAGGAGGCATAGGTTATGAGGCCCGGAGGGCGAGCAGGCTGGTAGGTGGTGGGCGCGGGCAGGCGGGCAGGCAGGACCCCAGGAACCCCAGAGAACCGCACCAGAGCAGGTAGGTACACAAGTGCACACTCAACGACAGCAGCTGTGCAACCAAGCACACATGCTGGCAGGTAAGCATTTGACACATGCCACCCTAGCAGGTACGCCCACACGTGGCAGGCGCACACAGGAAACGTCGGAGATGGCAGCAATCAGGCACCCAAGTTGGCAGGTAAGCACTCGTGAGATGCCACCTCTCTGGGCAAGCTCCCGAAGCGCACACCCAAGGCGTACACCAGCCGCATGCCCACAGCACACAGGAGCAGCACCCCCACCTGCTTCCTCCCCGAGGCTGTGCCGGAGACAGGACATCACCGCCCCCAGCCAGCCCGCAACATCCCGGGGTGGCACGACACTGGCCGCAAACGCAGCCATGGCACGCTGGCTGCCCGGCGCCGGTGGCGACAGCAGGATGATGAGGGAGAGGAAGGCGGTCATCTGGTTGAGCACCATCTTCTGGGGCACAGGCAGCGGCTCGCCCGGCATGGCTGCTCGTGAGCTGCTGCTGCTGCTGGCAGCCTGCTGCCGGGCGGGGGGCAAGCGCTGCAGGTGGGTGCGCCCGCTGGTAACAATGAGGCCGCCGCAGCGTGCCCAGCGGAACAGGTCGCTGCTGTTGCCGGCCAACAAGGCGCCTTCGACTGCCAGCAGATTGCACCCGTAGATGGCCGCCAATGCCAGCTGCAGCCAATCGCCCTCTGCCCCCTGACGCACTGCTTCCACTGCCCCTATGTCCAGCTGAACCAACGCGCCTCCCAGGTCCGGCATCTTCCTGCAGCGGGGCAGGGGGGGAATGGCATGGGGAAGAGAGGCATGGGAGGAAGCCTGTACGGTCCAAGTAAGCAGGTGGGTGCTTCATGTGGGCATCCCAGGTGGGTGGGTCATGTGGGCATGTGCCACTCAATGTGCCACCCACCCAATTTGTGGGCCGGTGCCTCCGGCGGTGTGAGCCCCAACCAACCGCAGGCGTCCCGTGCTGCTCGCGGGGTCGGCGGCCACCCTGAACTGCTGGCATGCAACGCCCATGTGGGCACAGCTCTCACCTCAGGACCGCCAGTTGCGCTTCCTCCCCTGCATCCTCCCAGGCTGCATTGGCAGCTTTCGACGCAGCCTGCACGCGGGGCAGCAGAGCTGCCGCTGCGTGGCAACTGTGGGTTGACAGAGGCTCTTGGAAGAGCTGTGTGATCTCTTCCAGGACACTCGAAAACTTGGAGAGTGACATGGCGGCAGCTGTCCTGCAGGCCAACAGAAGGGCGGCGGGAGAAGGGCGTACAGGGAGCGGTGGGCAACAAGGCGGCAAAAGGAGGTCTGCTTGAAGCGTCGTGGCGGGTTTGCGGCGCATCGCTTTCTGTGCCTAAGACGCCGGAACACTGCGCATGGCTTCCGCAGCGGGGCAGCCGACACGCGCAAACACAGCTGGGCGACACGCGTGCACGAAGAAGCACACACACACCCCTCGCGCGCAGTGCACACCTGTCCATGCTGCCGGACATGAACTGCAGAAGCGGCCTTGCAAGCGCCTAGAAGCACACCAAAGTTGCACAGCGCACCCAGCGCAGCCGGCTTGAGCGGCATGCCGACATCGTGCCTTTGAGCTCTCAGCCATCCATGTTGCCATCCCTCGACCTCATAAGGGCACTACGCACATATATTATCGCCTCTCAGCCACTACAAGTGCACACACCCAGCCTAGCTGTCCCACGCTTCAAGTAGGTGCCGGCTGTGTGCAAACCCGAGGAAACACTTCCCATGCTTTACAAATGTCACACCACAGGCAGGGCAAGGACTCGCAGCAGGTTGGACTGGCTGATGCAAGCTGGACTTATCAGGCTGCCTCTTGCACCCTCAAGGCAGCCAGGGCAGCACACACCTTGCGGTGCCCCCCCGCCCTCCAGTCCTCTGCCTGGCAGGCCGTGCAGCAGTACCGCACTGCACGGCAGCCGCTGCACCGCTTGCTGCCCGCCAACTGCCTGAAGTCGGGCCCGCCCTGGGCGCCCAGGTTGGCGCACCGCAGGTTGGCGCACCTGCGGGTGGCCGCCGCCTGCGCCAGCTCCAGCGCCGCCGCCGCCTGCTGCTCCGGCTGCTGCCAGTGCGCTTCCAGCGCTGCCGCCAGCTGCGTGGCCAGCGGCAGCAAGCGCCCCGTGAACACTTGCTGCAAAGCACTGGCGCGGGACGGAGCTGCCCCTGGTTGTCGGGCCGCTGCCGCCACCACGTCGGCGGGCACCTGCGCCGCCGGCCCGCTGGCGTCCTCCTCTGCTGCCTCTTCAACGGCCTGCCTCAGGCACGCGATCACGCTGTGAAGCACCGTGTGCATTGCAACCACCTGCAACAGCGTCGTCAGCAGCGGGAGAATACGTTGGGCGTGCTCTGTTGCCCGGCTGCAGTTGGGCGCCTGCAAGATAGAGTGGCGGTGCTGGGCAGCAGGCAGGTTGGCGCCACACCTTGCGGGAGAACGTGCCCATGTGCATGTTCCCCTATTGTCTGCTGTGCCAGCCCAGCATGGCCAGTGCTGCCAGATCGCGGCACACTCATGCCTCCATGTATGCATGCAACTCACTTGGGTGAGCCGCTTCCTGCGCTGGACCACCGCCTCGCCACGCCCGCCGTGCCCTTCGCTCTGCTCGGCACCCAGCCCGCCCTCCACCAGCTCAGCCAGCAGGCCGCTGCTGACCAGGGTGGCAGCCAGCGGTGCGGACGTAGCTGCATGCAGCATTCCGTGTGCAAACTTGGGGATCTGGGAAGAGGGCTGTCCAGGCGTGGCATCCTGCAGAGCATTCCAGAGTAATTCAAGGGGCGGTTGGGCAAAGAGGCATGGCTAGATAGGTGGCATGGCGCTGCGCAGAAGGACAACCAGCTTCCCGGGCTTGCCCCTCCTCGCACTGTTCGCACTGCCCTTCAAGGGCAAAGTTTGCCCTCTGCGCCCCACCCCACCCCACCCACCTGCTGCCTGCTGCATGTCCCTCCCCCTCCGTGTCACGCCTGGCTGCTATTCTCATCGTGCTCTCGCTGGCATGCTGGTTTGCCAGTGGGCTCACCTTGGCAATGGCGAGCAGCCAGCGCAGCGCTGCTCCCAGGCTCTCCATGTTCCCGCTCACGCGCAGCCAGGATCTGGCGAGTGTGGCCGCACCCGACAGGGTCCATGCAACTATAAGTGCTTGCTTGCCGTCAAGGTAGCGTGCCGCCACACCTTCCGGCTCCCACTGCCCCACCACTGGTGCGACTGTGCTCAGGTGTGCTGCTGCGCAGGCTTGCATCTGCCTGCAGGAGTGGGGGAGGAAGGCATGCACACAAGGTGTGTGAGGCAGCACCAGGCAGCCTGCAAGTGTACAGCGTAGGGATGCAGGCCATTCTGTGCAGGCTTCATAGCCCGCTCACTTGCTCGCACGGTGCCCGGAGTGCAGGAGCAGCCTGTTCCTCTCCTCACCTGGATGGCGCAACACCTTCTGCTGCGGTCCTGTCATACGTGCGGAAGCAGACACTGAAGATGTGCTGCACGCCCTGCGCCAGCCTGGCTGTCTGCCCAGCTTCCGGCTCGCCGTCTGCATGTGCTGATGCATGGTGGTGCACATAGCGGCAGGCAGCAGCGTGGAGCGTGCGCGTCTCGGTGCACAGCTCCTCCCGCTCTGCCTGGTTTCCAGGCATCAACTCCTGTTTGAGCGGGAAGAGCTCATGCGCTGCTGTCAGGCATGCGGCAACAGCTGCCGGAGCATCCTCTGGCGCTGCGCTCGCCAGCTGTGCCGCCACCAGCCCAGCGTGCACAGCGCCTGCCAGGTGGGCGGCCCGGGCCTCCTCCCCCCACCCGTCTACTGACCATGTCTGCACCCGAACAATCTTCCCAGCCAGAGTGGCTGCCCCCCGTATGCCCTGAAGGCAGGCTGTGGCCAGCTGCCTCTCAATCGCTGCCATCTCCAGCATCTCCCCAGCCATGTTGGCCAGCGCTGGCAACGACTGCACCGCCTCCTGCACTGCCCGCCCGTGCCACGGATGCCGCTGCTGTCCCCAATCAGTGCTCTGCAGCAGTGCCGCGCACAGGCGGCCCCAAGCAGAGCTGCAGCCGGCCAGCAGCTGGCAGCGCTCCGGCGATGCCGCAGCTGCTCCCAGGGGGCGGTGGGAGATGCGGGTCAGCAGAGTTGCCACGGCAAAAACCGCATGCCCACCGCAGCTGCTCGCCACCTGCGATTTCAGCGCATTCTGAAGGCAGGGCACCGACAGGAAGTCGAAGAGGCGTCGAGCGAGCACAAACGCCTTGCCGCCGCCGGGGCCGCCACCGCTGCCACCGATGCTGCTGCTGCCGCTGCTGCTGGCACTGCTGCTGGCACTGCTGCTGCAGCTGCCTTGCTGCTGCTCCGCCTCATCCAGCGCCGCTTGGCTGAGCACTGACAGCAGCAATGCCATTGCCGCTTCGTGGCGAGCCGTCAGGGCCGCCTGGTGCCGGGCAAAGATGTCCCAGCCCAGCACCTGCGGTGCAATGATGCCGAAGGTTGCCGGGCAATCCCCCAAGGAGCGGCCTGCACCACGCACGGGTGGAAGGGGGCAGGTGCTAGTAGTTGCCATGCGTTAGGATACAGGAATCCACCGTCCAGATGAGGCGCTGCACTAGCTTGGCGAGCACGTCGGTCGGTCGGGCACCGGCAGCTGCAGGGTGTGGGCGGCACAGGGGTGGGCGGCATGCACCGCCAGGCACCGCCAGCTCACCTGCGTCGCTTGCAACGACCATGAGCTCGGCCATCTGGGCCAGCCATCCCAGCAGCGCTGCTGGCCCAGCCACACTGGCAGCGAAGGCCGCCACCGTGCGCTCATGGGCGGCCCTAGACATGCCCACCAGCCTCAACAGCTGTTGCATGGCGCCCAGCTGGAGATTCACCAGCACCACTGCTGCCTCCAGCGCTACCTCCTCGTCTGCCTGTGCCGCAGCACGCCACTCCCGCACCAGAGCTGTGCCGGTGGTGAGCAGGACGCCGGCGCAGCGCAGCCAGCGGAAGAGGTCACTGCTGCTGCCCGCCCAGCCGGTGAGGACTGCCAACCCGCTGCATGTGGCGATGAGGACCAGCGCCAGGTGCATGTCTTGGCAAGAATCCCAATCAATTTCTGCTTTACCAAAGCAAGAGCTGGCCAGCGCCCCTCCAAGGTCCGCTATCTGCCTGCAGTGGAAGGGGGATGGGTGGGGAGGGGGCACACCAGGCGAGCGATGGGTGCTGAGCGGAACGAGTGAACCACACATGTTGAGGCCCCAGTTGATGGCGCAGTGGTTCGGCATGAACCCAAAAAATACTACATCCACTCACCTGCATATGCCAGCCCGGTCCTCCTCGCTGGCACCCGTCCAAGCATCACGCGCTGCTCTGAGAGTGACGCCAGTGCGCTGCCGCAGCGCCTGTGCAGCCGCGTCTGCTGCCTCGAGGGCTGGCGTGCCTGACGGTGCTGGCGCCTCAAAGAAGCTGGTACACGAGTCCAATAGACTGGAGAGTTCCGTGAGCGCCATGTCTGGTACACTGCAAGCGGGTTGGGGGACGTGCGGGCGTGTGAGGGCATAGGCGACGCTCTGAGCCAGGCAGCGGCGGTGAGTGTGCCCCGCACCGGCGGCCGCGGCAGTTGCAGCGAGACGCACCTTGCACTTGCTAGAGCTCGAATGCCTCCACTTAGAGCCCGGGAGGGCGCCGACGACAGCGCGCAGAGTTGCAACGCAGGAGCGCCAAGCGGCCGCCAGGCCCGTGTTCCGAGCGTTGTTGCGAGTACGGGGCCGAATGGGCGCCGTCCGCTGGATGCCGGAGATTCCCACAGCGCCTGGCCTGGGCCCCGCCGCTGCGTGCGCAGCGCCGCAAATTGGTGCCGCGGCGGTAGCTTGCTGCCCTGTAAGGCCCTTTGAGGGCATGCACACAGGCTTCCCAGATAAACCAATCTCGACTTCCAGAAGGCGTGCAATACAGCAGGCTCAGCGACCTCCGCAACTCTCTACGCCCCAACCCGACCAGCCGCCTGCATGCGGAAGCTGTGTGCTGCCCAGGGTTACAAGACAACGCACGCTTACGAGGGGTGCATCCAAAACCCGAAGCACATGGATACAGGAATGAAGGCAAAGCAGTGCGGCGACCACCAGGCACGCAGGTTAACCGCCTTAGAAGGTGATGCAGCCAGGTGAAAAGCCAGCTGAGCTGCTGACCCCGCCGGGTGCCGCTCAGCCAGCAAGGCGCTACAACTGCTGTCCCCTGTTCAGCGGTTCAGGCTGCAGCTTCTGCATCGGCTGTCCGCAGCGCTGCCAGCGCAGCACACACCTTGCGGTGCCCCCCCGCCCGCCAGTCCTCTGTCTGGCAGGCCGTGCAGCAGTAGCGCACTACACGGCAGCCCCCGCACCGCTTGCTGCCCACCACCTGCCCGCAGTCGGGCCCGCCCTGGGCGCCCAGGTTGGCGCACCGCAGGTTGGCGCACCCGCGGGTGGCCGCCGCCTGTGCC
>JTEE01000131.1:180714-224206 GCA_002896455.3 Chlorella sp. ArM0029B
ACATACCAGTCTATACCCGTCCCAATTGTACAGTAGCTCCCCGCCTATCTTCTGCTTTTGCATTGTTTTTATTTCCCACAGCCCCAAGCTGTCTCTTGGGGGTCTGTGTCGCGAGTTTCTTTGCGGATAAACAGACTGTAAGCCCGAAAAAGCAAAGCAAGCGCAGGGCAGCACGTGCACCATCACACCCTACTGCGATGCACCGTCTTGCCTGCCCCCTGGCAGCCAAGCGTGCCCTGCTGCAAGCATGCAGGCGCACCTACTACAACTGGTGCCATATGCATGCATGCCCCACTCACTTCCTGAGAATGGATCCCGCGCTCGGCAGCAGAGGCCCCACCCTCCGGGCGCCGAGACCCTTGCTTGGTGTCCGCGCTCCTCCCCACCACCTTGGACAGCAAGCCGCTGCTGACCAGGGCGGCAGACAGCTCGGGCCCCACAAACTCAGGGCACATGAGGAGCGTGGCCGACGAGCCAATTGCACGCTCGCCTCTAGCAGTAGAGCCCAAGGCGCCCATGCTACTGGCTGCCTGCACACGCACAGGGTGGGCATGCGGCAGGCAGATTTGAGCTGGACACGTGCACACTGCCAGCATGCAGGGGTGTGCAATCAGCTGTAGGCATGGCACGTGCATGTGCTGGTGCATCGTACACAAGAAAGTGCAGAGCATTCTGCCGAGTGCACGCTGCCGCCTCCTCACCATCACCGGCAGCAGCCTGTGCATCGCTATCGCCAGCGCCTCCCCGTTCCCGCCCACGCGCAGCCACGTGCCGTCAGACTTGGCAGCTACAGCCACTTGCAGAGTCGTTTGGAGAGCTGCATCCCAGTCAAAATCGGAGTAAAAGGGCAGGAGCCCCCTGCTCATGGATGCCTTGATCGTGCCCAGGTGAGCCGCGGTGCAGGCCTGCATCTGTCTGCTCGTGGGGAAAGAGGAGGGGACACGGGAGCACAGCAAGCTATAAGCGAGGGCAAAAGAGTGCAAGCGGCGTTATCGGGAGGTCACCATCCGCCTCCAGAGGCAGTTAACAGCGTGTGCTCAATGTCGCCGCCAACGCACCTGGAGATTGCAGCGGGTGTGTCCTCAAGGTTGAACAGCAGGCCCTTGCAAGCTGCAAAGGATTCGTTGACCGTATTGACCAGCTGCCAGTCGACACCCACGGCTGCTGGCCCCTGGCTGCCGTCGCCTGCCGCAGCCAGGAAGTGGTGAACGAGGCGGCAAGCGGTGGCATGCAGCCCCCGCGTCTGGGTCAGACGCTGCTGAACCTCCGCCTCACACCCCTGAAGGCCTGCCAACCCCAGGAGGCGGTTCAACACTACCAGGCACTTGGTCAGAGCCAGGGCTGTTTTGCGGGGCTCCGCGGCGGCAAATTGCGCCACCGCCAGTGCGGCCTCCACGGCACCCTCCAAGTGCGTGTTGCGGGAGGGCGCATCCAAGCCCTCCACTGCACCCCCCTCAACCCACTCCACACACGCTGCCAGCCCGGCTGCATGACTGACGCTGTCCAGGAACGCGGGAAGCACACCGGGCTGTGCAAGATATGCTGCCTCCCGCTGCAGCGTCACCGCGATGCGTGCCAATGCAGGCAGGCGCCGCTGCGCCTGCATGACAGCCTGCCGGAGGGCTGGCGGCACGCCCTCGCTCGTATCTGGCAGCAGCACTGCAGTGCGGCACAGCTGCCCCCAGGCACGAACGGCTGCAAACAGCATCTTGCTGCGCTCGCCGGCTGCCTTGCCTGCCCCCAGGACTGCTGTGGCATCGTGCCCGGCTGCAGGGACAGCCTGAGTGGCTGCAGGTGGAAGGCGGGAAATTTTGTTCACCAGCGCTGCCACCTTGTCCACCAGTTGGTGGCCGCTGCTGCCCTGCAGCTCTGACAGCAGCCCCTGCTCCAGGCAGGGTGCTGCCAGCAGCTGCAGAGTGGAGATGGTCATCTCTGCGTGCTCCACGTCCCCGCTCCGCAGCTGATAGCTAAGCTCATCAGCCGCTATCTGGTTTGCTGGCAGCAGCAGCCCCGCCAGCTGCTTCTGCAGCTTGGGTGCCGCAGCCACGGCTGCCTGATGAAGAGCTGCAGGGATGAGGTGCGGATGTACAGGACGATGCATTTTTGAACAGCCAAAGTCGCGCGTCCAAAGTTCTGTGAGCAGGCCATGGCTGCGTGGATAAGATCCAGCCAGCGCAGCACACAGGCGGGACTGGCCACGCTGGCTGCCCAGGTGGCCAAAGTGCGCTGGTGGCCTGGCCCACAATTGATCAGAAGCCTGACGAGCGCTTGCATGGCACGCAGCTGACCGTGCGCCAACGCACCCACCAGATCGAGCGCCTCTTGGCTGCCGTGGACCCTCCCAACGGCAGGGTCGAAAACGGCGGTAAGACGCCTCTGCAGCAGTGGGCCGCTGGTCGTAATCACGAGGCCGCCGCTGCGCGCCCAGCGGAAGAGGTCGCTGCTGCTGCCGCCCCAGCCGCTGCGTCCGACCAGATCGCTGCAGTCTGCGATGGCATCATATGCAACGTACAACCACATGCAGGCCACAAGGGGCCCTGCGCGCTCCAAAGCAGCAGCGTCTGCCGCTGCCAGCGCGCCTCCCAGTTCAGCCATCTGCCTGCAGTGGGCAGCGGGGCGGGGCGCTGGGTACTTGTTGGCAGTGGTGTCAACATGCAGCATGGCCTGTGTTTCCTCAAACAAGCTGTAGTGCTGCAAGCCCATGCCCATGCCGGCCGACAGCACGGCAACATGGTGCCGGGAGGGCACCTGCGATGTGTGTCAACAGCTTGCCCCCAGCTGTTATATCAGACAGGCCGCCTGGCTGAGCCGCCGCCACCACGTTGCAAACCAGCAAACACGTGTCCCAGTAACCCTACGTCAGGCGCCAGGGATGCCCTCACCTGAAAATACCAGCCTGCGCCTCCTCCCCGGCATCATCCCAGCACCCAGAGGCAGCATCCGTGGCAGCTTCCAGGCGGCTCTGCAGGGCCACCACAGGCCCAGTGGACGCGTCGGCGGCGATGGTGCTGAGCGTGGTGAAAATGCACGTGACCTCCCCCAACAAGCTGGAGAGCTCCAAGAGGGCCATGGCGTTAGACTGCATTCAGGGAGGCAGGAGTGGTGAGGACAGAGCGCAGGAACAGGCGCAGGAACAGGCACAGGGACGGCGACACCAAGCGGCTTCGCCGCAAGGTGGGGGGGCCGCGTTCCCCCGGCGGACCGCCCGGGTCCATATCCAAGCGCATCCTACCGATCAGGGCTCGAGCCATTAGAGCTTTCCGGACCGTGGGGCGGAGGGCAGCAAAGTCCCGACTCGGCGCCCCGGTGACAGCCCCAAGGTCCCACAATAGACAGACAACTCGCTAGAGGCCGCGGGAGCGTTTCCAGGTACAACCACACAGCCCAGGGGAGGCCTGTAAAGCGCCTCGGACCGAGTTTAAGGCCGCCTGCGGCACCGCCCACAGCGTGCAGCACCGCCGGTGCCCGAGGGAGGGAGCATGCCCATCTCTCTGTTCAGCAGCGGCAGCAAACATCTTACATTCGCATGTCTTGCAGTACATAAGGAAATAATGCATCAGATGCAGGTTGTATGGGCAAAAGATGGTACATAAATGCTTCTTGTGTTCACCCGCTGTCCGATGCCCTTTCGTGGGGACCCAGCAGCCTTTCGCGGTGCAAAAGATCCGAACAAGACACACTAGCGCGACTCCTGTGTGTACCTGGAGAGAATCCACTAGAGAGTGCTCTAAACAGGTTCTTTCCAAGTCATCCTGCAGCTCCCGGCGTGTGCGCATGTGCACGAACGGTGCCTCTTGCTCTCCCCCCACTTCCAGCGCCACTGCCCTAAAATGTGCTTGCTTGCAAAGCTGCTCAGGCCTCCCGATCAGTGGCCATCACTCCATGTGGCAGCTGAGCCACCCAACCTGGGACCAGCCCACAGCCAGGCCCGGCGCCTCTGCAGATCTGCCCTGTGCTGTGTTGTGGTGGCCGATTGGGCGCTTCTGGGCTGCAGGTGCTGGCTCGGCATCGCCGATCACACACACTTGTGTCAACTTACATGCGGATATGTCCGGACCAGGAAATAAGAGACAGAATGCAGCCAGGCCACAGTTCAACAACACGCGACCATTTGCTGTTTGAACAACTAGTGCTAGCAGCTGACAAACAACCAGTTTGACGGGCAGTGCAACCCTTGTTTACGTGTCCTGGCAAAGCCGCAACACTTCTATGGTGCTGCTGCCCTGGCAGCTGCCGCGGCTGCCCACTGCGCCTCCAGCGAAGCGCACACCTTGCTGTGCCCCCCCGCCCGCCAGTCGGCTTTATGGCATGCAAGGGAGCAGTAGCGCACCGTGTGGCAGCCGATGCACCGCTTGCTGCCCACCACCTGCCCGCAGTCGGGCCCGCCCTGGGCGCCCAGGTTGGCGCACCGCAGGTTGGCGCACCCGCGGGTGGCCGCCGCCTGTGCCAGCTCCAGCGCCGCCGCCGCCTGCTGCTCCGGCTGCTGCCAGTGGGCCTGCACCGCCATTGATTTTGAGGTGGTCAGTGGCAGCAGGTGCTGCGTGAATGCTTCCTGTGCCATGCTGGTTCGAAACGGCACCGCTTGGATGCAGGCACTTGTGTGGGTCCAGCATGGCCTCCCCCTCTGGCACCTGCGATGATGAACTGCTTCTGTCTCCCGCCGCAGCGGCGTGCACCAGCTTGGCCTCGAGGGCGTGCAGGTTGGAAAACAGCGGCCCCTGCCCGCACGGTTTGGCGGTCACCATTTTTTCTCATGCAGCATGCAGAAAACTTATTCTGCCACTTTCGCTGACGCTTGACTGCTGCTCACACAGCCCTGCTTGACATCCCTCACGAGTGGGACACACCATTGTTGCGCCTGCGTGTGGCCTGTGCTCACCTGTGCGTCACCGCCCAGCCCGCCCTGCGCCAGCTCAGCCTGCAACCCGCTGCTGGCGCGCGCGGCGGCCAGCCGGGGGGCTCTTGAGGCCGCCGAGGTTGGGTCCAGCGTCAGCATGCCGACCAAGTCCTCCCAAGAAGCGCTGCCACCCGAGCCCTGCAGCACAGCAGGGTGGTCGAGCATGCAGGTTCTGAAGGCAGGAATGCCATGCAGCAGCTGTGTGGGCACATCTTCAGCTCGCACGGGGCAGCGAGAGCACAAGCTCCATCCACAGTCGTGCGCATGACATGCACGCTGGCCCACCTGTGTGCCCTGCAGCACAGCGCGCAAAGCGGCAGCCAGTGGCTCCCCACACCCGTCGCTGCCTAGCCACTGGCTGCACAGCTCCAAGCACTGCTGGCAGGAGGTCAGGGCCACAGCAGCCATCATGGCTGTGTGGGTGCACAGCGGCTGCTCAGCGCTCTGGCTGGGCAAGCAGTGCCTGAGAGCCACCTCGGCAGCCTTGGCGTGGGCGGCAGCGCTGGCTTGCATGTGCCTGCACCGGACACAGGTGGAAGGGGAGATGGTGTGAGGCTAGCCAGACCCGAGCCTGGTGAGCAATTGTCACCCCCCTGCTGATGGAGCATGGCATTGGCAGGATGCAAGTGCCTGCAGCGGCCCGTTGGGTTGCACACAGATGGGGGCGGCACGCTACCTGTCTGGCATGTGGGCGTCTGATGGTGACCTCAGCAGACGGGCGGCGTCGTTGCACACCAGGAACGAGTTTGTCACAGCGGCCATCGCTGCATCCCACTGCTGCTGCGTGGCATCCTTCTCGGCAGCCGACATGTGATGAACCAGGCGGCAGGCGGTGCCGTGCAGCCCCCGCAGCTGGGAGAGCAGCTCCCGCCACTCAGGCTCAGCCCCGGGCAGGTGCCCGCCTGGATGGGGGATGAGGCTGGACACGGCTGCCACGCATGTGGCCAGAGCCGGGACGGTCTGCAGCGGTGACACGCCGGCAAACCGGGCCAGTGCCTCTGTAGCCAGCACAGCAGCTTGGAGAGGGCGGGAGAGCGTGCCGGGCTGCCCAGTGGCTGCCGGCCCCGGTCCTGCCGCCGCGAGGGGGGTGCTCTGGGCCGCCGTTGCAAGCCCGACAGCGTACGTGATGGCGAGGATCATGCTGCCGACCATGATGTCGTAACATGCGCCCATATCGTCTTCCGCACGCTCCACAGCGCGGAAGGCGTCGAATATGGCAGCCATGGCTGGCAGCTGCTGCACCGCCTGCCATGCAGCACTGCGCTGCGCTGCCTGCATCGTCGTCGTGTCATCGACCCGCATCAGTGTGCAGGTGGTGGCAGCGCACACAGCACCCCAGGATGCTGCCGCAGCCGCCAGCACCCCGGCGTACTCTCCAGCTGCCGCTTGTGCTGTGGGCGGCAGGCGGGCTACACAGGCCACCAGCGCTGCCACTGAATCCACCAGGCCGGTGCCACTGTCGCCCTGCAGCTGTGCCTGCAGCCCCTGCTGCAGGCATGAGGCCGTCACTTGGCGGCTGAACATCACAATGGCCCACGCTTCCGGTACTGCTGCCTCGGGGCCGCTGGCGCGCAGTGCTGCCTGGCGTGCAAGCATCTAACTGATGGGCAGGAACAGCTCCGCCAGCTGGGCCTGCTGCTGCGGTGACGCCTCCAGTGCTGCCCAGTGCTTGTGGAAAGTCTGGGAGGTGTCTGGGGAGAAGATTGTGGAAGTGGCGCCGAGGAGCATGGTCCACATCCCCTCCATGCAGCAACCTGTACATGAGAGACAAGCAAAGACAGAAAAAAGGGTGTCGAGGAGGCCAGCAGGTGGCACCAAAAAGACAGCGCCAGGGCATCAGGGTGCACCGCCAGGGCGTCCGGCTTGAGGGCGCAAAGCAGTAGCCGGTTGGGGGCCCACAGCAGCGGCTGCCCCAAAACGTAAAGCAGTACTGGTAGCCGCTTGGGGGCCCCAAGCAGGTACATGAGGAGCCGGGGGTGCCAGTCCGCTGCACAGCAGACCTCCTCGCCCGGCGGTGCTTGGTGCAGCCTTACCTGCCCGGTGCGCCATGCTCAGCACCTCTGCCACCAGTGCCAGCCAGGGCCAGAAGACGGCAGGCTTGGCCACGCTGGCTGCCCACGCCTGGAGCGTGTGCTGGTGGCCCGACTGCTGCGTCGCCAGAAGCACCAACAGCTGGCTCATGCTGTGCAGCTGCTTTTCTGCCAGATCCAGTGCGCCATGCAGGGTGACGGAACCAAAGAAGCAGCCCTCCTCATTCGGGCACATGCCGGCCTCAAGGCTCCCGGCGGCAGCCTCGTGCAACCTTTGCAGTACCGTGGCGCCGCAGGTGAGCACAAAGCCGCCGCAGCGCGCCCAGCGAAAGAGGTCGCTGCTGCTTCCGTCCCAGACCGCCACCCACAGCTGGGTGCAGCCAGTGATGAAATCTAGAATCGAGTTGACCAATGCCAACGCGGTGGTCGAGTTTAGCGAATCAAAGTCGCCAGCCTGCAGCCCCGCCAACACGCCCCCCAGCTCCCCCATCTGCCTGCACCATGGTTGGATGGATGCATGGATGTGTGGGCAGGGGTGGGCATGAACATGAACGTGTCCGCTGACGTATCCCACCCGCCCAACGTGGCTCAAGTCGCCAAAGCTACCGCGCAAAGGCACACCCTCACCTGCAAATTCCAGCCCGGGCCTCCTCCCCCGCTTCCTCCCAGCCAGCCAGCGCAGTTGCCAGTGCCGCCTCAAGGCCATCTTCAACAGAGGATTGGCGTGCTGCCAATGGACCCTTCCAAACGCGTGTCACATGATGTAGGCACCGGGAAAGCTGTGTGAGCGCCATGGTCGATAAGCCTGCATGAGCGAAGCAATGATGTCAACAGGTCTCATGACTGGGTCTGGCCAAGCTGCTGGCTGGCGGGGCTGACGGCAGCATTGCGAGGTTGGTCGGCCCTGGCCTGGCCAGGGACCGGAAGCGCCAAGCCTGGAACTCGCAACCCCGGGATGCTGGTGTCGCTCTGCGCGTGCAAGTGCGTGACCTGCTACGACACCCTCGCGACTACTGGCCTTCGAACGGTTCCCGGCTGGCCATCGAACGACTCACCTAATGGGCACCACTCACGGGGTTGTATGTGATCTGCGGCTCGCGATCGACGTTGTTTGGCGAGCTTGACCGTCGCCCTGGGTGCCCAGCACGCCCAGCGGGCCTCCAGCACTCAGCATTCCAGTCCCATGGCGCGGTGCACTGGAATCAGTGCAGCCGTCCACACTGCCTCTTCCACTGGCAATCACTGAATTCCAACCATTTGAGGGCAAGCTTACACATGAGAGCAAGCGCATCCAAAAATAAACGGAGGCAGCACCATCAGAAGACCTGCCACAGCCGCACCCCTGCACGTCGCGCCTCCCCCACTCCCGCCATCAAGGCAAGCATCAGCAGGCAAGGGGCCACATGCCAGTGAAGGGTGTCGATTGCAGCAGGGCTTCCACCGCCAACCAGCCAAGCCGGGGCACCTGGGCAGCTGCTGCAGTGCCCTGCCGGCACCGGCGAGGACCGCAGCCAGCATTGGGTGCCGCCGCCGCCGTCTGCCCGCTGGCTGGCTGGCATGGAGAAGCAGCGCCCCCCGCCGTGGGAACCCTGCTGCTGTTGCTGCCGCCAGCACAAGCCGTGTGCCGAGCGTCCTTCACCGCTTCACCCATTGGAAGGCCTTGCGCGCCTTCTTCAGCCCCGGCTTCTTGCGCTCAACAATGCGGGAGTCGCGGGACAGGAGGCCTGCAGGGGTGGGGGCGTTATGGAAGGGAACAAGTGAAATGGGGGTCCGGTTAGAAAGAGGAGCTGGGGCGCCCCTGTGGGAGGGCACGGCTTGCTACGCTCCACAGTTTGAGGGATGGGAGACAACAGGCCTCCCGGGTGAAAAGGAAGGAGGGGGAGGGAGACAGGAGGGGAGTGGACAGGTGAGGCGGGTGGGATGGGAGGGCGGGGCTGGCTAAGCCGCGGAACAGCAGGCCGGGGCAAGGGGAGGGTAGCCAGGCGGGGTGGGTGGCTGGGAGGGCGCATCCCCCGGCTCCTTGGACGGCAGGCGTGGCGGCAGGGAGGAGGAAGGTGTGGGTAGGGAGTGTGTGCTAAGGGGCAGGTGAGGTACCGGGTGCAGTAGAGCAGTTGTGTGTCAGCAGGCCTGGCTCCAGGGAGGCAAAGGCGGGGTGCAGGTGCAGGTGGGTGGGGCTGGTGGGTAGACGAGGGGCAGCGGGTGCGATGCCGATGCTGCCTCCACTCCCCTCCACATCCCAGTCAGCCACAAGAGGGCGCCCCTTGATTCCCCTCCACATCCCAGTCAGCGCCAGCCACAAGCACGCCCCGCACAACCACCCACCCACCTGCCGCCTTGAGCACGGGGCGCAGCGTGGGGTCCCAATTTTGCAGGGCTCGTGAGATGCCGTGTCGCACCGCCTGAGACTGCCCCGTGCTGCCGCCGCCCGTCACACGCACCATCACATCCCACCCGCCCAGCGTGCTGGTCACTGCGGGGCAGGGAGGGGGCGGAAGCAGGGGCCAGGTAGGGGTGAGAAGTTGAGGGGGACACAACGCAGAGAGGAAGCATGCGGCAGGAGCAAGCAATGCGGGGAGGGGGGCCGTGCACAATCTGGGTGGGGGAGAGGGGCAGTGTAGGCATGCTAAGAGGGAGCTTGCAGCAGGGGCAAGAGGGCGTGGGGTAGTGTGCAGCACACAGCGCCTTGGCTTGGGGTGGTAAGGCAGCCACCATCCTGGCCCGCAACCCCCGTTCCCACCCCACCTCACCGCCCCCCATCCTCGTGTTCAAGTGCCACTGCCCACCACCCACCACTCCCTGCCTGATGTGCTCCCCAGCAGCATCTGACCCCACCCACCGCCCCACTCCCCGATCCCCACCTCCAGCCCTTACGCCACCTCCCCCACTCACCCACAAAGGGCGCGGCCAGGCCGTTGCGGCGCAGCAGGTGGGGGCATGTGTGCAGCACCGGTTGGCCGGGTTGCGTTCACCCCTGCCCGCCACCCCAGCCCAAGTCCGCCCTACACAAACGCGACCATGCTTCCGCGTGCACCACTTCCCGCCCTTGATCACTCTCTCCCCTGCCATGCTCGCCTGCCGCATGTGTGAACCCCAACACCCACACAGCCTACCGGCCGTCCTCCCCAATCCCAACCTTCACCCCTAACGCCCCCTCCCCCACTCACCCACAAAGGGCGCGGCCAGGTCGTTGCGGCGCAGCAGGTCGGGAAAGTATTCGTCGTAGGGGCGGCGGTTGATGACGATGCGCCCCGCACCCTGAGCACCGGCCGGGCGCAGCCACACCAGGGCCACGCTCGTCTTGCGCTTGCCAGCGGCGTGGGCGCGACCGGACACGGGGTCGACGCGGCGCACCCAGCGCGCGGCCTGGCGCTCCTGCACGGGGAAAAGGCAAGGGGGGCAGGCGGGCGGGGGCGGGCAGGGAGTGTTGGTGGTCGAGAGAGGGTCCAAACGAAAGAAGGCCAGGAGTCCAGGCGGGGCACGCCCAGCGGGGAGGCATGGCAGATATTCGGGTCGGTGGGGCAGGCGGATGGCACAGCAGAGCAAGGGATGGCAGTGACGTGCGTGTGCAGCGAGTGCCTGCACAACATTCAATCCACCTGCACTCGCCACTTCCCCACCCCGGGCCTTCTCCTCTCCCTTCCCACCCCTGCCCTGCGCCCACCATNGCGCTGCCACTAGCTGCGTGGCCAGCGGCAGGATGTGCTCTGTATATGCGTCCCGAACCGCCGTGCAAGCTGCAACTAAGTTGTCAGGCAGCGGCGGCAGTGCTGCTGCCCCCAACTCCGCAGCCGCTGCCAGCACATCAGGTGGCACCTGTGCAGCCGGGCTGCTGCTGTCTGCTGCCGCTGCCTCTTCCACGGCTTCGCCCAGGGCCTCTACCAGCTGGCAAAGCTGGGCGTGCAGTGTAGCCACCTGCAGCAGCAGCCAGCAGGAGCGGGAGGGGAAGCAAGGTGTCGCCGCAGGGGCAGCGCTTCACAGGCAGGCAGGGGCACCGCCCAACGACAGCGATGTGTGCTGCCAAACAGCCGGGGTGCAGCAGGGCGCAAGGTTTGCGGATCGTCATGTAAAAGAAGCGCAGGCGCTCCCCACGCGGGTGCCCACCTGATGCATCGCCAGGGCGTTCTGCCCGTGCATCCCCACCGCCTCCAGGCCGCCCCCCACCATTTCCCCCAGCAGGCCGGTGCCGACCAGGGAGGCGGCCAGGCGCGGGGAAGCGGCGGCCGCTGACAGCAGGGTGTCGCACAGCTCAAGCAGGCGGATGCTGCCCTGCCCCTGCACAGCAACAAGCAAACGGCATTTTGAATTTGGGGATGCACAGCCTGGTTGCCGCAAACGAAGTGCGACCCAGGCCCCTTCCAGTGGGCAGTGGGGGACCGCCAGGGTTGCGAGGAGGGAGAAGGCCGCCAGGTTTGGTGCATTCAGAAGTGGTCGAGCTGGCTGGTTACCTGGCTGTGCGCACAGGGTCCCCAGGGAGCAGCCAGAGATGCAACCACTACCAACACCACTTCCCCCAATAGGGCACCGAAATGGCACTGACAGTTCAGTGCTATATCGATGCTGCATCAGTGCTTCCCCAGCCCCCGCCATCTCCCACCGTATGTTAAGGGTGACACCCGTGCCCCCCTGCCCATCCATGTACGTGGATGCATCCATATGGCTCACCTGGCAATCTGGATGGCGCAGCGCCATGCCCACCACCGCTGCCAATGCCTCGCCGTGCTCCCCCAGCCAGCCTGAGGCAGTGCAGAGGCGCAGGCCATCGCCCACCAAGCTTGCTGTCGAGACTGCCAGGTCGGCCGCCTGTCCTTCGTCTGGCGCCGACCCATCCCAGTTCTTGCAGGCCACCGCCAGTGCGCTGAGGTAGGCAGCAAAAGTGACCTGCAGCTGCCTGCATGGGTGGCAGCCGGGGCAGCCGGGGCACAGCGCAGGAATGGGCTAGCAGTGACCGGGGGGTGGGTTGAGTGAGCTGAGCAAAGCCCGCCAGGCATACGGGGGGGGGGGCAGCCATGCGGGACGGACACCTGTGAGGAAGCTGCGCTTGTGCAAGCGGCAGCACGTGCGGCCACCTTGCTTGCTTTTTGCTTTTTCGGGCTCTCTGTTTATCCGCAAAGATGTTCGCAACACAAGCACCACGCATGCGGCGCCTCGTTGCTGACCTCAGACTGTAGCTCCGGTTTGGGGATACCCAAACCACAAAAGAAGCTCACCTGGGGGTCACAGCAGACGCAGCGTGATCCTGGCCCAGCAGGGCCAGGAGGGAGAAGTTGAGCGCCAAGAGAGGGGTGTACCAGCCAGCAAACACGGCAGGATCTGCCTGCTGGCCGCCGCAGCCGCCTGCCGGCAAGTGGTGGGCAAGGCGGCAGGCAGCGGTATGCACCGTCCGCAGCTGCGCCACAAGTTGCACCCGCTGCGCCTCCGACCGCACTCGGGGCGGCTGCACTTCTTGGAAATGAAGCGCATGGGTGATGTCTGCATGCCGTGCCAGGCAGATGGCGACAGCATGGATGCACTCCATCAGCGCTGCCGCTGCCAGCTCCACGGCTGCCGCTGCCGCTGCCACGGCGCCCTCGGCTCCGCACACAAGGCTGGCCTGAAAGGCGGCATCCCCAGGCGGAGGGCCCGAGGAGGTGAGGAGCTGCATGATTGCGGCAGAGTGCATGACGGCAAGCAGCTGGGGTGCCGCAAAGTAGTGCTGCACTGCCACCCGCGCTTCGCCTTCCATCGCCTCCCCCAGCTCCGCCGCCATGCGTGCCAGCACCGGCAGCAGCTGTACCGCCCGCTGGGCTGCCTGCCGGTGCACCGCTTGCACGCCGGGTGGGCGCTGTGTGGACTGGGCGAGCACGCAGCAGGCCCGCTCCCACACGCTTGCAGCCGTGGACAGCAGCAAGGGGCGGTCCAAAGCCGCTGCTGCCGCGTCGGCTGCAGGCGGCGGGCAACAGATGGCCTCCACCAGCGCTGCCAGCACGGACATGAAGCTGGCGCCGCTGGAACCGAGGAGGAGGCAGCGCAGGCCGTTCCGCAGGTAGGGTGCCTCCACAAAGAAGGAGAGGTGGGACAGCAGCTTCACGGCGCGGGGTCTGTCCACATCTCGCCTGCCCTCCGCCACGGCAGCGCGTGCCAGTGCGGGCAGCAGCGCTGCCAGCGCAACCTGCTGCTCTGGCGCCGCTGCCAGCGCCTCCCGGTGCCTTCTAAAGGCCTCGGAGCCAAGCACCATAGTTACAATGACGGCGAATGGCGGGACGGAGGCGTCTAGTGGCAGGCCTGCACGGGGCGAAGCCAGTCGGGTGTCACTTGCTGCCGGGGTGGCAGGGGGGTGAACAGCCCGCCCCAAGGGTGGCAGACAGCAACGGGTTGGCAGCAGACAGGCTCGCCGGCATGCCGGCTGCTGGGAAGGCAGGTGGGCAGGCGGGAACCGCCCAGCCGGCAGGCACACGAGCGTGCAGGCCAGGCGGCCGAGCTCACCTGCAACTTGCCCCGCGTGCAAGACCGCCGCCACAGCGGCCAGCCACGGCAGCATGATGCCTGGCTTGGCCACGCTGGCAGCAAAAGCCTCCTGGGTGCGCTGGCAGCTGGCCTCCTCTGCCCTCAGCAGGCGACGCAGCCCAGCCATTGCCTGGCAGTGCTCTTGTGCCAGGGCCACCAACAAACCCAGCAGCTCTCCATTGCTGCCGTCGCCTGCAGCGGGGCGTCTGCCAGCCTGGCCGATGACTGCCAGGGTGTCTTCCAAGAGCTTCCGGCCGACATTGAGCACGAAACTGGCGCTGCGCGCCCAGCGGAAGAGGTCGCCTGCGCTGCCCGCCCACCCAGTGATGGCTACCAGCCCGCTGCACCCGCCAATGACGTGGCTTGCCAGGCTCATGCGTGTGTACGCATCAGTGGGCAAGGCCATCCCTGCGTCCGCCAGGACACCCCCCAGCCCAACCATCTGCCTGCAGCAGCAGATCAGTGGGGTGCGGCGAGGCAGGGAGGGGCAAGGAGTGAAGACTGGTTGCGGTAGAGCGAGGGGCACATGATGCATGGGTGCATGCACGCCGTTGTGTTGCTGCAGCGCTGTGAAATCGGCGAATGAAGGAAGCGCGGGGCACTGCACACCCATGGCGAGCCTAAGGTTTCGGTGCTTGGAGCAGCCTGCAAGACATGCTGTGGTGCTTGGCAGGAATCAAAGCCTCCGCCAGGCTTGGTTACATGCCAGCTCACGTCATGATGCCGGCCCGGCCCTCGTCTCACGCCTCATCCCAGGCAGCTGCGGCCGCCGCCAAGGCTGCCTGCAAACGGTCCAGCAGCGCTGGTGCCTCTGGGAACGTGCCCACATAGGCACGGGGCGTGTGTGCTGGCGGTGGCAGGGCAAAGAAGGTGTTGACATCACGCAGCACGACGGACAGCTCCGCCAGCGACATGTGTGGCCTTCAGGTAGAGGGGGCGGGGGCGGCGGAGGCGGCGGGGGGTGATGGAACAAGCGGCGCAGCCTGCGGGTCAGGCGGTAAATTGGCCCGCGCTTGCGTTGTTGTTACTTGCGGCGGGCACTGACCCGTGGAAACGACCGCGGCGGCGAGCGCTCGCCTTCGCCCCGCACCTGTGAGCCCGATGACGGTGCGCAGCGGCTCTTATGCCGACCAATCGGAGCAAAACTAGCCTAGGCAGACCGAACGCAACTTGTTGATAAGGCGGCGGCGAGGCCGCCGCCGCCACCCACAGCGCGCGCCGCCCGGCCCGCTCACCACCGGTACCAGACAGGTCCATCTGGCAGGCGTACGCGCATTCGCCTGCCTGCCTCCCTGCGTGCCTGGCTGCCCCGCCCACTGCCACATCTTAGCAGTGACTTCGCAAGAAGGGCGCCTAGGAGCAGCTCGCCAAAGCCGCCCTGCCTGCCCGCGGTCTTGCTTGGCCCGCCCGGGGCGGAGGCCACCAGGCCGCAGCTACATGCTCGACTTGATTGTGCGCCCTCCCGCTACGTGTGCCCTGCAAAACGGGCGCTTGATGAGCTAGAGAAGATATTTAACCAAATGCTAGTACGGGCTGCCGTCTGCCGCCCCAGCGCTGCCCCCAGACAGGGATCTCGATTGTGCATGTAAGGCAGTGCCACCGGGGTGTTGCGTAGCACTACTTCACTTGACTCAAGGTGCTGGTTACTATGTGGTTACACAGTAACTATGTGGTTGTACTACAAGATAATAAATTTTCTTAAAGGGTCACAAATGGGGAGGGGTTGTGCAGTGCTAGCATGACCTCAAGCATGCCGCCTAGATGCTGGCCCTGCCGGCTGGCCCTGCCTGTAACATTGGTGGCCCGGCCTCTGGGCTGCATCATACAGCCTTCTTCCCGGCTGCCCGCAGTGTCGCCAGCGGAGCACACACCTTTTGGTGTCCACCGTCACGCCAGTCAGCAGCTTGGCAGGTGGCGCAACAGTAGCGCACACCAAAGCAGCGGCCGCACCGCTTGGTGCCTGCCACATCCCCCCGGTCGGGCCCACCCTGGGTGCCCAGGTTGGCACATCCCAGGTAGGCACATGAGCGGCTGGCCGCCACCTGTGCCAGCTCCAGCGCCGCCGCCGCCTGCTGCGCCGGCTGCTGCCAGTGGGCCTGCAGCGCAGCCGCCAGCTGCATGGCAACGGGTAGCTGGCGTTGTGCAAACGCCTCCCGCACAGCGTTGGCCTGGCTTGGTGCAGGGCCCTGCTGAGCGGCGGCTGCCAGCACGCTGGCTGGCACCTGCGCCGCTGGCCCAGCGGGGTCTTCCAGTGCCGCCTTTTTGACAGCACGGGCGAGACAGTCCATCACAGTAAGCAGGTTCTTGTGCAGCTCAGCCGCCTGCAGGGAAGGCAGTGGGCCAGGTGATCACCTGAGAGGATTGCGCCTCATCCCCCATCCCCTCCCCTCAGCACTCACGCCTCTCGCACCCCCTCCTTCTGTCCCCCAGCCTCNCGGGCCCGCCCTGGGCGCCCAGGTTGGCGCACCGCAGGTTGGCGCACCCGCGGGTGGCCGCCGCCTGTGCCAGCTCCAGCGCCGCCGCCGCCTGCTGCTCCGGCTGCTGCCAGTGTGCCTCCAGTGCTGCAACCAGCTGTGTGGCCAGCGGCAGGAGGTGCTCTGTGAATGCCTCCCGAACCGCCGTGCAAGCCGCAGCTAGGTCAGCAGGCAGCGGCGGCAGTGTCGCTGCCAGCTGGCCTGCCGCCGCCAGCACTTCGGCCGGCACCTGTGCAGCAGGGCTGCTGCTGTCTGCTGCCGCTGCCTCTTCAACGGCTTGGGCCAGGGCCCCTGTCAGCTGGCAAAGCTGGGCGTGCAGCTCTAGCAACTGCAGCGGGCGTCAAAGGGGGCGCGGGACACAGTTGTCAGAGCACTAACACAAACTGCAATCTATCCATAACAGTTTTGGGGGCCAGGGAGCCAGCAGGCCTCATGGGACTGAAAATAGAGAGCTGCCTGCAAAGAATCCCCAGGATGCTTGTCTGCACAGCATGGCACAGCATGCGTGTCTGCACAGCATGGCACGGCACACCCTAGGCATGAAAACGGCACAGACAGGCCCCACCTGATTCCACGATGCTGCCTGCTCACTTGCCATCCCCTGCTGCCAGTGGGTGTCGGCAGCGCAGCAGCAGGCCTCCACCAGTTTAGCCAGCAGGCCGCCGCTGATCAGGCCGGCCGCCAGGCGAGGTGAGTGAAGGGCTGTGCGCACAAGTGCACGGGCAAACTGGCAGGGTCTGTCCCGATCCTGCAGCCGGGGCACGGGCATGCGCGCGACGTCAAACTGACGGGCGGGCCCCTCACCGAACGCTCAACACAAGCTTAAGCAGCAGCAGTGGGGCATGGTGCATGTGCATGGCATGCATCATGATCCGGTGCCATGGCGCAGCTGAAGTGAGGCTGCAGGCCCCACCTGCGCGTGGCGCACCACCACCATGTGCCACGCCGCCCCCAGCGTCTCCTGGCAGCTGCTGCCGTCCAGCCAGGGGCTGCACAGCCGCAGGCAGTCAGCCACCAGGCTTGCCGTTGTGAACGATGATGCGCTGCTGCCGACGGCAGGTGCCTGCGCAGTCGTATCCACAGCGCGGCGCTTGTACCACACTGCCGTGGCACTGGCGTGCGCAGCAGCGCTGGCGAGCAGCTGCCTGCACAGCAAGGCAGTAGCACACAGGTGGCGTTGTGAACACGGTTAGGTGGCGGAGCTGATGTGGCGGGCACAGCAGACACGGCAGGTTGGGTAGCTGCGCATCATGGCTTATGCTGGTGGCACTAGCACAGATGCAGATGGGTGCAGGAGGTGCAGCGCATGGCCCTGCAGGTCACCTTGCAAGGCGGCGGCAGCGGGGTGCGGCACCGCCTCACCTGCTGGGCGCCTCGCCACCCGCCTCATCCTCGAATGCGATACAGACATGCATCGGGATGTTGACAGCTGACAGCACATCTGGCTCATTGCCCTCTGAGGGTGCCTCCTCCCCTCCCGCCAGGTGGTGCACCATGCGGCAGGCCGTGGCGTGCAGCCCCCGCATCTGCGCCGCCAGCCCCTGCCGCTGCTCTGCGCCGCCTGGCAGGTCTCGACGCGAGGGCAAGAGGGCCAGCAGGGCAGCCAGGGTGCTGGCATAGACTGCGGCTGTCTCGGCAGGCGCGTCGGCTGCAAAGCGGGACACTGCCTGGGCAGCCTGCGCAGCGCCTGCCACGTGGCTGCCCATGGTTGCCACATCCCAGGGATCCGCCGCCTCCCGCTCGGTGTCGCGTATCTGCGCAGCCAGCTTGGCTGCCTCCCCAAAGCTTTCAAGGAAGCTGGTCGCCGCTCCCTCGGGCGCTGCCGCCCACTCGGGCTGCTCCTGCAGCTTCTCAGCCATGCGTGCCAGCGCTGGCAGCAGCTGCACTGCCTGCCGGGCTGCCAAGCGTGGGGCTGCCTGCGCAAAGGCCTCCCCTTGCTGCTGCAGCAATGTGTTGGTGGCGCCGCACACGCGCCCCCAGGCTGACATGGCAATGGCCAGCTCCTCCCAGTATGGGCGCACAGCGGTCCGTGCTGCCAGGGGCTCCAGCGACACCCTGCCCACCAGCGCTGCCACCGCCTCCACCAGTGCACTGCCCATGCCGCCCTGCAGCGTACCCTGCACCCCCTGCTCAAGCTGTGGCGCGCGCATAAGCTGCAGGGCCCGCAGCGCAAAGCCGCCGCCGCTGCTGCTGCTGCCGCCGCTGCTGCTGCCGCTGCTGCCGCCGCTGCTGCCGCCGCTGCTGCCGCCACCCGTAGCACGGCTGCAGCTGCTCCCCTCTGCGCCCCCGCCACGGCCTCTGCCGCTGCCTTGGTCGCCACCCGCGCTCTGCATGCGCTCGAACACGCCGACCAGCGAGGCTGCCAGTGCGCCAGCCAGCTGCACCTGCTGCGGCGGCGATGCTGCCAGAGCTTGCCTGTGCGCCTGGAACAGAGGCCGTGTCGCCACGTGGCCCAGCACGTCGATAAAGGGCCGGCAGTGGGCCAGGTCAAGCACCCCTGCAGCGAGCAGTGACAGGTGGGGAGGCAACAGGCAGCAGGGGCTGGGTGTCACAGACCTGATGGGCGGGCGGGGCAGAGGCGCACCGGACACACACTGCCAGTGGTGCCGATGAGCACAGGCAGGCGGGGCGGGCCAGGGGGAGGGAGGGGAACAAGCGGTGAAAGTGGCAGGGTGCATGTGTAAAGGTGTAATGGAGCGGGGCGAAACNAAGGGAGGGACCAGCTAAGAAGCAAAAGGGAGGGACCGGCACCCCGTGTCGTATGCCCTGCACCCAGACAGGCAAGAGAGAAATGGGCGAGGGGAATCAGGTAAGAATGGGTAGGCGGACCAGCACCTTCAGCCACTTCCCGTTCGCCTGCGGGGCCAGGTGAGGTCAGGGAGAGGCATGTGTTGAACCAGAGGAAGGGGCCAGAGGGGGGAGGGAGACACCCCCTCATGTCCTGCACCAGGCCCCTTGGGTCGCCTGCGGGGCGAGGTGAAAGGGTGAAGGCAGGTGCCATTTAGAGATGGAGAGAGAACAAGCAGGTAGGCACCGACAGGGAGGACGCAACTTCCTCAGATCATAGGCCGGCCTCAGGATGTCTGCAGGTTGAGTGGGGTGCGAGTGCCGGGAAGAGCCGAGCCGGCCAGCAGGCCGACACACACCCCAGCACACCGCAGCAGCATCCGCATGGGAAAGGAATGGCCGTGGGATAGCGTGCGGCACGGTCAGTCAGGGGTTCACACAAGAAAGCGGCGGCAGCTGCCAGGCAGCTTCCCCGATGTGCGCTCCTTGTTGGAGACCAGCAAAGACCGGGGGCCTCGGCCAGGACCGACTGCCCAAGGGGCCAGACAGATATGCGGCACATCGATTGCCCCACGTTGGCAGCTACAGCACCAAAGAGCAAGCACCAGCGGAGCTCAAGCTGCCCATGCAACGCTCTTGCCGACAGTGCCGCCTCCCGAATGCCGCCTCCTGCATCCTGCGCTGTGTGTCGTGCACCCAAACCCCCCTTGAGCTGCCGCCACCCATCCCCTCACCGTCATCCATCGCCTTGCCCCACGCCTCCAGCGCCTCATCTCCATCCTTGAACTGCATGTTCCCCGACAGGGTGGCAAGCTTCTGAGGCTGCCCAACCTCAGTCAAATCGCTGCTGCCGCCACCCCGCGCCGGCGGCTGCTCGTCGCCGCCGCCGCCTGCCGCTGCTGCAAATTGCCGCGCGCCGCCGCCTAGCTGCGCTGCCGCCAAGCTGGGTGGATGCAGCTGCAACCGCTGCATCGCGCAGGCGAGAGCCCCTCCAAGTGCCGAGGCTGGGCTGCAGGCAGCCCCCGCAAGCCCGCCCGATGCTGCGGAGCATGCCGCCTGCGCCTGCAACTGCAGCGCCGCGCGCTGCAGTGCCCTCAAATTACGCAGCATGCCTGGTCCCGCGACAACCGCTCAAGCTTGGGTTTGCGGTGCGGTGGCGAGAAGAGCGTGCAGGCGGGGCCTCGTGGGCAAGCAGCAGTTGCAGCAAACTGAAGACGATCAGCAAAGCGTTGATGGCAAGGGCAAGATAAGCCAGGACGGGCAGCGGCGGCAGGCGGCTGGAAAGGCGGGGGTGGCGGCGGCGCCGCCATCCCAACCTTCGCTGCACATCCCGGATGCCGGCTCAAGCAGAGCACCAGGCTACCTGCGCTCATACACTCCCACAGTGTTCCCTTCTCTGCTTCCTGCACTGCCCCAGCCGGGGTTCTGCATGACTGAAGCATGCACCACTGTGTATTTGCTGATCCATCCCTCGCTGCTGGAGTGGCGTGGCGGCCACCTTGTGCGATGCATGATCAGCATTGACAGGGGAGGGGCAACATGGCGGTGGCGGCAAAGCGCCAGGTGCTGTGCGCAGTAGGGCAGGAGGTTGGGAGCGGTGTTCAGTGCGGTGCACACTGCATGGGCATATGATAGGGTACAATCAAACCCTAAATCAGGACTGGGAATCAGACGAAGTCATCTCCTTGAACAGAGCGCAAATGATGTCAACAAAGTGGCAATAGAATGCGAGTTCGATACATTGAGCGATCCAGACAGATGGGGTGCCACAGGGCCAGCATATATACTTGGTTCATCAGAGATGCAGGCATAAGTTGTGTGTAAGCAGGACGGGAAGTGAAGTGCCGCGTGCTAGGAGATGAAGCGGTCAACGACCAGCATGCACATGGCCAAGGGATGAGCACTGCTGCCGCGGGGCGCACTCGCCTGAGCACACCTAGGGCGTGTCGGGCGGGGTGGCGGCAGCACTGGCGGCCTCAGTGGCAGCAGCTTTTGGGGAAGGCTCCGGTGCCGTGGCTTCCGCTGCCCTGACAGCTGGCAGCTCAGCAGGGGGGTCCGGGCGGGCCAGTGGGGTGGTGAGGACGGGGGCATAGGCTGCCTCAGCAGGGAGGATGACTGTGAGGGTTGGAGTGGGGATGGTGGTGGGGGGAGGGTCGGCAGCCTTCTCCTGTGCAGCAGGCGTGCTGGGGAGTTTGGGGGGCGGGGGCGTGGTGGTGGCAGCACGTGTGATAGGAGCTGTGGCCGGGCCCGGGGATGGCGGGTGTTTGGCTGGCGGGGGCAGCGGCTTGCCGCTCAGGTACGCCTTGAGTTCTTCAGATGGGTTGGGCAGGGGTGCATCTGCCTTCACTGCTAGGGTGTATGTTGTGACTGCACGCGTGGGAGGCAGGGTCATACAGGTAGAGAAGAGGGGTTGAAGTCGGAAAGCTGTGAGGCCGGGAAGGTAGGCAAGCGGGCTGGCAGGCGGGAAAGGAGCTGAGGCAAGGGGAGAGGTTCAACATTTTCGGTTGCAGCCTGCCCCACGGCACACCCCTGCCGCCCTGCACCCACACCCTGCGTCACCACCCGCAGGCTGCGCCGCTTACCCAGGTCGAGCGCCGCCTGATCCCGCAGCCTGGCAGCCAACTCTGCGTCCAACCCCTCCAGCAAGGCCTTCTGGCCAGCAATGAGCTGCATTTATGACGGTGCATTTCAAAGCATGCCTGTAAGCACGTGTGCCAAAACACTTTAACACAGCTTGGCCAGTGCCCCATGCCGGGCAGCCAAACTGGTGGCACCATCACAATGGCTGCCCCTGCAAGCCTCAAGGCCCGCTGCACACACCTCCAAGCCATGCCTCTGCCCCGCATCGGCCAGCCCACCTCGTCGATCTGTCCCTGAACCTTGGCTTGCTGCTGGGCCCTTTGCTCGGGCGGGAGGCTGGCGTCCTGTGCCACCGCAGCCAGCTGCGCCAGGAGCGGTGCCACTTCTTCAGCCTGCTTCTGCTTGGCAGCGGAGAGCTGCTGCGTGGCACCTGCAGGCAGGGAAAGGAGCACACACCCACAGGGGTGAAGCGAGCAGGCAGCCACATTTTGCGATGGATGGTATGTATGGGGCGCATGGCTCTCCGCAGGCAGCGAGAGTGACTGACAGCGTCGCGCCTTGCATCCCGGGTGGGGTGCGGGGGCAATGCGGGTGGGACAGCCTGAGGCGGAGGGCAGGGTGATGATGTGCCAGGCAGGGCTGCCGAGGGCAAGTGCTCGACACGCCGGCCTCGGCCGTGACTCAGCCCCGTGCCGAGCCTCCCTGTATGTTTACCTAGCTAGGTGCCAGGCTGGCAGCGTCGCCTGCTCGGCGTGCATGCACCCGGTCACAGCGGCCCTTCAAACGCGCGGCCAAAACATATGTCGATGGTGGCCCCACCCATCTGCGCCACAACCTGCCACCCAGCAAGCCGGCAGCCCTCCAGCCTGCCTCCAAACTGCAGACACCAGCCACTACCCATGCACCCACCTGCCCCTGCGCCCACCCACCCGCCCCACTCACTTGAGACGCCGGCCTGCACCTCTGCAGAGCGTGTCGTCTGCAGCTTCAGCAGGATGGCCTCCCGCTGCTCCTCGAAGCTGGCCTGAAGCTGGGCGGTACGTGCCTGCATCTCCCTCTGAAGCTCGGCAACCTGAGCCTGCAGCGACAGCCCCTCGAGTGTGCCCTCCCCCGCCTGGCGAATGCGAGTTTGCAGCACCCGTGTCTTGACGTTGGTCTCCGCCCGCAGCCCGTCGATCTCCTCCTGCATTGCCTGGTAGGCAGTCACCACTTGCAGCTCCGCCGGCACTGCGGGGGGAAGAGGGCGGGGCGAGGGGCGAGGGAGGGGGCTGTGCGAATGTGAGGAGGGAGGCAGACAGGGGTCACCTGAAGAGGCAAACGGGTAGGTGCAAGCAGACGGCAGGCGGGGGGGGATGGCTGGCAGGGCATGCACAGGGACAGCCGGGAAGAGGGGCAGAGGTGCGGATGGGGAGGGTGGGAGACGTGCGCAAGAATGGTAGCGAGGGGAGGGAAGGCTGGAGGTGGCGCCCAGCAGCTAGACATCCAAGGTCAGGGGTTGGCTTTCTGGGCTGGGCAGGAGACATGGAGTACCCTTGTTACATCACACGCTGCTGCGGCCCGGGCTGTGCACTTACAGTGCAGCCAGCTCACTCACTCGACTGTGAGAGTAAGCGGCGTATCGCCGCAGCGTCAGCGCCGGCACATGCCCCCTCTGCGACAATGGCACTGCACATGGAGGGGTGCCGGCACATGCCCCCTCTGCGACAATGGCACTGCACATGGAGGGGTGCCGACACACGTCAGGAAGCCGGAAGGAGCATGGCTGGATGGCATACTGTGGTTGGCACTCTACGTGGTGTAACAACCACGCCAGGCTGCGCGCAACCCAAAAAAGTGTCCAATGCAGTGTACGGTACACCGCATATTCCTCACAGAACCTTGCATCCAAGCCAGGACAAGATGTTGGTGTCAAGCAAGCAGCTATAGCGGCCACCTAGAGCAGGAGTGCATCCAGCGTGTCCGGAGTGATAAGGAGGCAGGCAGCAGCTCGTGCAGCACACGGCCGTGCGAACCCCCGCCGGCGGTGGGTTGGTCGCGCACCAACCGCTGGGCAGGCGTCACCTTGAAAGTGTGGCCAGCAGGGCCAAGAGGGCCGCCAAACAGCCGAAACTGTGGGCCGCTGCCATGTCAGCCGGTTCCTTGGTGCAGTCGTTGGAGTCCACAAGAGTGCTAGGGGCAACAGAGAGGCCCTGCAAGAGCGGCAGCAGCGGTGCTACTTACGGCCGTGGGCCAGATTGTGAGTGTACCGCTTCCGCAACATCGGCCCAGCCGAAGTGCATCCCGCGCGCCAGAGGCAGTCAGCATCGAAGGTGTGAGCACGCTTGTCGAACTGACAGGCCCCTACCCTGCACAGCAGTCGCCGCCTCTCCACGGTGGTAAGCCCCCTGCGGCTCAGTGGCAACACTGCTGTGGGCCACAGTGTGGCGCTGGATTCGCGCCGAATTCCCCGGGCAGAGCTGACTGGGGTAGGCTTCGCACGCCAGTGCCACGCACAGACACGTGGGCGGGCAACAATCCTCATCCAGCCGCCGCCGCCGCCGGGCCGCTGGGCAGTGCGTGCCCGCTGGGCTCCTCTGCCTGGCAGAGCGGCCCAGAGGCGACTCAGCCTGTCAGAATCCAGGATTCCCCCAGGAATAACATCACGGAACAGGAGCTAATGCACCACCTGAGCAACACCGACAAGAACCGCCACCTTGTACCGCAGGCAGTCATGTTGACATCAGCAGGCACTCCAAGCCCTTCTTCCCCCTTCCTCCCAGGATCATATCCGTGCAGCACACGCAAAGCCGCACACTCAAATACAGCCCACATACAGCTGCAAGGACACAGTGACAAGCGAGCAGCCAATGCAAGCGCCGCCTGCCTTCTGTGCCCCTGCCCTTTCACTGCAACTTGTCGGCTGCGTAGTGACGATTTACAGGTGCAGCCTCCATCGGTTGCAATTATTGTCTCAGGCAGTTTAGCAGCAGAGCAATAAACGGAGCGTAAAGCAGTGGGTAGAGAGGGAGCGTTGCAGCTCTTGAGGTGTTGTCCGACAGGCATGACTGCTGCTTGCCAGCAGCTGCACCAGGTGACAAGTGCTAGCAGCGGTTGGGCAGCATGGCCGCCGCGGCTGCCAGCTCCTTGCGCAGGCGCTGCGCCACGTCACGGCTTCCCGACAGGTGCGCCTGGAAGGCAGACACAAGGTCGTCCACAGCAGGTGGGGATGAGGGGTCTGCAGGGACACACGGCAAGGGGAGGAGGCACATGGCGTGAGCACCGCTGTGCATGCTGGGCCCACAAACAGGCACACTGCTCTCTGACCTAATGCCATGGTCTGCCGTGGCAGCCGGTTCTGCACTGCCTGCCTTGCTGCACTGCTACCTTCCACCACACGACTCACCGCAGTGGTTGAGCAGGCGGTGGAACAGTGCGCCCCACAGGTCGCCCGCCCACTGCCGCTTGAAGGGCTGGGTGAGCCGCAGCGCCACCGTGCCTGCAGGGCAGGGGGGAGGGTCTTCCAGTGGGCAACAGCTGCAGGAGGCGACCCTGGCCAGCCAGCACAGCACGGCTGCGGTTACGCGCACCCTGTGCACGGGGGCGCCCATATCCTGTCCTCCTGCCGTATCAACGGCAGCATGCCCACCACCCAACAGTGCCTCCTCTACCGCACCAGCCCCACCTGCACTGCTGCACAACACGCACACCACCTCCAGGTGCCGCCCCGACAGCAGCACAGCCACGCCTCCTCCCTCCAACCCCACCTGTGCTGCTGTCCCGCACTCGCTCCACCTCCATGTACCGCCCATACAGCAGGGCGTGCACGCAGGCCGCGGCTCCGTATGAGTCGGCCTGCCACAGCCAGGCCGTGCCCTCCCGCATCTCCACGCAGCGGAAGGCATCGGTACAGCTGTCGCCCTGCAGGGGGCAGAGGCGAGGTGCGGCAGAGCGGGGTCGGTTGTGGTCCATTTGTGGGATGGGATAGCAGAGGGTGCCAGCTGGCATCGGGGTGGTGTGCTAATGCTGAGCCCGCCATGCTGCCTGCAACCGCCCCTCCAGCATGGCTCCGCCCTCAGTGCCCACCCACCCACCCACCTGCAGCAGTGCCCCCTCTGGCAGCAGGTCCAGGTCCACAGCCCGTCCAAAGTCGATCAGCTGCAGGCCCAGGCAGGGCCCGGCGTTCTCGTCTCCTGCAGCAGCAGAGGAAAGGGGCAGGCAGGGCACGTTTATGCGAGTGGGCGAACAAGCTGTGTGGTGTGAGAAGCGATTAGAGCTCGGCGCCAGCTGTTGCCTGGTGCTGCAAAAACTGCCGACAGCACGGTCATCTAACATCCTGTCGGCCTGCCTCATCTGTGTGCCGCTCCCGACAGGTTCAGTTAGCTGCTCAAGACGTCCCCTGCTGCCCTGGCCACCCATCTGCCGCCCACACAGCCCGGCTGTTCCTCCCACCCACCTCCAGCGTCCCCCTGTCCCAGCGTGACCAGCAGGTTGTCTGGCTTGATGTCGGTGTGCAGGATGCGGGCTGCAGGTGGTGGGTGGGGTTTCGGGAGGGGAGGAACCATCGAGAGAGGTTGGAATGGGGGAAGAAATGCCAGACAATGCAGGCAGGCAGCACCGGAGTGGGGCGCCATGCATCAGTGCATGCCCCCACTAGCAGCTGCCTCCCCTGCCTGCACATGCTTACCAGCGTGCAGGTGCTGCATGCTGCGCAGCAGGTCGACGGCAAGGTGCATGGCCAGGCACTCGGGTGGGGTCTGCGGGGAGCCAGGGAACAGGCAAGTTGCGCATGGTGAGCACAGTTGTTGACAACCCTAGTGGCAACATCAACCCGTAAGGTGCGGAGTGCGGGCATGTGTGTTGTACAGGTTGCTGTGCCCCCACCTGCCCAGGTGTGGGCAAGCCACCGTGCCACCACCCCGCCTCCAGCAACACGTGCCTCCTCCCACACCACACCACACCCACCTGCCCCCGCGCCAGGTACGCGTTCACCAGCTCCTGCAGGCTGCCGTGGGCCCCCATGGGCGCCACCAGCACGCTGCTGCGCCCCCCCAGCAGCAGGGCGGTGGGGTCGATGAAGCGGCGGCACGCGCCCTCCGGCACACGCCCCGCCAGTGCCTTGCAGACGTACCTGCGGCAGGGGGGGTGAGCATTGGGTGTCATCTGCAAGCTGTGTGCCACCTGAACAGCAGCCCGGGTGCACGACCTGCGGTGGCAGAGCAGGTACAGCAGCCAGACCAACTTTCCAGCTCCACACTGCAGATCCAAAGGCTGCCACCCCGGCCGGCTCGGCAGCTGGCCCCGAGTGCTCACCACTCCCAGGGGCAGGGCGGCGCCTCCCGCTTGAGTGCCACGTCAGCACAGTCGCCGTCCACGCCCTGGTACACCTTGGCGTACGCGCCCTCGCCGGTGCACCCGCTGCACATGAGGGCAAAAGGGAGAGGTGTCAAGCGTGGCTACGTGGGGAAGGCTGCATTCCGCATTAACCTAGCACCATCCATCCGGCGCTGACCGCCACGGCATGCCCCCTCTCTTGGCCCTCCCTTACTAATCTCCCCCCTTGCCTGATTGCAAACTCCAGCCTGCACAGCTGCAGCTCCTCCAGCCCTGTGCTGCTGCGCTCAGCTGCCCGGAAGGCCGCATCCGCCACTGCCTCCTCCTCGGCGCTCAGGCAGTACACCCCTGGCCACTGCAGCAGCGCGGGATGGGGGCGGCAAGGCAGGCCAAAGAAGAGGGGTCAATCCAGTTCAGCAGGCGGCGGCTGGCTGTGTATTTAACAACTTTGCCACGCTTGCTGGCAAAGGCGCCCACACATGCCGCTCCGTCCCCTTGACATGCCCAACATGACCACCCACCCACCTCGGGCACAGCAGGGTCCAGGCAGGCCAGCATGCGGCCGTGGAAGGTGGGGGAGAAGGGGTCCACCAGGGCAGCTGGCTGCCCCGCCACTGGTGTAGCAAACCCCTCTGCCACCGCTGCCTCTGTCCGGTCGTCAGCAGCCAGGCAGCTGCCAGGGCCGGCAGGGAAGCTTGCAGGCGGTGGGCTGGCATCGTCCGAGCCACCGTCATCCCACACCATGAAACCGTCCTGCCGCGCCAGATCACCACCCGCGCCGGCAACAGTTTCAGCGGCTGTCTCAGCTGCTGTCGCCAGTGCTGCCTCCGCTGCCTCATCTGCCTCTGCTGTGGCCCCCAAGGCAGCCGCCCGGGCGTCCCCTAGCGGCTGCAGCACGCCTGCTGCAACAGCGCGGTCCGACAGGTGTCGCCCCCTGTGGCCGCCCACCACAGGCAGGTTTTCCTTGCAGTCTGCCAGGCGCAGCCCCTGCATGCCCATCTGCAGGCCCAAGTCCTCTGTTGGTGCGCTGCCTGCCTCCGCCTCCATCGCAGCAGCAGGGGACGCCGCAGCTGCCCCGCTGCCTGCTGCCTCCAAGTGCTGCCCAGCCTCAGCAGGGTTGAGCCGTCCTGCAGCCGACACGGCCTCAAGGAGTGCCATGGTGTCTCCAGCGTCAAGGTTGAGGGCCAGGGTGTCGTCAGCGCCGGGGGCAAAACCCCACTTGTTGATCTGCGGGGAGGCATGGGCGGGGGTGAAGAGCAGGGGCCGGGATGAACACATGGCAGGGCACGTGACGAGCTGCTGCCCTCTGGTGGCTGGCGTACGGCAGGCGGGGACGCTGCTCAACAGCAAAGATCACAGCTGCCAGCCGGCAGTGCTGCTGGCACCAGCACCGCAGCAGTACATCAAGCAGGCCTTGTTCGCCGCTGCACCCCACCTGCATCGCAGCGGCGCTCAGGGCGGGGCTGCCTGATGAGCGCTCCGGGCCGCCCAGCTCAGCGTCCAGCAGGTCCCCAGTGCTGCCACCCGCCTCTGAGCTGGCGCAGGGAGAGGAGAAGCCGCCCCCAAGGAATTGGGTGTCCTCACGAATGTCAAAGCCGCCGCCGGCTGCAGCGCCGGCATCGACGATGTGGGCTGCTGCAGCAGCGGCAGGGGGCGGCGCCTCGCCCCCCTCGGGGGATGCTGCTGCATCGCCGCCAAGGAACATGGTGTCCTCACGGATGCAGAAGCCGCTTGCCGCTGGCGCTGCTTCTGCCCGCGCTGCGGCTGCCTCATACTGCTGCTGTGCCTCCTCCTCTTCCTCCTCAGGCTGCATGGGCACGGTGACAAACTGGGTGTCCTCACGGATGCTGAAGCCGCCAAAGGGGCCGCCGGGGCTGACAGCCTGCCTGCCGGCGCTGCCGCCAGCAGCGCCCCTTCCCATCTCCTCCTCGTCCTCCTCTGCATGTGCTCCTGCTGGCACCGTGACAAACTGCGTGTCCTCACGGATGTCGAAGCCGCCAAAGAGGCCGCCGGGGCTGGCAGCAGGTGCCTTCGCCGCTGCCGGAGCGGGCGAAGCGTGCCCCGCCTCGAGATCCTCCAGAGGCACGCTGACAAACTGCGTGTCCTCACGGATGCCAAAGTCGCAGGGCGAGTCTGGCTCAGACGCTTCCGGGGCTGCTGGCACCGCAGCAGGCGGTCGTGCACGCGGCGGGCGAGGCGCCGGCACACGGAAGCCTCCCTGCTGCTGCTGCTGCGCTGCTGCCGCCTGATCCCCTGCCGGCTGAGCGACGACACCAAACATTTGGTTGATGGCATCAAAGGCAGCCTTGGTGGAGATGGTGACGGTGGGCTCGTACCCAGCTGGGCCGCGGGCAGTGGGCGGCAGCATGCCATGCTCGTGAGGCAGCGAGCCCTGCATCAGAGGCAGCGCAGTGGAGCAACAGGTGGGGGTGGGCATGCTGTGCACGCTGTGGTCTTCGCTAGTGGGCTCCGCATGCCCTCAGTGCTCACAGCATGCCCTTCACTCCCCATACTTCTGCCTGCTTCCCAGCCAGCTGCGCAGCCTTGATCACCAGCAGGACCCACCCCACCTTGAACATGTTGTTGATGGCATCAAAGGCAGCCTTGGTGGAGAAGGTCATGGTGGGCTCGTAGCCCGCCCCGCTGCGGCTCAGGTTCATAGTGGGCTCGGCGTAGGGGTTGGGCGGCAGGGTCCCATGCTCCAGTGGCAGCGAGCCCTGCAGAGAAAACGCTGGAGAAGCAGGGCGATGGGAACTCACGGCACAAGTCTGGGAGAGAGACCCGCCAGCACGCTTGGTGCGCACGCCCGTGCTGCTGTCAGCGCATCTCTTTCCACCACATGCCTATGCACGTGTTTCAGCAGCAGTGCGCCGCCGGGCGCCTCTCACAAGGCACACGCCTGTAGACCCTGCCCACCACACCCACCTTGAACATGCGGTTCAGCGCAGAGAAGGCGTCCTTGGTGGCAATGGTCATGGTGGGCTCCAGCATTGCAGCCAACCCGCCAGACCCGCCAGCCTGCCCGCTGCCGCTGCCGGCGCCATCGCCCAGCAAGTCGGAGGGTCCGGAGCCGGCGGGCAGGGTGCCCTGCAGGCGTGCGGGGAGGTGGGAGAGGCACAGGGTGTCTCAAAAGCAGCAATGCAAGAGGAAGCACAGCACAGTTCGGTTGCACAGCATGCCAACAAGGAACGGCAAAATCTGCCGGTGCATGTAAATTTGCCTGCAGTCTGGCGAGCAGCGGTTCCCACCACCAAGCGCCCACGCAGCCCACGCCCAGCTCACCCCAAACATCTGATTGATGGCAGCAAAGGCATCCGCTGTGCTGAACGTCACCGTGGGCTCATCCATGTCGCAGCCCGGCCCGCGCTCTGCAGGCTGCTCAAACGGCGTGGGCTGGGCTGCCAGCAGGTCGGCGGCATCCAGAGCAGGCATGGCAGCATCTACGGGGGCCGCTGCTGGCTCCGCCATTTCGGCGGTGCCTGCTGCCTGCTCAGCAGCTGCAGCAGGACCGTCCTGCTCTTGATCCTCCCCCTCAGCTGCCTGAGGTGACGCACCCACCACCTCTGTCGCCACCGGGCTGCCAAAAGCAACCTCTGCTGCTGCCGATTCTCCCGGACCCGCCTCCGTCTGCGGGCTGACATGTGCAGTCGCAGGGGACGGGGCCGCCTGCACTGCCTCCATCTCTGCCAGCACAGATGCTGCCTCGGCGGCGTCTGCAGCCACATCCATCACGGCACATGTCTCGCCCTCAAGATCCATATCATCCTCCTCCCGGGCCGCAGCTGCTGCTGCCTCCTCCTGCCGCAGAAGCTGCTGCTGCTGCTGCCACCGCACTGCCCGCATCTCCTCAAAGCACAGCTCCTCACCTGAGCGCAGTGAGAGGGCGGAGTGGGGGAGTGGCGGTGGTCAGCGTGCTGCTGGAATTGAGTGTGTGCGGTTTACAGGGGCGCACATGATAGAGAAAGTCCGAAACAAAACCCACTAGGCAGCAAAAGAAAGCACAGAACATTGATGCCTAGCCACCCAGCCCAGGCACGAGTGCTGCAGCGCCGCGGCAGCAGCCATCACACACCGCCGTCGCCAGCGAGCGCCGCCTCGTGGAAGCCCATCACCTCCTCCCGCCGCCGCTTGGCCTCCGGGGCCTGCCCTGCAGCTGACCGCCCCGGCACCCCTCCAAGAAGTGGCCCGCTGGCCTGTGCCTGCGGGAGGGAGAGGGCGGCAGAGAACACGCGTGTTTGACGGGAGGCTGGGAGATGGGGAGATGGGGGAGACCAGCAGGCACATCATGCAGGATGCACCTGGCCTGAACCAAGTCGCAGCCTCTGACCCACAGCTTCTCAAAGTAGGTTGTATGCCCACCACCATACGCCCTGCCTCAGCACAACTGCTGCTCACCTTGTGGTGGTGCAGCGGGTTCTGCATGATCTCCTCCTCCTGGCCCCCCCGATCCAGCCGCTGGCGCAGAGTGGGCTTGCCAGCGTCGGCGCCTGCGGTAGAGGCGTCGTCTGCCTGCTCCTCCAGATCCTGCAGCACACATGCGGGCATGCATCTCAGTTGGAGGCCAGGGTGGCAGCAATAAGCGGCGGCAACCAGCTGTCAGGTCAACTTGCCTCTTGCCACCTCAGTTCCCTTCCTGTTTGCTGGTCACCACCGTCACAACCTTTCAAAACAGGCAGGCGACTGAGAGCCACCACGCCAGGCATCAAAGACCAAGCCGGCTCTGTCCCTCCTGTACGCCCTTCACACCTGCAGCTCCGGGTCGGCAAAGATCTCCAACGCCGGGGCTGCGGGCGCAGAGTGCGCCGCCGCCTGCTTCACCTTCTGCCCCGCCCACACCGCCGAGCGCTGCACGTTCTCCTTGCGCCCCGCCTCAAAGCCGCCCAACTTGGTCCAGGCGCCAGCAGCAGACCTGGGGCAGCGTAAGGGAAGACAGTCAGGCAAGCAGATTGGCGTGAAAGGAAGCGGCGGATGGCGCATGGCATGCAGGAGAGGGCACAACAATCATCACCGCAGCAATATGACTGGAAAATGCAGCCACATAGGAGATGCAGTCGGGGCTGTGCCACAGCCCGCCAGTGCGAAATCTCAGCACACCTGCCAGGCTGGAAGAGCGTCGCGGGTGCCGAGGCGGCAGGGGCGCCAGTGCCGGTGAACTCGTCGTCCACAAAGATGTCCAGCCCACCAGCAGGCCCGTTCTCCTGGTCGGTGCCAGCAGCTACCTTGCGCTTCCCCAGCAAGCCGCCGCCCAGCAGGCTCCCGCTCGAGCGCCCGGCAGCAGCACCCGCCGGTGGCCGGCTGTTGGCGGCGCCACGCCCGCCCAGCAACCCCAGGCTGCGGCGCTCCGGGTGCTCCGGCTCTGCCACCTCGCCGACTGACTGCTCGGCTGCCTTGCGCTGAATGCGGCGCGCCTGCCAGAATGGGGGGGTTGAGGTGGGGGCACATGGGCAACTTCAGCAGATGTGGGATGCAGGCAGGGCCAGTTGCATTATCAGTACCACTCATCAACAGCAAAAGCAATCGTGGCAGCGGGCAACACTTAGGCAGCCTGCCAGCCCATCTGCCCCACCCAACGCTCCCCGCCGACCCACCATGCGCTGCTGGAACTCGGCAAACTTGCCACGCAGGCGCTCCAAGGGTGCGGCAAGCCGGTTGATGCCCTGCTGGTACACCGCGTCAGCCTGCGGGGGAAGCAGGCAGGGGGAGCGGGGCGGGTGGGTGCTCGCATGAAGGGGCGCTTTGTGGAGGGAAGCTCGAGGGTTTGCAGCCACATGCATAACCAGAACATGGCAGCGGGAGGGGGCATGCACGCATGCCAGGTGCTGATCCCGCCCGCACTGCCCCAGCCGACCACTGCACCAGCCACCGCTTTGCTGCCCACCTTGGCGTATCCGCCGCGCGCCTCCAGGTATGTGGCATACGCGACGTAGTACAGCGCGTGGTCCTGCCCAATGTCGTTCTCCTTCAGGAAGCAGAAGACATCCCCGGGGTCGGGCAGGCAGTCGGCCTGCAGAGGCGCGAGGCAGGGTGGCAGGGGAGGGGAGGAGACTGGCGGTTGGAGGAGGCAAAGCGTGCAGCCAGCGGAGGTGGGTGAAGGGAGCGGCAACTGATGCAGTGCACCCGGTTCAGAGGTGGTGGGCTAAGCTGCTTATGTCTGCAGATCGTGCTCTTCCGTCAGGCATCGCCACGACGCTGAGGGACCTGCAAAGCGTTGCATGCTGCAGAGCGCTGCAGCACCCACATGCGGCCTGCGCTCGCATCATCGGCTTGGCTGCCAGAACCTGCAAAGCGCTCTCCCACTCACATACTGGATCCAGACACGCAGGTAGCGAATGTCGCCGCTGTAGCGCCCCTCTGCCTGCAGCTCGCGAGTGCAGCGCTCAAGCAGTGGCAGCAGCTCTGCCTTGTGACCACCCGCGCTGAACATCTCCTGCGTCCACTTGATGAACCTGAGGGGGAGGAGCGCGGTAGGTTGAGTGGGGCAGCGGCAAGCACACGTGGACACCAGGCAGTGAGGTGTGAGGCGAGCAGCAGCAGTCAGCGTAGGTGGTGGAAGTCCCACAGGCGGCCTGCGGGGGTCAACAGAGGAGCCCAGGCCAGCGACTGCTGCAGCTGCGGTGCACCGGCAGCTGGCCACAGCTGTCGTCACCTGAGCCATATCTCCAGCGGGTCGTCGCCGCTGTACCCCGCCAGCTCCTCCCAAAACGCCCTGCATTGTGGCAGTGTAACAAGTGTGAGGCACGGGACGGAAAGGCAGAAAGCAAGCATAGGGCCAAGCAGGAGAGCAGCACCCACGAGCCTGCCGCCGCTCACCGCCGCCGCTCCTCCACCGTCACGGCACGCAGCTCTGCTGTTGTGTCGCGCAGGCCGGAGGCCTTGCGCCCCGCCTTGAGCGGCTGGAAGTTCTCCTTGGACGCCTCCCAGTCGGCCGCGGGCGAGGCGGCCGCAGGGGCCGCGTGAGTACCCATATGTGGAGGGCGGTTGGGCGTGGCTTGCTCAGGCCTAGCTGATTGCCCGGCGCATTGAAGGTCACCCGTGTGCACGGACCAAGGTGCGAGAATGTGGCTGGGCAGTGCTGCAGCCTCAGCTGTCTTCCTTTTTCGCCGGGGCCACGCTGGCAGCATGGCAGAATTTCTCAGGAGCTCTACCGCCTGGCCTGCCGCCCATCGTAACGTGGATTGGTTTCCAATGCCCATGCTACAGCCTCCCTGCACAGCGCCTGCGACTTAGTGCCGGAACCCTTTTCACTCGGCGCGCTGGGCGCTTGTAGGTCTGTCGGATCGCTCAAGGTAGCACCCAGTATCACTCGGCACCAACGGATCGCTTCGTAAGGGGCAGCAGGTCCAAGTGATCGTGTGGCACGCCTATGGAGGCGCTGGACGGCGCCCTGGATGACATAGAGGACTGGCAGCTGGTGGGCGATGCTTACTATTCGCGGCGCCAGCTCTATGCGTTGGACTGGGGTGGCGGCGCCGGCGGCGGCGGCGGCAGCGGCGCCTCCTTCAACCTTGCGTTCATGCGGTGCGTGCCTGTGTGGTGTATGTGACTGTGGAATGCATGGCCACGGTGCAGTTGTGGGGAGGCAAGCGTGAGCTGCAGGGTGCACCTGCACATCCCCATTGGGCCTCGAGCACTGCACCTCTCGGGCCACCCTGCCTACCTGTCTCCACAAGTACCGTGATCGCTGCACCTGATCGCTGCACCTCTCGGGCCACCTGCAGGGTGTTCCCCTCCTCTGCCGGCGGCCCCATTGCCGCGCTTCGTGACGACACCAAGCTTGTGCTGTACGTGGGTGCTGCCGCCAAGCCCGACATCCAGATCCTGAGCGCTGCCGGGACGCCGCTGGGGCGCGTGCTGTGGGAGCCGCGGGCTCGCGTGCTGGCGGCGGGGTGGACCAGCAGCGAGCAGCTGCTTGTTGTGGACGATGCTGCGCAGGTGGGGCGGGCAGAGTGGGCAGTGTCGTTTGGAATGGTGCACAGGTAGCACATGTATGCAACAATGGCTGATACATGCCTGTGGGTGTGGGGTGTGGATGATGCTGGGGCCGTCAGGCTGTGCCCTTCCACAACTTAGTGCACAGGCCCGCCCTCTGCTGTTGACACCAGCTTGCCCTGGCTGCCGCCGCCAATTCCTACCCTCACCCCACACCACCGCCCCTCGCCCTCTTCCCACCTGGCGCAGGTGCACTTATTCAGCGTGCGTGGCGAGCGCCAGCCGGCGCACTTTTCTTTGGGGGCAGAGGTGGAGGAGGCTGGGGTGGAGGCGGCGCTCGTGTTCCGGGACGGGCTGGCGGTGCTGACCCCCAGTGGGCACCTGTGGTGAGTGGTTGGGTGCAGTCAGCGGTTTTGAAATGATGGCTGCATGATGTGTTTGGCAGTGTTGGCGTGCGGTTGCCGAGGAGCAGTGGGCTGCCAGCGGGGCGCCTGCACTGGGCGTCTTTGGTGGAAGACTGGTTTACAGTTTGTGCTCAGAGTGAACACCCAGAGGCTGGCCGCCCTGCTGCCTGCCCCCGCCTTGCGCTGTTAACAAGCCGGCCTGCAAGCTGAATGCCAACCCCGCCGATGCCCTCTTCTTTGCTTCCCCTGCCCGGCTGACCTGCACACTCTTTGCCCGTCTCACCCTGCCCTCCTGCGCTGTCTTTCGCTGCCCTCACCCTTTTGTTGTGCCGCAGGTGCGTGCCCGACATCTCGCAGCCGCGCCTCCAGCGCTTTGCCGACCCGGCTCCCGGGCTGGCCGCAGGCGGTGCCGCGGGCTCCTCTGGCGTGCACTGCATGACGGTGCTGCCGCCCTCGCTGTCCTCCTCGGGAGCCCTGGAGGTGGGGTGGGCAGGCCGGCAGCAAACATGATGTGTTCTGTTTACGGAGTGTTGCCTGAGTGAGCACTTACGTTCGTCTGTGATGCACAGCTGGCAATAGCAAGCCAAACCCTCTTGTGACCCCCCCACTGCATGCCTTGCCCTGCCCGCCCGTCTTCCCACTCCTCCGGGGGGTCAGACACGGCACTGTGCCCTGCTTGCATTCCCTTTACCTTCCAACCAGCCACCTGCATCCCCATCCCGCTGGCCTGGCCCCAGGTCATTGTGGGTGTTGAGGACACGGTGCGTGTGGTGGATGCAAACGAGGCGCTGCCCACCTCCGTGTTTGAGGGGCCCATACTCAGGTGGGTGGGCCCCCCAGTTGTGTGTGCATTGGGGATTGTGCAATGGGCGTAAAGGGTGCTAACCCCATGGGACACGTAGCATAGCTGTATCGAGGGGCAGGGATGAGGTGTGTGCCGGCGCAGCTCTGCTTCCGCTAAAAGGTGTAGGAAGCATCCGGTGAGGCTGTGTGAAGTCGAGGGCTCGCCGGTTTGGCCGCAGCGGCAGGCACCGCCCGCACTGTGCTGCCAGGCACACCTGTTGCCTGCCCCGCCAACCTGTTTGCTGACATCGCCTGCCCCGTCACTTTTCTGCCCTGTGGCACGCAGGCTGGCCGCCAGCCCCTGCGGCAAGTTTGTGGCTGGGTACGGACAGGACGGGACGATCCACATCTGGACCGCAGGTGCCGCCTGCCTGCCTGCCTCCTGCCTTCTCTCTGCTTTGGTGGTGGTGCCGCTGCCCCTGCACCAGATGCGCTGTCTTGCATGCCAGCATCCCAAGCGCCCTGCCTGCCTGGTCTCTGCCCGGTCGTGCCTAGATGCATCTCCTACCTGCCCTCGCCCTGCTGTGCTTTGTTACATGGCTGTACTTGCTCACTTACCCCTGTCCACACGAATACGTGCTCAGTCCACCCGTGCTCCCACCCGCCCCTGCCTCACCCTGCCCACGTTCTTCCTTTCGCCTTTCCTCACGGACCCGCTGCTCATTCTGCCATTGCTCACCCTGCCCCTGCTCACCCGACTGCCCTGCTCCCCCAACGGCCCTGCCCCCCTGGCCTCTAGCTTATCTGGCCCGAAACCATGTCTGCCCTTTCTCACCCTTCCCCTGCTCACCCTGCCATTATCCCCTGCATAAGACCTTCAGGTGGCCCTCGCACATAGGTGACCCCTGCAGCCCACACCCACACTTTCTTCCCTCGCCCAGCCCACCTGCGAGGCGCTGGGCGTGAAGACCTTGTCAAACCCCAGTGCACCCGACGGCCCTGCCCCCATCGCAGACCTGGCTGATGTCGTGACCCGCGTGGGGCTGGCAGAAACAGAGGTGGACCTTGTGGACTCGCTGGGGGTGAGCCCTACGGGGGGGGGGGGCAGGAGGGGGGCTTGCCTGGCAGGGGTGCCGAAGCTGGGTCGGGCTGGGCGTGTTGGCTGGCGGGGGGTCAGAGGGAGAGTGGTGCTTCGTGCAGTTGTACAGGGTTGTAAACCCTAAACCCTAAAACATTAAACCCTGGCTGTGCTTTGTGCAGTTGTCCAGTTGGGGCAAAAGGCATCTTTGTGGGTGGTGGGCAGCAAGATCTGGCCTGCCTGCCTTTCGTGGGGTGCCAGGGCTTGCAGCTGCACTGTCCTGCATGGACCACCCCGCTGATACGCCTCCCTGCTGCTGCCTCCGCATGCGCCGCCCCCTCACCTACCGCCCTTTGCATTGCTTCCCCTTTCATGATGTCCCTTACCTGCTGCCCCCTGCCCGGCTGCCCGGCTGCCTCCTTGCGCCCCTGCTCTCACCCGCCGCCTGTCCACTTGACCTCATCCCCAGGTTGACGCCGTGCCCGACACCCTTCCCGACACGCTGCTGTGGTGCGGCAGCGATGCGGTGCTGCTCTTCTGGGAGGTGGGTGCTGCTCTCTATCCTTGATGGTGCTCACTCATTCACTCACACCCTTGCTGTTGCACTCGTCTCCTCCTTTTGGGAGGTGGGCGCTTCTGTATTGTATTGATTGCTGGCAGGAGGAGGCAGGTGGGAGGGATGTGGGTGCCTCTCTACGGATAGCTGGGGTGGGATGTGGTGGGGAGTGAGGTGGGAGTGAGAGGCGGGTGGTGCACCAGCATGCAGCTGGAGCCTGTGGGCGGACTGCCACCCCCTGCCTGCCCAGCTGCTTGCCCAGCTGCTGCCCAACCCAGCAGGCTGCTCTGTGAGCCAATCTGTGTTGGGGATCAGGTCCCCACTGCCCTGTGCACTTCACCCCCAATCTCCCTCGCAACACATCCCACCCCAACCCCACCACAATTGGCCTGCCCGCCGCCGCCTGTGTCTACCCATGCTGCCTGCTGCCTGCGCCCACCCCTGCTTGTGCCCGCATGCCCTTGTCCTCACTTGTTCCGCAGGGCGTGGGCGGGCTGCTGGTCACGCTGGAGGGCGGCTGGCACTGGTGGGACCTGGGCGGCGGCGGGGCGACGGCATTCGCCAGTGAAGTGGACGGTAGGGAGGGCAGTTCCTTGGGGACCCAGGGCTGGCTTGATACTTTGTGTCAAGCTTGGGTGCTGCTGCTGGGTGATGAGCGCTGTGCACATGCTCCTTTGTGCCTCCGCCTGAAACAATATAAAGAAAAGGAAAGCCGCCGTCCCTGCAAGCTGCCCACGCTTTCCTCGCCATCCGTGCCATCCCTGCCATCCCGCCTGCACCCCTCCACCACCCCCGCAGGCGTCCGCGTCCTCACCGCCGACCGCCACTCCCTGCTGCGCCGCGTGCCGCGCCCCCTGGCCAGCGTGCTGGAGATGGGCAGCACCAGCCCAGGGGCGCTGCTGTATGACGCCAGGCGGCTGTTCGACGCCCAGGATGCACGGGCCACGGGTGGGTGGGTGGGCAGAAGCAGCGGCAGGGGTGGGTGGGTGATGCAAGAGGGGGGAAGAGTGTTGAGGCTGGGGGGTGCTAGGGCAGATGCTGGGGAGGGGAAGGCCGAGCTTGCTGGAAAGCTTGGCTCTGAGCTGCTCTCGTGCCCTGCCTTCACAAGCCCTGCCCTGCCCTGCCCTGCCCTGCCCCTCCCCACTGGCTAACACCGCACCGTGCCCCCACCCCGCCCCACCCCGCCCCGCTCCTCTCACACCCCATCAGGCGAGCTTCTGGATCTGGTGCGTGGCGGAGAGCTGGCAGGGGCGGTGGACGACTGCCTGGCAGCCGCAGCAGCCGAGTTGGACCCACTCAAGCAAGCGGCCCTCTTAAAGGCCTGCTGCTACGGCCGTGCCTTCCGAGCGTTGGAGCCAGGGGGCGGCGGTGCCGATGCCAGCGCTGCCACGGGCGGCGGGCTGGTCAGTGTGTGCGGGGTGGAGTGTGATGTGCGGCGGCAGACGTATGAGGTGGCGCGGCGGCTGCGGGTGCTCAACGCGCTTCGAGAGCCAGGTGCGTGTGGAAAAAGCAGGCAGGCAGGTGTGCAAGGAAGTGTGGTGGGCTGTGCGCATGCACAGTGTCTTTCTCAGCTGGATGCCCGAAGCATGTGTGAGCTTGCTTGCCACCGCCTTTGATGAAGCAGCTGCGAGTGTGCCCCTTCCAAGTCCCCCGTCTCACGCCACTGCTCCCCGCCCCTGCGCCTGCCTCTTCCCCCCGCGTCCTTCCCGCTGTGCAGGAGTGGCCATGCCCCTCACCCTGCCGCAGCTGCAAGTCGAGGGGCTGCCCGCTGTGGTGGCACGCCTGGTGGGGCGCCGCCACTACGCTTTGGCCATGCGCATCTGCCAAGCTCTGGGCCTCAGCACAGAGCAGGTAGGTTGCGATTTGGTGTTCTGCTGGGATGCACCAGTGTGCTTAGGTGTTGAGATTGTGCGTGTGTGGCCATGCAAGGTACTGGGGCTCAGCAGCGAGCAGTTGAGTGGCATGCACAGCGGCGCTTACTTACCCCTGAGCGTGGGCAGTGGTCCTCGGCTGGCGGGCGCTCTGCCCTTCCCCGCCCTGCACTTGTGCAGCCCATGCCTCCTCTGACTGTTCTTCCGGTGCACACCGCTTTTCAACCCGCAGGTGCTGGTGCGCTGGGCGTGCGACAAGATCAGCGCAGCGGCGGCCACGCTGGGGGATGACCAGCTGCTGGAGGCCCTGCAGGTGGGTGGTGTGTGTGTGTGTATGTGTATGTATGGGCGTGGGCCAAGCAATGTATAGCAGGGCTGACAGGCAAGCAGGGCATCGATGTGGTGTGCACGGTGCGATGGGGCGGCGTATAGTACCCACGGCTGCCAGGAAAACAGGGCCGCGGGCGGCAGGCGGCGGGCGGCTGCACTGCCTGTGTGCTACACCCCGCCATGCAACTGGACTCCATCCAGCCGGCATGCGTGTGCTTCACCCACATACCACCTGTGCCTCCTCCCTTCCTTTTGTATTGCTAAGCAGGCCAAGCTGGCGGGGCAGTGGGGCGTCAAGTATGCGTCAGTGGCGTCGCACGCCGCCTCTCAGGGGCGGCAGCGCTTGGCGGCCCTGCTGCTGGACCACGAGCGGTGTGCGGCGGAGCAGGTGCCGCTGCTGCTGGAGCTAGGTGGGTGGGGGGGKGGGAGGGGGGACTGTTGTTGGGGTTGGAGTGCTGTTAAAAAGTCAGGTGCATGTCCTTGAGCCAGGCGTCCGGTTGCCGGCTGCGGTCCCCGATGCTTGTTGCAGCCAGCACCCCCCCTGGAGTATGGCAGCCAAAAGAAGTGCCTGGTGATTTTGCCATCCACCACCGTGCCTATGGGAGCACAGCCGTGGCCGCCAGCGCCCCTCCTTTTGTCCTTCCGCCCTGCGTCTCCTCTGTCCCTGCATATGTATTGAGAAATCACGCGCTTGGCAACCGAATTGCCCGCTGACTGTCTGTATGCCCCTCACACTTCCTCCTCACACTTCCTCATCACACTTCATCACACTTCCTCCTCACACTTCCCCCTCACACTTGCCTTCCCCTCTCCAGGCGAGGATGAGCGAGCGCTGGACAAGGCTGTGGAGTCGGGGGACTCGGGTAAGTGGGTGGACAGAGCAGGGCTGGCCGGAGCAGGGGTGGACGGATAGGTGTGGGTTACCCGTGCTGGGTGAGCGTGGATCAGTGTTCTTGTATGAGTGGCTTGAGGGCGGGCGGGTGAAGAGGCCCAGGCTGGGCAAGGCGTGGGTGCGAATGTGGGCATGCTGGATGGAGCCACCTCACACCCCACTCCACCGCTTGTCCACCTGGAGCTCGGAGCGGTACTCATTCACCCACAGCCTGACGTGTGTATACTATGCACTACGCCTGCTGCTGCCGCTTAACCGCAGCTGGGCCGTGTCTCAATGCCAGTGTGGCTGAGCGTCCTCTCAGACCAGCTAAGCACCTTCGGCTTGGCAAGCATTCACCGCCACCATCCCCTACACATTCTTCCTGTGATTGTACTTGCACAGATATCCCGCCACGCCTGTCCGCCCCCCTGCAGACCTGGTGTTCCGAGTGGTCCATGCCATGTGGCGCCGCCTGGAGCGCGCCACGGCAGCCGCCACCGCCGCCGGCAGCAGCGCCCGCCCCGGCAGCGTGGCGGCCACCGGCCAGGAACGCTTCTGGCAGGCGGTGGCGCGCAAGCCCGCCGCGCTGGCCTTCTTTGCCAAATACTACCGGCAGCAGGTGGGCTGTGGTGGGCTTTGTGCTGTATGCTGTGGAGTCCTGAACACTGTTGTGTTGGCCGGGTAGTGATGGCCTTCCTTTTGCCAAACACTGCCGGCAGCAGGTGGGGCGTGGTGCCCTGTGTTCAGGATGCTGCTGCGGTGTGCTGGCCGGGGGGTGCTGGCCTGTGCAAAGATTGCCACGTAATGACCGCGATTGGGAGGTTGTACGGGATGCAAACGGATTGTGCTGGACTGGCAGGCAGTGGCAGGCACGCCCCCCGGCTGTGGCCTTCTGTGCACAATACCACCGGCAGCAGGTGGTGCTGGGAAGAGCTGGCTCGTGAACACGCAGGCAAGACGGTGCACTCTCAAGGCCACCCGCCCACCTTTGCCTGCCTGCCCTCCTGCTGCCCGCCTTCCCCCACCTCCCTATCGCCCCATCTCACTTCATCAATCGCCCTTTGCGTCGTGGATCCTCCTGCAGGACCCCCAGCTGCTTCTAGAGCTGTACGAGGCCATGGGGCAGCAGGAGGCAGCGGCCGAGCTGCACCTGCAGGCGGCGCTGCAGCTGGCGGCCAGCGGGGGGGGCAGCGAGACGGGGGTGCAGCGGGAGCTGGCCCGGGCCAAGGATGCATACACACGCGCCACAGACTCGCAGGTAAGTACATGTTAATGCAGTAGGCGGGATGCTGTTAGCGGGGATGGGTGTTTCCGGTGTTTTAAGACGCAGGAGACACCGTTTTTGGGGGGGGGGTTGCTGCCTGGCTTTCTCCTGGCTTGCTTCCACGTTTGTGCCTGCATAGGGAGTTCTCCCGCTGACCCGCTGTGCGCCTTTTCACCCGTTTTCTGCCCGTGCCCCTCCTGCCCCCGCCAGCAGGGCCGCGACCACCGCTGGGAGGCGGCGTCTGTTCAGGCACTGGCCCGGCTGCGGGAGCAGCAGCTGGACCTGCAGAGCAGCACCAAGCGGTGAGCGGGATGGGGGGGCGCCAGTGCTGGTGCGTTGCAGGAAGGCGCACTTGAGCTATCAGATGCCTGCTGCATTGAGCAGCTCGCTGACCGTTGTGGAAGCCCGCTGTCTGCTGCGCATCCTGCAGCCAGATCACCCTCGCTCATTAACAGTCACCCCACTGCCTGGTGCACCCCCGTCTTGCAGGGACGGGTTTGTGGGTTTATCTGTGGCAGACACGGTGCGGCAGTGCCTGAGGCTGGGGCTGAAGGACCAGGCCAACAAGCTGGCCCGGGAGTTCAAGGTGAGACAGACCCTCGTGACCCCTGTTCTGACACAGCGACACCCACGCCCTCTGCTCCCCTGATGCCCCGCGCAACCCCAGATGCCCACGCCACAGTTGCTGCCGCCTGTCCGTGCTGCATTCCCACAAGCTGTGTTCCTGTGCCCCCTGCCAACATCCCAACTTTCCACACCCTGTGGTCCTTTCCCCCTTTGCTGCCAGCTCTGCAGATTCCCACTGCCAGCTGCTGGCTGCGCAGCCTACTTCTGTCAAATTCTGCCCACACCCACATGATCCCCCTGTCGCGCCCCCCACCACCCACCGCAGATGCCCGAGCGCCAGCTGCTGTTGATCGGCGCCCAGGTGTTGGCTGCGCAGCACGACTGGCCGGCGCTGCAGCACATGGCGGGGCGGCTGGACCGCAAGTCGGGGGTGACCATGGACCACGTGATTGCGGCTGCCAGGTGAGGTTGGGCGGTGTCTTGATTGTGATGATGTATCGCTAGTGGGTGGGGTGGGTGTTACTGTACTGCGACCCTTGCGACCCAGGCTGGCAGGGTCGTACATCGTTACTGTGGCAGGGTGGGCTGGGGGTTTTCACAAAACTGGCCAGGTGCGCGGTTATGAGAGGCAGTTGCACTGTGAGCCGGGGTGAATGTGGACTACGTGAGTGCGGCCGCAGGTGTGAGGGACGGGGAAGGACATCGATGCGGCGTGCTTTTCATCATGTCGTATAATGGGTTGGGTGGGGTGAGGTGGGCGGGAACCTGCATTGCTGGGTGCAGGGGTATGGGGGACGGTACTTGGGACGATACCAGCCCCCGAATTGGAGCTGGTGTGTGGATTGGTCCGAGGCCCTGAACGTGTCTAGGTGGTCCAGGCCAAACACAAGCCGTGCCACCTGTGTCTGCCCAGCTTGGCAGCCGTGCACCTACAGCATATGTGCATGCGGCACTCAGCCGCGCCGCCCCGCTGCCCTTGCCCTTCGCCTTGCCACTGCAGAGCGCACGGCGCCCCCGCCGAGGTGCTGCGCTGGTTCATCGACCGTGTCACGGGGGAAAACGCTCTCATGCGCAAGGCACAGGTGGGGTGAGGTGGCGTGGGGTAAGTGGCGGGTGGACAAGATGGGGCTATGAGAGCCGGCGTGCCGTGTGCGATTAGTGCCGGTCGCTGCCCGTGAGGCCTAAGTCCCTGTGAACCCGCGCCCAACCCACCTCGGTCTCCCCCCCAACTGCGCTCCCCCTAATCCATCACCACCCCACCCCACCCCACCCCCA
>JTEE01000131.1:239182-264492 GCA_002896455.3 Chlorella sp. ArM0029B
GGAGGGGCGGAGGAGGCGGGGGAAGAGCAGGGCACCTTGTGAATGTGTCGAGAAGGAGTCGAGTACCAAGGGTACAGGAGGCAGGGGGCGGCGGAGGGCAAGGGGGGGGTGGATGTTCCAGAGGGGAGGAGGAACCGGGGGCGGTGAGAGAGGGCGCTGTTGTTGTAGGAACAGGTTAATGCAGCAACTCTGGGTCGGCACAGGGCAGAGACATGCGGGGGTGTGAGGGGCCGGGAGTGAGGAGGCCACAGGCGGGTGAGAGGGCCGGGGGAAGGGCAGCTCGGAGCAGGTGGTGCACAGTCAGGTGTACAGCAACACGGCAGAAGCTGTACCGCAGACATGTGCGTGCATGCATGGCAGGTGCACAACAACCACAGTAACCACGCTCTTTCCCACCCTGTCCCGCCACGCACCAGTGCTCCCGCCTCTGCCGCGCTGATCAAGTGCATGCCTGGCCCCAGCCGCTGCTGCTGCACGCTGCCGCCGCTGCTGCGCTGCTGCTGCCGCTGGTAGCGTTGCTTGGCCCGGTTGTAAGCGTAGAAGTAGATGCCCCAGGCCAGGCCGCTGCCAGCCAGGGCGGGGGTGAGGCCTGCAGGGGTGGGGCGGGTGAGAAAGTGCGCGACAGAGGCTCAGCGTGCGTGTCGGGAACCAGACATGTTGGTAGTTGTCATACTATGTTGCAAATGCCAGCGCGGTTCGTGAAAGACATGTAGCTGTGCAGGGCATGTTCAAGAGTCCCCGCCTTTGTCACCGCTGCTCCTTTACACCGCTGCATGCCCAGGCAAGCCAGCCCGGGGCCCGCCCACCCCACCCACCGGAGTACAGAGCCCGCCATCCTTCCTCCCGCACAATCTGCCGCAGCGCGTCCACCGTGCCGCGGTAGACAGGCAGCATCCCCGCTCCATCTTGCACTGCAGGCAGGTGGGGCAGCATGGGCAGTGGGGGGCCAGCTGGGCAATACCGCTGGCGGCAGGCAGGCAGGCAGCAGCGGCGGCGGCGGAGTGGGCGGCGGCGGCGGCGGTGGCAGCCGACCACCCGACCCATCCCGCGCGGCCGACCAGCGCATCGTCGGTGGCCCACCTTGCAGGCGTGTCTTGACGACATCAAGAGGGTGGAGAGCTAGGCTGGTGGTAAGCCCCGCAGTGGCGCCCGCCACGGCGTGTTTGAGGTTCCTGCGGGCGATCAGGCGGTTGCATCAGCCTGTAGAAGTTCCGGAACAGCTCAAGACAGAGCTCCGACAGGCCCACAACTCACCACTGTGGCCGCTTGGTGGCCCCCGCTTGCTGCGCCATTTTCCGCTTTTGCCACAACCCTAACAGATGATGGGTTCCTTGATTTCACGTCAGGCGGTCGTGAAGACAGTCGCAGGTGGCAGGGGGTGGGCAGCCGGCGACAGCTCAGCAGGCGCCGTTTCAGGAGGGTCTACCACTTTGCTGGGGATTCCTGATTGCTTACCACCTGATTCCTGATTGCTTATTAGGCAAAAAAAAAGACAACATACACATTGGGCACACAATACCACCCAAAGGGAGGTAACCCCCAGAAACAAGCAAGGTGCGAGCCATGCATCACCCGCTGGCAGGGGCGGCCAACCTCAGCCGCTCTGCTGCGCGGGCAGCCTTGCCATCTGCTCGTGCTGCTGCCAGCGCAGGGCACACGGTGCAGTGCCGCCCCACCCGCCAGTCCACAGCCTGGCAAGCCACACAGCAGTAGCGCACTGCCAGGCAGGCGGCACAACGCTTCGTGCCAGGCGGCTGGTTCCTGTCGGGCCCGCCCTGGGCGCCCAGGTTGGCGCACCGCAGGTTGGCGCAACCGCGGGTGGCCGCCGCCTGTGCCAGCTCCAGCGCTGCCGCCGCCTGCTGATCCGTCTGCTGCCAGTGAGTCTCCAGAGTTGCTGCCACCCGCTTTGCCGCCGGCAGCATGCGCTGCTCAAAAGCTGTTTGCACTGCCGTGCGGGCTGCACTCGAGTTTGCTGGCAGCTCTGCTTCTCCTGCGCGCCGCAGGTCCTTGAGGAGCGCGGCAAAGCGTGCCGTTTCCGGCACAGCAGCTTTGAGCAGCGCGGACGGCATTGCGCATAGCACGCTGTGCAGCACACCGATCTGCAGCACAGGCAGCAGACAGAGGACAGGGGGTCACTCAGCCTGCCGAGCAAGTAGAGCTTCACCAGCTCCATCCCATCTGCCAGGCAGTGCCTAATTCACACAGCATGGTAACACCAGCACCACAAGCAGGATGGCAAACCAGCAAGCATCCCCGCCGCCATCAGCCCTGCCCTGCTTACATGCTTAAGGTAGCTGTCGTGGTCTCCCGCCTGCGCCTCCTCTCCTGGCTCCGTGCCCAGGCAACCCTGCACCACCTCCTGCAGCAGGCCCGTGCTGATGAGGGAAGCTGCCAGCCGAGGTGCATCCCTCTCCGCAGCTGAAGCCAGGCTCACGGTCAGGGAGCGCAGCTTTTGAACGTCTGGCGGCGAGGGGTGCCCGCCGCGGTCCTCGCCCTGCAGATGTCAGAAAAACCCACGCGGGTAGTCAGGCATGCGCACAATAACTCCGGCGCTGCTGCATCCGTCTCTGGCTGCTCAGCCGCGTGATGCGATTGGCTCGCCGATTCCTGGCTCACCCGCAAATGCTGCCCATGGCAAGCACCATTGGCAGTGCCCTGCGCACCCGCACCTGTGCCGCCAGCATCATCGCACGTGCAGCCGCTGCCAGTGGGAGGAGGCTGCGCACACGTGCCGGCCACGGGCTGCACAGCTCCAGGCACTCATACATGCTACGGGCCGTTGCAACAGTGGTCGTACTGTCCAGGATTGGCAGCTTGCCATCCCCAGTCATGGAGCGTGTGAGGGCCACCCCGACTGCAAGCCGGTGCGCGGCAGCGCACGCAGTCATCTGCCTGCACGGGTGAATCCAAATTTCAAGCTCAAGCCATACATGCAAATGTCATGCATGTCACATGTTTGCAGCCAACAGGTGCTAAGGGGCAGACGCTGGGCCCACCACAACCCCAGGCAGCCATGCATGCGTGTGAGCAGCCACACCGTCACTCGCCTGTGCAGTACGTCGGTGCAGGCCTTGGCGCCCTCCAAAAGGCGGTACATGTAAACACACAGCGTAAACACGTTGGCTAGGCTGTAGAGCACGCCGGACCAGGCTGTCTGAGACGCTGCGTCTTGCCTGCCGCCTGGCAGATGGTGGGCGAGGCGGCAGGCGGTGGCGTGCAGCCCACGCAGCTGGCACAGCAGCTCCTGCCGCTCCACATGACCCGCCGGCAGGTGCCTGGCCTTGAATGGGGCAACAACACACATAGATGACACGCAGCTGCCTAGACTCTGGGCTGCTCGTGCTGGTGCTGAGGCCGCGAGACAGGACACCGCCTGTGCTGCCTGCATGACACCCTCCCTACGGCTGCAAATCACGGGCAGGGCCCAGTCCTCTGCCGTCCCACCTCCTGCTGGCTTGCCGACTTGGTTAATCAAGTGGCACGCGTCGGCGATGCCTCGAAGGAATGCTGGACCCAACTGCAACTGAGGGTCCACCTGCTGCAGCTGCCCGACCATGCGTGCCAAAGCCGGCAGCAGCAGCACCGCCTGCTGAGCCACCCGGCGGTGCGCTGGCTGCACTGGCGCTCCCGCCGTCAGCTGAAGCCGAGTGATGGTGCAGATGGTGGCCCAGGCTCCCAGTGCGGAGAACAGCAGCTGGTAGCGTTCATAAGCTGCTGCTGCGGTTGCCACCGGGGGCTGCCGGGATATGCTGTTGACTAGTGCTGCTATTGCCGCCAACATCTCCGCCCCTCTGCTGCCCTGAAGCTGCGCCAACAGCCCCTGTTTGAGGCAGCCTGTCTTCAGCAAATCCAGCGTCGTTGGCACCAGCATCAAACTGGCTGGGACATCGCTGCGGCCATTGCCGCTTGCGTCCAGTGCAGCTGCACGGCACAGAGCCGGAAGCAGCGCTGCCAGCGGCGCTTGCTGCTGCGGCGCGGCAGCCAGGGCTGCACAGTGCCTGCCAAAGGCCGTGGAGCATGTAATTTTTGCAACAATGTCGGCAAAGGACGCCAGGTCGTGGTTTGTCAGGCAGCCTGCAGGGCAGCATGGCACGAATGCCAGAGTTCAGCTCGAGCTATCTCCAATTCCCTGCCATACACCAGCCACCTTTAAACGAGGCCCGGCAATACAAGGCGTCCGCAATGCAGCCTAGAACTGCACCTGCGCTCTCCGCTATGCTCAGGGTTGCTGCCACTGTCGCCAGCCAGCCCATGAGGTCGTCCTCGCTGGCTATGCTGGCTGCAAAAGCCTGCTGTGCGTGCTCAGCCTCTGGAAGCAGCCGGAGCAGCCACCACATGGATGTCAGCTGTTGGCCTGCATGATTTCGAGCAGGCCTTGCCACTGCATCGGCGAAGTCCTCGCTGGGGAGCGTAAGCTCTATGCTGCCTGCGGCTGCATCCACCCAGTATCGTAGCTGTGCGCGCCCGCAGGTCACAATGAGGGAGCCGCAGCGCGCCCAGCGGAGGAGGTCGCTGCTGCTGCCCGTGCGGCTTCCCAGGCCGGCGCGGCCGGCCAGGGCGCTGCAGCTGGAGATGGCGCGCAGTGCCAGGTAAAGCCATGCGTCAGCCACGTTCTGGAGCGTCGCCGTGAAGAAGGCTGCATCCAGGCTGGCCAGCGCACCGCCCAGCTCAACAATGCGCCTGCAGCAAACAGGGGGGCAAGGCGGCACATGGTGAGGTTTCTTGAATGTCAGGCAGGACTGAGCAGGCATACCTGGCAAGCCAGACATTGAGTTGCATCCCGTTGGCAGAGTACGATAAGCTGAAGAGTGAGCGGCAGGTGTCATCGGCAAGCCAGACGGTGCCATGCCCCTCCCCAGCGCATCGTTGCCATGGCATCCGCTGAACTAGGTGCAGCTTGGCCTCCTGTCGATTACCTCAGAACGACTTCCTTGGCTCCCTGCTGCCCTGCACTCTGCCAGGCGGCCTCAGCCGGCCCTATGGCAGCATCCAGGCGCAGGCGCAAGTTCCGAGCTGCCTCTCTTCGTTCTTCCCTCACAGCAAAGGCCTCGGGCCCAGTGCTGTCCATTGGCGGCGGTGTTCTGAAGAGACGTATGCATGTGTCCAATATGCCGGAAAGCTGCGTGAGGGCCATGATGTACCGGCCTGCACGCGGCGAGGATGCAGGCAGCGGGGCGGAGAGACAGGCGGCGGCAGCAGCAGCGGCAGGGCGGTGAGAAAGGCGGGCACGGCTGGCATGGTGCGCCAGCGCGCGGCATCAGTTTGCGGCCTGCAAGAGCATTCTTCACGGTGCTCCGCAGAACCTCGCGTTGCAAACCCTCGTCGCCACCTAGAACAACTTTGCCTCCGCCGGCACTAACCTAGGTCCGCTGGCACTGCCACTAAGAAGGCGCAAAGTGCGTGCGACTGCGGATGCGTGCGCATTTCTCAGGGGTGGTAGTGCCGCCCCCATGGGGCCCCACGACGCCCCGTCAGCAAGATTGATGTCCCTGGCGGCCTGCTGGCCGGTGCCCTACCTTGCAGGCACGCAAATATAAAGTAATATAGAACGAGCTGGTGTATCTGGCGCAGTGGGCCTACAGGCTGGCATGTCTTGGCCACTGGCGGCGCGTCCCGCCTGCCTGCAGTCCTGCCCTCCCGGGCTAACCTGGTCTTTCTCTGCTTCTGCTGCCACCACTGACAGAGCAGACACCATCCTGCGACGGCCAACTAGTTGCCAAACATATGCCTGCCGTGCCGGCGCAACAGAACCATGCCCAGCGGCATCCAAACGCAACACTCTGCGCCGGACAGTTGCCCAGTTGGCCCACACATCCAGGGGAGGCGCACCGCTGACAACGTGCGGTTTACCTGCCCTCATTGTTGGGGGCCTGCGCCAGGAGATACACTTTTCGTGTCCACCCGCTGCGCATTTGAAACATACAGCAAAGCAAGGAAGCAACGCAGCGGATGCTGAGCTAACCGTGAGGCAAGGAGAGAGAAGGGGCTGATTGTCGTGCAGAGCCACTGGCAAGCAGGCAGGCAGGGAGGTGCCAAGCAGGCAAACGGCGTGAAGGGTTGCATGCAGGCAGGGAAGCGTGGGGGAAGTGAACAGCATGTAAGGCAGAGAAACATGAACCCAGCGGGGCAGAAGGGATGCTTCTCAGCCGCCTTCCCACCCTTCCCAGCCAGACAGCTGCTGGTACAGGGACATGTGGCCTGGCACGGCGGTGTAGGTCACGTGCAGGGAGGGGCGGCGCTGCCAGAGGCGCAGCACAGCGCCAAATGTGTGGGAGTCCACACTCAAACCACCTGCGTCTCCGAAATCCAAGCTCAGGCGGCGCAGGGGCGGGTGGGTGGCAGCCCATCCCCAGAATGCCTCCCACTCGGCCGGCTCTGTGTCCTCAAGGTTCGGGCAGCCGATAATGCTGACAAACTCGAGCTGGCTGGCCTGTGCCAGCACAGCTGCGCTGCTGCCCAGCGCGTTCCAGCTGGCAGACAGCCAGCGAAGGGTGCGCTGCCAGGGCCCGGACCGAAGCGGGTGCAGCCCAAAGGGCGAGAGCGCGTGCAGAATGCAGCGCTGCAGCTTGGGCAGGCTGTTCATGCAGGCAGACAGGAGGTCGGAAGGCGCGCTGTCGTACAGGAGCAGCGCCGTCAGCTGGCGGAGGGGCTTCAGCAGGGCGGGCGTGTCTGGGGGCAGCCCACCCGGCGGGTGCAACCTCAGGTGCCGCAGTGCTGTGAGAGACGACAGGCTGTCCGGGTTGGGCACGTCAGACAGCTCCAGGCGGGTCAGCCGGCCGGCGAGGTGGGCCAAGGATTCTGCCAGGCTGGCAGGCTCGTAGTGCGCGCAGTGCAGCTCCAGCCAGCAGAGGGCGGTGAGACGGGTGATCTGTGGCGGGTAGGGAGGGCAGCGGGCACAGCCACAGTTGCTACGCTTTACGGGGCCACGAGATCACTCAAGCCACACACCATTGGCTCTGCCCCTGTGCAAATCACGCAGGAGTGGCCGCGAGAGCTGGCACGCCGCACCTGGGTTGGCAGCACGGCGGGGCGCTGGTTGTCTAGCGCGAGGCGGGTGAGGGAGGGCGGCAGCTGCAGCCCTTCCGGAAGCACCAGTGGCTCGCCGGCCAGCACCAGGCACTCCAGGCTGGTCAAGCGGTGAAGGCCCAGACCTGCCTGCACCTCCCGCGGTTCGTCGCCCACCCAAGGTAGGATGAGGCGTCGCAGGCCGCGCATGGCGGGCAGCCAGGAGGGCAGGTTGGGGCAGTGGCCACCCCGTGTCACCAACAACTCGTCCAGGCCCGCCTGGCCGCAGCAGAAGAGGCAGCTGGAGAGCAGGGCGTTGAGCTCTGCATACTCTTCATGATCCAGGTTGACTGGCAAGTCATCCAGGCAGACGTGCAGGGAGAGGCTGCGGACGGCGCCAGCGTGGCGAAGCAGCCACGTCAGCAGCGCCCGCACGCGGCACAGCACCTGGGCCGGCGGCCCGGGGGCGAGCCGCACCGCCAGCCGGCTCAGCAGCTGGGGAGTGTGGCAGGCGGCATACAGCTGCTTGCTGGCGACAGCAGCGATGCACAGCCTGCACACAGGAGGCCAGCGCAGAGGTGGGTCAGGCTTGGGTCTGTGCACACGTGTGGGGGGGCATGGGAGCGGCGTCGGGAGCGGCGGCAGGGGCGAGTGCCGACGGGCGGGCAGGGGTAACGGGCACTCCCTCCCACGCCCTGGCAGGGCAGAACCAGGCAGTCCAAGGCTCAGCAGCTGCACGACAGAGAGGCTCACCTCTCCTGCTGGGTCAGGTGGCCCAGGCAGGCGGCCAGCAAGCGGGAAGCGCAGCGAGGTGGGCCTTGGGCGGCATAAGGCCGCTAACTTGCATGCTTAACGAATCCTTAGGTTAATGGGCAAGCGAGAGACATGGGAGCGGGTGATTTTGGGCAGCTGCTCTGTGAGTGCTCAGCGTGCGGACCCTCCCACCATTTGCGCGTGCATATGCCAGTGCTCAATACACCTGTCTGAACACATATGGGCATGTTGTTTTATCTATGGCTCCAAGAGCAATAAATCCAACGCGGTGGGACATCATCCTGCCTGGTTGCGGGCGCTGCCACTGCACAGCATTCTGCCGCCTGCGCCTGCCACGTGCCGACCACTTTGAGCAGGTGAGCATCATGCAGTTTTCATGGAGCGGCGCTCAGCAATTCACTCACCCGTCCCTGCAGCAGCAGCGGCTCCTGCTTGCAAAATGCCAGATGGCGCCTGGTGTACCTGCTGATGGCTGGAGCAATGGGACACGGCGGCTGCTCCGCAGCGCTGCTGCTGCTCGTCATGACCGCCGGTACCTCTTCCGCGCCGCTGTCGCCTCATTGAGGTGCCGCAGCTGAAGCTTCTTCGTATGCTGAGGCGGCAAGAGATGCTGTAGTCTCGCTTTGCAGCAGGCATTCCCCCGGAATGCCTTCAAAACAACTGGGGCCTGCTGTCGTCAGCTGCCGCGTGCCCCGCACGCTGTGCACATGCTGGGCTCCCCGCTCAACGCAGGGAGTTCCATCGTGGACGCTAGCTATTGATCACACATCGTTGGCCTGTTCAGAACCATATCATAATAAAGCAGGGGCTCCCCGAATACCGGTGAAGGCGTTCCTTTCGATTTGAACCCAGCGGCATTGCTGCCTCGCTCCAGATTGCCGCCATGGCGGCCAAGAACTATGCGGACATTATATTCCATGAGCTGGACAACATCGAGTCCGGCCCTGATCAGGCGGACTTTGCGTTTCACGCAAAGTTCTCCAGCGAAATCCCCTCGCTGTGGGTGCAGGTAGGCGGCTGAGCGGGATCCACTCGCAAAGAATCGTGCAGCTTTACAACAGCTGGAGCGGCGCCGCTGCCACTGCCGCCGCCGTGGCTGCCGCCGCTGGCGGGAGGCCCAGGCGGCGCCCTCCACTGCGCCCCGCCTCCAACCTCCACCCCCTTCAATTCCTTGCAGGGTGTCGGGGCCCTGACGCTGCCGCTGTCCGAGCAGCAGGCTGATGCGGTGGCGGCACAGGCAACACTCAGCGGGGGCCCTGCCATGCTGGTTGACCCCTCGGTGGGCCGCAGCCGACAGCTGGAGCCAGCCCAGCTGACGATTCAAGATGAGGAGTGGGTTGAGGAGCTGTCCGACGCTGTTGAACTGGCGGCAGAAGGGCTGGGCCTGCCGGAGGAGAGCCTGCAGGTGCGTGCCACACGTGCACAGGTGCATAACGGTGGAGCACTGGAGGCCGCCTGCCCGCTCGCCTGCTGTGGGCGTTTGCCGCTGCACCACCTCCGTGCATCGCAGGGCCGCGCAGCTGCCCAGCGCTGCCTGAGTTCCCACTGACTTAGTCTAGACCCTTCTGGCCCTTGCTGGCACCGCCACTCGACCTGTACCGCCACATGGCTTGTGTACCCACCTGCCCTGTACTGCCACCTGTACCTCGCAGGCGGAGCTGTGCAAGGTGCTGCTGTACCGCCCCGGCGACTTCTCCCTGCCCCAGCACGACACAGAGAAGTGCCCAGGCATGGTGGCCACCCTGGTCGTCCAGCTGCCCTCACAATACGAGGTGAGTGACCAGCAGGAGGGCACACCATTGCTAGGAAAGGAGGAAGGGAAGAGCAAGGGTGTTGGGGGTGGCGCAAGCTCCCAGGCACAGCGCCGGCACAGCGCCTGCCCCTGGCAACCGGTTGGCCTTGCACCACGGGGTGCACAGTTGCAGGGAGTGTCCACCTTTGTAGGGCATGGGGAGGAAAGGCGGAGTGGGATGGGACAGGGGGCGGTGCAATCTCCCAGGCACAGCGCCCACTCCAGCAGCCCAGCTTGGTGCTTGATGCTGTGTCCCGCTGCCGCTGTCTGCCGTTGCCCCGTTCCTGGTGTGTTGAGGCATCTCCACCACTGCCATCGACTCTGCTGTCTGCTTTCTTGATCACATCCCGGCTCAGCTGCCGCTGCCGCTGCCGCTGCACCTGCAGGGCGGCCATCTGATGGTGCGGCACCGGGGGCAGGAGCGGTCGTTCTTTGGCGGCCCCTCCCCTGCGACCGCCACGGATAGCAAATTTGCGGCCTTTTACGCAGGTGTGTGAGCATGGGGTGGTTGGCAAACTGCGCTTGGTGTGCACATGCGCTTGGCCGCCAATGTTCTTGCTCCCCGGTTTGCTTAGCCCTGGGAAGAGCAGAGGAGCGTGGGGCAGCGTGCATCCATCGCCTGCGCTGGCACCGCGCACAGCAGACGCTTCTCGCTCCCTCGCTGGCGTGCTCTCTGGACTTGTAGCTGGGCACGTCAGCCAGCGGGTCTGTGTGTGCTGCGAGAACTGGGCAGGTCAGGCAGCAAGCTGTGTGTGTGCTTCCACAGGTTATGCTGGTTTGGGGCACCACTCGGGCGGTCCCAGTGCATTGTTACGGATGCCGGGCCCTCCCTCCCCTCACGCTTGCACCTCCGCCTTGGCCTGCCGCTGCAGACTGCACTCACGAGGTGCAGCCAGTGACGAGCGGGCACCGGCTGATGCTCATCTACAACCTGCTGCACGTGAGTGCAAGTGGCCTGCCGTCTGTCACCTGCTCCCCCGCTTCCTCCTGCATGTGCCTGCGCCTGCATGCATGCCAGTGCGTTGCCACCTGCCCTCCGCCACTGCCTGCATGAGAGTGCACCGCGTGCCTTCTGCAGCCTGCTACGGCCGCCTTGCTGCACGCGCGTGCCTGCATGCCTGCCTGCCCTCTCTCGCCTGCTGTAGCTGCGCTTTTGCCAACCTTTTGCATGTGTGCTCGCCTGCCTGCCTGTTTGTCCCCTCTTACCTGCTGTCGCTGACTTGCACCCAACGGCCGTCCCCCTTGTGCACCGCCCTTACGAAAGCGCCCGTGGCATGTGCCCTGAACGGCCAAAGGGGCCCTTTTCTTTCCTGCATGCAGGTGGGCGAGGGCCCGCCGCCGGTGGTGCCCGACGCTGCTGGTGTCACGCGCCCGGAGTTGCTGCGTGGCGCGATGCAGCGGTGGCAGGAGGATGCGGGGGGGCCGGAGAAGCTGTGCCTGATGCTGAATGGCCGGTACACAGAGGTACTGATTGCTGGTCCTGGTACTGCGTGTAGCACTTGTTGGGCTCGTGTTGGCATGCTAAGCCTGCTTTGGCTGGCATAGAGGTGGGTGCGATACTGGGCAGTGTGTGGGGCAACAGGCGAGGGGTGCACAGCTGCTGGGTAAGCATTGGCAGGGATGAGATGAAGAAGTTTGGGTGAGCTGGCGGATGCGCTGCACGTGTCAACTGGACAGCAAGCAAGACCAGTGGTCCTGCTCTTCCTGCCCCTCTGCGGTAGCTGCCTGCCCCAGCCGGCGCAGCAGGCTGACATGTGCCCTTGCCTTGCTTTCTTTGTGGCTGTTCCTCGCCCTTTGCCATCTAAGCGTCATCTCCCATCTTCCTCCCTGCAGCGAGACATCTTAACGGGGCTCGTAGCGCTCGACGGCACTGACCGCGCTGCTGCGCAGGTGGGCCCGCTGGGCAACTGGGAAGGTGCACTCGAGGGGTTGCATGCTGTGCAGCGGGCGGCCTTCAGTTGGCCCGCTGCAGCCGTGCGGCAGCATTTGCACGCCCCTCCTGCCTCTCTGTGCCAAGCCACCCCCCCGGCCATCTGGCCCTGCTTGCGGCTGATCCCTTCTAGATCCCGCCTCAGCTTCCCAACACATTCCTGCCCCTGCCTCTCCCTCCCCACCTCTCCCATTGCCTGCCCACCCCACGTATGCTCGCCTGGGCCTCACCGTCTGCCCCATCGTCTGCCCACTCCCCGTTGCTGTTGCCAGCCCTCTCATGAGCTCACACAACCAACCTGTGCCTCATGGGGGCTGACTGGTGCCTCTGGCTTGATTTGTGGGGGCTGACTGGTGCCTCTGGCTTGATTTGTGTCCTTCCTCGACCCCACCCCGTCGGGCTGTAATGATATTTTTCCTCTATAACTCAACCTGTCCCTCGCCGTCTGCCCCACCCACCCCGCCCCACCCACTCCAGGCCCTGTGCCTGCTCGTCTCCCAGGGGCTGGTGGATGCGGACCTGTACCTTGCCATTGTGGAGAAGCACGAGACGGGGGCGGCAGAGGAGGAGCAGGGTCCCTACCACGGGTGCGCCGCTCTGCATGCCTCTGCCTCAGCCCACGCCGGTGGCTGCGCTGCCACGGCATGCGTGCAGTGGGAGGGCTGTGGTGCAGCGGTGCGGCAAGAGCAGCTGCCGTGAGACCCCTGCTTGCGGGGTGCCTGGCAACGGAGGTGTATTGGCTTGCGGAAGCGTGTCCCTGGTCTTGCTGCCGCTCAAAGGCGGCAGACGCGTGGGCCATGGCTAGTTGCAACCATCAGGTAGCAGTGGGCTGCGGTGCTCTGTGAGGCAGCTGGCTAGCAGCCGCCCCTCTGTGCCTCTGTTGTACGTGCGCCCTTGCCTTTCTGCTGTTCTGTCAAAGACCGTGATTCGTGGGTGTGTCTGCAGGTATGGTGGCTGGGGCAAGCGGCGGCGGTGTGGCTAATATGACGAAGATGATGACGAGGGGTCTCACACAATGGCAGAGGTAGGCTATTTGCACATCGAGGGGGCCTTGCTAGACAGCTGGCGTGCATGGCGGGGGGGCGCTGCCAGCCTTCTTGCTGCCAGCACCGCTGAACAACAGCGGCTGGTGGCTGCGCGTTCGTGCTGGGGCATGCGGTAACTCCACCCCGTTCCACCCTGTTCGCATGCTGCCTCAACCACTTTGCTCTGCTGCCCTGCGCTCTGCTGCGCTCTGCGCTGCCCGGCCCAGACTCAGCTCTGCGCTGCCCAGCTTCGATCTGCTTGAGCATACCCTGCTCAGCCCTGCTCTCATCTGCCCCACCTGCCCCTGCCAGGTGCAAGAAGTGCGCCTCTCTGCCGACAAGTGGGTCACCCTGGAGGGGCAGAGGCGAGACTTTGGGGCCATGCATGTGAGCTGGGGCACGCAGAGGCATGCATTGGGACCACGCATGTGGGGCAAGGGGGGCATGCATTTGGGGCCAGCATGTGGGCTGGGGCGCAAAGTGGGCTAGCGGCGCCTACCTGTCCATGGGAGCAACCAGGGCTCGGTTTGGAAGGCCGCAGCGGCGAGACTTTGAGGCCATGCATGGGAGCTGGGCTGATCAGTGCCACTTTCATGTGTGGCCAGGGGGGCATGCACTTAGGCAAATGCATGTGTGCCTATGGGGCAATGCATTTGGGCCCTGTGTGTGGGCTGGGCTCAGCAAGGCACATGCAAGCAAGTGTGGTCGTGCATGTGCTGGGAGCTAGTGGGCTGCGTTCCTGGCAGGTCCGCTTGCTGGCAACCTGCCCGGCTGCATCCCTCCTGCCCTGGATGTAGTACATGCGTGCACCTACCCTGTGCTTCCAACTCACTCACCCACCCTCCCCCCTGCCTGGCCACCGTGTGTGCGCACTCTACTCCACTCCAGGTGGTGGAGCACAGGGAGCTGCTGCCGCGCGACGGCTTTGATGACTTGGATCCAGATGACGAAGAGTACGAGGGGTCACGGTGAGCATGTCTGGCTTATATTCTGTTCATCCGCTAAGAAAATTGCGACACAGGCCGCCAAGGAACAAGGGATGGGGGCGAGAAATGGCACGCCGGGTGGGGTTGCATGGTTGCAGGGAGTGCCAAGGCAGCGGAGCTAGCGTGGGGCAAGCTGTTGCGCCGGTGTGATGTGCGTTTTGGCTGTGCCTTTGCGTCCGGGTTCCGCTGCCCTCCCTGCTGGCCTGCCGGCGCCACCGGCATGCCAAGCTTTGAGAAGCCACCCCCTTACAAATGCAGCATCAAGCCCTTGCCCGCCACTTGCATACCGTTGGAGCGCCCTTGGATACCTCTGGGGCGCCCTTGTTCGAAGCGCCGGCAGTCTAATCAACGACGCCTCCCCCGCTGCACCCGTCGTCTCTGCTTGCAGGTTCACAGGCAATGGTGCCCCCACGCTGGAGAGGTAAGCTCCCAGCTGAGGGGAGGCAACAACAATCTGGGATGTGTTTAGAAGCTGGCCGCTGGGGATGGGGGATGGGGCCCACACGCGGGGATGGCTGGATGGGGACTGGCTCTGCTGATTAGGATGAAGGCCAACAGATCAGCTCCCGGCAGGCCTGGCTGACACTGGCACCCTGACTGTCCGGCCTGCCAGAGGGACGGCATTGCTGCTTGCGTGCAGCAGGGGCGGTTTGTCAGGACAGCGGACACCGCTCGGGTGGTGAAGCCTCGCCTGATGGCCACAACGCTGCACCTGCCTCACCTCACCCCACCCCTTCCGCCGATCTACCGTACGCAGGTGGTACCGCCACGCTGCGCTGGTCATGTGGCCGCGCCACCGCCGCGCTCACATCCTGGCCAACTGCAACATCAACGGCGCAATCTCCCAGCTGGCAGCTGACCTGGCAGCTGGCGAGCCAGCTCAGCAGTGCGCAAGCTTTGCTGCGGGCATCATCGCCCACCTGGAGAAGGCAGCAGGAGGCAGCAGCAGCGCCTACCAGCGTGCGCCTGTGTATGGCGCCGTGATGGGATACAGCACCAGCTTCCGGCGGGAGCCTAGCGGTGACTCGCTCAGCAAGCTGATGGGCTGCATTGCTGACATGGCAGAGGCCCAGGTGGCAGCTGGCCAGGTGGTGGGCGGCGATGGAACAACCGACGACGGTGCAGCACCAGTGGCAGATGCGATGGCGGTACCATGCACGGTGGCGGCTGCAGAGGCAGAGGGCGGCGGAACGGCAGCAGCGGCGACAGACGCAGCAGCTGCAGGGGCAGACACAACGCCGGCGGCAGCAGCAGCGGGGGCAGCAGCGGGGGCAGCAGAGCAAATAGCGCTGCTGCCCGGTGGAGGGGCAGCCAGCAAAAGCTCTCCCGCTGGCCTGGCCCGCCGCTGCCTGGAGAGCGTGCTGCCCGGCCGGCTCCTCGGCACACAGCACGCCGCCGCAGTCTTCCGCATGGGCAGAGCGGTGGGCTGGGCGCTGCTGCAAGCTCCGCTGATGGCGCTGCTGCGGCACCTCTTTGCCATGCCGTACAGCGTCAGTAATGCGGTCAGCCTGCTGCACGGCATGGCACAGCAGGTGCAGCAGTGGATGCAGCAGCTGATGCAGGCACACCCGCAGGCCAATGGGCAGCTGGCAGACCCCGCTGCTGCCGCTGTCGCCAGAGCTGATGCTGTGGAGAGCGGCTTCGCAGCTGCAGCGACCTGCATGGTGGCCGCGTGCCAGCTGGCAGTCACGGAAGCCGTGACCATCCGCGGGCCTGTCAATGTTGCGCACCCCACAACATGGCGTGATGCAGCACCTGCCATGCTAGACACCCTGGCCCTCCTCGGCCTCCCACCGCTGCTGCCGCTGGTGCAGCAGCTGCTGCCGCTCGCGGTGCAGCAAGACCAACCCGGCAACATGGCCGTGCTGGTGCGCCTGCAGCAGCGGTTTGGGTGGGAGGCCATCCGCCCGGCGGTGCAGGTGGTGGTGTCCCGCTGCGAGGCAGACAGCAGCCAGCTGCCGCGCTGCCTGGCCCTGCTGCGGAAGCTGGCCGAGGTGGCGGCAGCAGCAGGCACACCACAGCAGGCGCAGCAGGTGCAGCGGGCACAGCACCTGGCAGCAGCGGCTGCCGGCAAGGAGAATGCTGGCGCAGCGCAGCTTCAGCCAGCCGCGCCCCAGGCAGTCCCGCCCGCCGGCAAGTCAGCAGAGGGGCTGCAGCAGGCGCAGGACTTCCAAGGCCAGGTGGCGGGGCTGCTTGCGGCCACGCTGGACGTTGCTCTCAAAGAGGCAGATGGTGCACCCCGCAACTCGCAGTTTGTGGTGGACGCCTTTGCAGCGGTGCATGCGCTGCTGCCTGGCGTGGGGCTGGCCCCCTGCCTCACCGCCACAGTGGCTGGCATGCCGCTGACAGGGCTGGCCGACCGGCTGGCGCTGCTGTCTGCCCGGCTGGGCCAGCTGGAGCGGCGCTACCCCGCCCTCGAGTGCCTGCACCCCGCCTGCATCCAGCTGCACACCCTGCTGGACGAGAATGCAGAGCGAGGTGGGTGGCTGGCTGCTGGCCTGACTGGCTGGCTGGCTTGGGTGGCTGGCTCTGAAGCGCCTGTTTGCGTGATTGGCAAGGTTGCACCATCAACTTGCACCCCCGGCATGTTTCCAGGACCAGGAGCCCACTGCCCGCTGCTCTCCCTCCTCTGGCCGCTGGTCTCCCCCTCCAACCTCCCTCCCTCCCTGCACCGCTCTGCCCTCGCCTGCCCTGCAGCCTGCCCCGCCTTGCTGGCCCTCACGCGCCACACCGCTGCCAGCATCAAAGCTCGGTCCAAGCCGTTGCTGGCGCCTCAGAAGGACTGGTCGATCACCTGCAACCTTGGCTGCACGTGCAACGATTGCCGCGCGGCGCAGGTGCGCAACGGGCTGGTTGCGTGCCGGCGTGGACTCTTGGTGCCCTGCAGCGCTGTCGCCCTCCTTCGTCAACGAATGTGCTGTCCTGCTGATCGCCTCGATCAGTCCAATGTGCTTGCCAGGAGAGCCTCCCGGAGTCTCGGAGTCCCTACTGCCACCGCTTTGCTCTGGCTTGCACTGTGTATCTGCGGTGCCTCCTGCTCTCCCCACATCTGCGGTGCCTCCTGCTCTCCCCACATCTGAGGTGCCTCCTGCTCTCCCCACACCTGAGGTGCCTCCTGCTCTCCCCACTTGCTTCTCCCCACCCTGCAGTCCTTCCTCCAGAACCCCACCCCGCACTCGCGCCAGTTCCCGCTGCCAGTCAAGCAACAGAAGCACGTGAGCAGCAGCTTGAAACGCCACGTGCGCGACCTGGTGCAGCATGAGACACTGCGCACCGGCCGGCCCTACAAGCTGTCCGTCACAAAGACCCAGCTCTTCTGGCAGCAGCAGCAGGGGCAGGGCAAGGCGCTGGCAGCCAAGGCAGCGGAGCTCCAAAAGCTGCTGCCCAAGGCGGCGCCGTGGGAGGGCGCAGCGGCGGCTGCGGCCATGCTAGCGGGCGCTTAAGAAGCGGTGACGGCCCTGGTCAACCTGGCCGGATCTGCCTTGGCCGGGAAAGGGGCTGCTTTCAACAGCTGATGCACACGAGTGTAACAAAAACAGACAGGAACTTGGGCCTGGTTGTGCAGGGACATGTAGTGCCAGCTTTGATGGTGTGATGGTGCCTGGCCCGTGAACAACACCCATGTTTGGATTGTGAGGATCCAGGTTTCCAGGTGTAGAGCACATCAGACTAAGGAGGGCATGCATCGCATGGGCACCAGTAGGCAACCCGCACATTGAGCATACATTACAATGGCAGCGTGCGCATACAGGCAGATGCTGCCGCTCACACGCTGTCGATGTCAGCTGCTGCCAATGGCTGTGCTGCCCCCAACTGCTGCTGCCACCTCAGCTGCCCCCAGCGCGGCCAGGGCAGCGCACACCTTGCGGTGCCCCCCCGCCCGCCAGTCAGCTGTCTGGCAGGCCGTGCTGCAGTAACGCACCGCTCGGCAGCCGCTGCACCGCTTGCTGCCCGCCACCTGCCCGCAGTCGGGCCCTCCCTGGGCGCACAGGTTGGCGCACCGCAGGTTGGCGCACCCGCGGGTGGCCGCCGCCTGTGCCAGATCCAGCGCCGCCGCCGCCTGCTGCTCCGGCTGCTGCCAGTGGGCATCCAGCGCCGTCGCCAGCGGCGTCGCCAGCGGCAGCAGGTGCTGCGTGAACGTCTGCAGTACTGTCGCGCGTGCCTCGCTTGCGTCGGCAGACAGAGGCACCGGCGCCGCCGCCAGCTGGGCAGCCGCCACCAGCACGTCGGCTGGCACCTGGGCTGCTGGCCCGCTGCTGTCTGCCTCTTCTGCCTCCTCAATGGCTTGCGCCAGGGTCGACAGTAGGCAGTGCAGGTTGCTGTGCAGCTCCTCCACCTGCAATCAATCAAGCAGTCAATCAATCAGTCAGTCAATCACATGTCAAGTCCAGGGGGGAGCCAGCAAGGTCTCATGGGACAGGGTGGGGGGTGAGTGTATCAGAATGTAGTTTGCAGCAACGAAAAAGCAGTACAGGTGGCAGTGGGTGTGAGTTGTTGGGAACACAAGGTGCAACGGTGTTGGTATAAGTTGAGCTGATCACCAACCGCTAGTCCGTGCCGCCATATAAGCGGCCTTGCAACAGCTGCCAATGACTGTGTTTGAACTGCACGTCCACCGCAAGCCCACCTGCTCCTGCTCCCCAGGCGCCCACTGCTGCTGCCCCCGCTCGGCGGCGAAGCGTCCCTCCACCAGCTCAGCCAGCAGGCCGCTGCTGACTAGGGCGGCGACCAGCCGTGGGGCGTTTCTTGCCTCATAGGTAACTGTTACGAGCATTGCTCCCGAGGTGTGGCCAGGACTGTGCTCCGAGCTCTGCAGGGCATTGGATGTGCATGGTTTGAGTGGCTGATGGGGGGCGAGCTCTGCAGAGCAAAGCTGGAGCGGGCAACATCGCAGTAGCCTGGCTTGGCAGCAACCCCACAACCCATCTTTGTGGCGTGCGTGGCGGGTCACCTGCGTGCGCTGCACAGCAACATGTGCCACAGGCAGCAGCGCCCGGAGGTGGTGGCTGCATCCCGGTGGGGGGCTGCAATGCCGCAGGCACCATGCCAGCCTGCAGAACATTGCGGCGCCCACTACGCTGTCGATGAATGGCGCTACGCCGTCGTCAGGGGTGCGGCAGTGCTCCAAGACCGCGGCATGAGCGCACACGTGTGCTGCTAAGAGAGCCTTCCTCTGCCTGCACATTCGGGACAGCTGGTGAGTTGGGGATGGCTGGTGCAAGCAGATGCATGCGCAAGTGTGCATGAACGGCCAAGCAAGTGGGTTCTTGGGCAGTGCGCAGACAGGCCCAATTTGTGCGTGAGGCATAAGCTACATGGCAGTGCACTGCGGCACCCACCCAAGCCGAGCGGTCTGCCCAATGCCCTCCTCGCTGCTGCTGCCGTAGAACCCAAGGAAGGCGCAAAGTGACGCATCAAGAGCTGACAACACGGCTCGCCAGTCTGTCTGTGCTGCTTCCACCTCGTCTCCCGCCAGGTGGTGGGCCAGCCGGCAGGCGGTGGCATGCAGCCCCCGCAGCTGAGCTGCGCGCTCCTGCTGCGCCGCCTCTGACTCAACCCCGGGCAGCAGGGTGGGCGGGAGCTGGCGGAAGGCATCCAATGCTGACAGGCAGACGGCAAGAGGCCCAGCTGCCTCGGCTGGCGCGGTCGCCGCAAGCTGAGCAACCGCCTGGGCAGCTTGCAGGGCGCCTGCAGACAAGCTGGAGCACGCCGCCTGATCCCAGCTGTCTACTGACCCTGCCTGCCTTAACAGCATGCACGAAATGTGCAGGCTGCGAAAGTAATCTGACACCAGGCTCGCCTGCGCCCCCTCCTCCTGCAGCCTCATGCCGATGCGGGCCAGGGCTGGCAGCCGCTGCGCCGCCTGCGCCGCCTGCCTGGCTGCGTGCCGCTTCAGAGGGACACCTTGGTCCAGCATGCCGCACACGTGGGACCACGAGCATGCCGCCGCCACCTGGGCCTCGCAGGGCATGCGGTCGCCTGCTGTGTCGCCTGCGTCTGGCAGCGGGCAGGCTGCATCCACCAGAGCCGCCAGCATATCCACCAGCTGCCCCATGTGCTCCCCCCGCACCCCCTGCTGCAGGCAGGGTGCCGCCAGGATCCCAAGGAAGTGTATGAGGGCCGCCGCTGCCGCGGCTGTGCCTGCGCTGCTGCCGCTGAGGCTGCTGCCTGCGCTGCCGCTGCTGCCTGCGCTGCTGCTGCTGCTGCCCTGGCTGCGACGTTGCCCTGCCCTCAAGATTTCCCGTGCCATGGGCAGCAGCAGCAGCGCCAGCTGGGCCTGCTGCTGCGGTGCTGCCTGGAGCACTGCCTGGTGCTTCAGGAACGCCTGGGAGGTGAGCATGCCGTGCAAGAGCGACATGCACCTGAAAAGGGCTGTGCCCAGCGGCAGCTCTGCAGGCAGTTTGAGGGTGCAAGTGCATGCAGAGTGTGAGGAGTGGCCTTGAGGCTTGCAGGCCGGCTGTCCGGATGGCTGGCCGGGTGACCTCTAGTGAGCAGGCAGATGTGCAGGCAGGCTGGCCGTGAGACGAGTGTTCAGCAGGCAGATGGGCAGGCAGGCTGGCCGGGAGACGATTGTTCAGCAGGCAGGTGCGCAGGCGGGCTGGCCGGGAGACGATGTTTAAGCAGGCAGATGGGCAGGCGGGCAGGCAAGCAGGCAGGCTCGGGGAGCAGCTTGGCAGCAGGGTCACCGCGCCCACCCGCGTTGTGTGCAGCATGGATGACTGTTGCCATGGCCACCAGCCAGCGTGGGAGCTCGGCAGGGCTTCCTACCGCGGCTGCCCAGGTGTCGAGGGTTCGCTGGTGGGTGGGCGCTGATGCCAGGAGCAGATACAGCAGCTCGTGCATGGCTGTGAGCTGCAGCTGTGCCATGAGCTTGGCAGTGTCCAGGCTGTCAGCTGCCCCAGACTGCTCCAGCGGGCTCTCCATAGGGATGAAGGTGCCCAATTGCAGCAGGTTGGCCACAACCTTGCGCCCGCTAGTCAGGATGACTGTGGCACAGCGTGACCAGCGGAACAGGTCGCTGCCGCTGCCCGCCCATCCGCCCGTGGCAGCCAGGTGGCTGCACTGGGCAATGGCGTCCAGCACCAGATACATCCAGGATGACGCCAAACCCAACGAAAACAGGTCGCACAGGGCGGCAATGGCGGGGGCAGCACCCGCCAGTGCGCCGCCCAGCTCCGCTAGCTGCCTGCAAAGATTTCGAGGGCGGGACGAGGGGCCGGGCGTGTGTGTGGCGCCACACGTGAGGGCCGCTCAAACACATAGGCCCCAAACACCCAGCACCCAAAGTCAGCCGCCAGTAGGAACTGTCCCGTGGGGGCACTGCACAGCGCCCCTACTGCACCTGGACGTTCATTCTCAGATCAGAGCAGCCAGGGTTCCCTGCCCACCTGCAGATGCCGGCCCGCTCCTCCTCCCCTGCACCGCTCCAACCGCGTTGGGCGGCCTGGACAGCTGCCATGAGGCGGGGCCGCAGGATTTGAGCTGCATTGGCGTTCTGAGCAGGCACCGATGCGCACAGCGTAGTGAACCTGTCCAGTAGGGTGGATAGCTCCGCAAGGGCCATGGCTTGGGGTGACCTGTAGAAGGGGGCGGGCAAGGGCAGCGGTAGAGTGGTGGGGTTGGGTCCGAGTGGCGGCGGCGTGACCTGCGGCTGCAACTCACAGAGTGCCTCGCGGTCGGGCCGGAGCACGAAGCTACGCTTATTTGCGATGCACGAGCTTAAATGTGCGACGCAACGCCCTTTCGGCGCCTGCGAGCACGGCGAAGCGCTGTCGCCGCTCACCTTTCGGACTGCGACTTCGACTCTGGACAGCTGTGTGCCGCAAGGGCACGCCCGAGCCACAGCCACGGCACCTGCTGGCAGCGCCGCCGCCGCAGCGTGCCCAGCGCTGCCGGCGGTGGACTTTGTAACACGTGCGACAGCATAGGGCCCTTCATGTGAAGCTCCATGTGAAGGTGAGGCTCATCAGATATTATATTGACACATTTTCCTACAGCTTCAGCTGTGATGGGCCCACAATCAGTGCTCAGTGTCCTAGGTCCACACTGCCTTGTTGCCTCTGAATTTGTGCAAAGCGCCGCTGGTTTGGCGCATTAGCCTTCGTTCAACTGTTAAAAGGCATTGTCACAATGCCTCGGTGCCGTGCATCTCTCTTACCGTGTGTGTCCCACCAACTAATGTTGCATAGGCCACCGTGTGTCTCACCAGTTGAAACGCCGTGTGCTGCGATGCCACAAATTGGTGCCCATATTCACCCACAACAAACTGTGTGTGTCCAGCAGCAGTCCCCCAGCGCAGCGCGCACCATAATTGTCATCCCTTCGTGTCCGTCTTCCGTGCAAGGGTTAAACACACGGCACAACTGATGCAAGGCAACTGCCTCACTTCCCAACGGAGAGCAGGCATCTTCCATGTCAACAAAGATAAGGACTTTGCAAGCATGTTTTCTAAGAGCACCTGTGCATGTACCTTGAATCATTCATCTTATTCTGCGTGCATACCAAGAAAACATTCAGCCAATTTTGCCTGCGTTGCATTGTACAGCTGGCGCCGGGCAAGCAAAACCAAGTGAGCAATGGGCATGGTTACACGCCCCAGTTGCATCATTCGTCGGACATGTCCGAGATGTCGCTCCTGTCCTTGCCGGATGAGCTCCTGTTGTCCATCCTCCTGCTGCTGCCGGCAGCCCGGGCAAAGCTGCTGGATGGCGCGGTGACGCTAGTAACGAGGTGTGTGACGCAAACATACTAGAGCAGTGCATCGTAGGCGGCCCTCCAGTCCGCCCTTCGCAGGCGGCCCATCGCAGGCGGCCCTTCACTCCGCCGTGCTTGCGCCAAGCCCGGGCCCTCCAGGCATACTCGCACTGAATCGAGGCTCCGATGGCGCCCTCCTTGCCGCAGGGGAGCGGTAGAGCGCACCTGCCGCCGGCTGCGCCGCCTGCTGCGGCAGGGCGACGCAGTGCTCTCGGTTCGGGGGCTGCACGGTGGCCCCCGGTTCATGGGCTTTTGCTCCAACGGTCCCGTGTACCGCCCGGCACTTGAGGCACACCATGTGTTGGCTGTGCTGCACGGACGCAGCCCCGTCGCGATAGAGCTGGCCGACTTGCGGCTGACTGATGATGGAGAGGTGCCTGCTGTCTTCACCCAGGTGGCAGCTGCCCTCCTGCCGGCGGCCTTGCGGTGAGCACCTGCGCCGCCTGCTTGCCAGTAGCCTGCCATTGCTCAGCCCGCCTGCCATTGCTCAGCCTGCCAATGCTCAATCCGCCAGCATGCCAAGATGTCAACAGCTCATAAAACAACAGTGCGCTTTGCAGGGGCCGCCCCAAGCGCGCTTCGCTCGCCCACCTGATCTCCTGTTGGCTGTCCCCTGTCGCCTGCCCATGCAGGCTGCAGCTCACGGGGTGCTGCACCGAGGCGCTGCCTGCGTCGGTGGGGCGGTGCACCACAGCGCTGCGTGAGCTGCGCCTGGTGCTGCCAGACATGAAATGCCTCCCCAAAGTGGTGCCTCCTCACGATTCTGGTGAGGCCCTAAACCCCCTAATGTTGCTGTTCCAAAGCCGTTTGACGGCCCATCTGCGGCGCATGCTTGTGTTGCTGCAGCGCCATTTGTGAAATGACTGAATGGGCAATGTCTGGGTGGATGGATGAAGGAATTTGAAGGAATCTGGCGGTGCGGGAAGTGGGTGGAGGGCAAGGCGTGGCACCCTAGGAGGATTACATGTAGAGTGTGGGATGGGGTGCCCACAGTCCGGCCGAGCTTATAGCAGCCTGTTTCCTGTCTGCTGCCAGGCACGCTTGCCAAGCTGCGACACGGTGGCACCCTGCCCTGATGTGCATCAGGTGGTGCAACATGCATTGGGCTCGACGCTAGCCCAGGTGGTAGGCTTCGGAACCCAGGCCACAACAATGCTCAACCGCCCCACTGCCTGCAGATTCTGATGACGAGCAAGGAGCAGCGGAGGAGCGAGCTGTCCGAGAGCTGTCCGACGCTATCAGGTGGGTGTCCTGGCGTGGCAGAGTGGACAGCGCAGCGTCAGCCAGCCGCTGTGTGTGTGGCTGGCAAGCAGCAGAGATGTGAGCGCCTGGTTTTGTGCAGCACCCTGCCCACCTCTGCTGGCTGTCGTTCGCCCACCGCCCGCCTCTGCTGCCTGCCCAGCTGGCTGGTGCCTCACCGCTGCTGTTGTCCCCTCCCCCTCTCCTGCCCTCCCACCCTCGGTCACAAGCCCCATCCCCTGCCTCCCTACCCTCCTGCCTGCGTCGGCAGGGGCCTGTCATCGCTGCGCCAGCTGTCCTGCCTGGAGCTGTGTGCTTTCAGTGCCCTGCTGCCGTCTGTTGCGCAAGCCCTGGTCAGCCTCACTCACCTGACCAGGGTGTCTGTTGATCTTCCTGAGGCTGACGTGGCGCCTGCCAGCTGGCAGCACCTGCGCCAGCTTGGCACCCGCTTGCACCGTCTCAGCGTGGACGTATGCCTGGACCGGGCCCTGCCGCACGCCGCTCCTGGCTCCGATTCCGACTCAGATTGGTCCGACAGCGAGTCCGAGTCAGACGGCGAGGGGGCGCATGAGGCAGGCGTGGGCGGCGCGGCAGCGGGCGCACCCCCGGCGCCGCCGCCGCCGCAGCAACCGCAGCCGCCGCAGCAGCAGCAGGCGCTGCAGCAGCAGCAGGCGCTGCAGCTGCTTCCGCCTGCGCTGTTGGCCCTGACGAGCGTGCTCGACATCCGCCTCCACGTCCTCTTCCCGCCCGGCCAGCCCCCAGAGAGCATCCAAGCTGTGGGCTTGGACGGCCTGCCCGGCCTGCGCGCCCTGTCCACCTCTGGCGGTGCACCCGCACAGGCATGGTCCTGCGCATCCCTCACCCTCCTGGAGTTCCTCCGCACACACGTGCCGGCCCCGCCCGCCGGCCTGCTGGCCTGCACCGCCCTGCGGGAGCTGACCCTCCAGAGCTGTGTGCTGGAGGGGGGCCGCTTGCCACCAGCCCTGTGCCAGCTCAGCCAGCTGGAACGACTCTCCCTGGAGGTGCGCACCTCACCCTACGGGACCTCCCCTCCCGCCCCGCTCCACCTCCCCCCGCGGATCTCGCAGCTCAGGCAAGTGCAGGCACTCTGTTTTTTTTTTGCTCTTTTTGTTTCCGCTTTGTGCTACTTGGAGAGGTGGTACTTGTATGATGAGCCCTGCAGTTGCCTGCCCAACGGGATACCTGCCTGCCAGTGCTGGGCGATGACTGGCTCGCTGTACCTGCACCCATGCTCTGCACTCCCACCTGCTCTGTGTGCCCCCCCGCCTCTCTTCCAGACGGCCTGCCCGACTGCCAACCTGTGCACCTGCCCAGGCCAGCCCGTGCCCCCGACCCCTCCTGCCCGCCTGTCTGCTGCCTGCCTGCCCATTGCCTGCCTGCCGCCCGCTGCCCCTTCTGACCTGCCGCCCGCTGTGGCTTCATGCTGCCCACCCACATGCCCTGGTCTGCAGCAAGTTGAATTTGTTGCGGATTGATGCGTCAGAGATGGATGGAGCCAGCGTGGATGCTCTGTGCCCGCTCACCTCCCTGTTCAACCTGAGCATCTGTACGTGCGGTCGAAATGTTGTTCCTTCTGAGTGTGGGTGTGCCGCTTCCGCCTGACACCTGTCGCTGCAGCCCTTTCATTGCCCTGCATCGCTGTACTGCTTCACTTTGAAAGTGCTGTCGGCGGCGGTCCCGGTTGCAGCGTTGGGCAGAAACATCCGCCACACGAGCCCATCACAGCCAATATTTCAACCCTCGCCCCGCCTCCCCCCTCCCCCCCCCTCGGCGTGCGTTTTGTG
>JTEE01000131.1:293744-331224 GCA_002896455.3 Chlorella sp. ArM0029B
GGAAGCGCGGGTGTCTGCTTGCTCGGCAGGAGGGTGTTTCAGGCGGAAACAACGCTGCGTGGTCCGTGGGCTTCAGTACCGGTTGCCTCAGGCCGGAACCAAGGGGTGCAGTGGGCCAGGGGGGTAGCGCCGGCAGCGTGCAGGCAAGCGGGTCAATGCGGTGCCCACAACCCCCCAGCACGCGTGCCATGCCCTGCCTCCTGCACACCACCCACGCCCCACCCTGCCCGCACACCCACAACCCACCCCGCCCGCAGGTGATGAGCATGATTCCCGGCTTCAGCAATGCGCTCATGCAGCCAGGTGGGTGGGTGGGTGGGTGGGTAGGCAACAGGATGCATGTGATTTCAGCCGGGGGAGGGGCCTCCGGTCGATTCCTTGGCCACCCATACTTTCCGGGCCAGCGGGCCAGAGCAGGAATAGTGGCTTGTGAGCTGGGAGGAGTGTGGCAAGCGATGCGGGGTGCCATGCGCCCGGCCCTCCTTCCTTTTGCCCGGTGCCCACACGCACCCAGCACACCCCACACACACCCCGCCCCTACCCACCTCCCCAACCTGTGTCTGTGCCTTTGTGCCGCGCCCGAGTGCAGGCAGCGAGAAGGAGAGCCAGGCCAAGATCAAGCGCTACATGACCATCATGGACAGCATGACGGGTGGGTGGGGCGGGCGGTGGGGTGCGCAATCACCGCACCCAGCAGCGTGCCCATGCTATCCCTCCCTTGCAACTCAGCCACCTTGTTGCTGAGCATGTCAATCTTGGAGCCCTGGGCTTCAAACTTCTTGTTGTGAGTGCTGCTCCTTGCCTGGGCCGTGCAACAGCTGGCACAAGGAGCAGCACCTCAGCACCAAGTTTGAGGCCCAGGGCTCCAAGATCGACTTGCTCAGCAACAAGGTGGCAGCCGAGCTGAAGCGGGACACCGCTGGGTACGCGCGATGCTCGAGTTGCAAGGCGCCACCAGCGTTGTGAGGGATAGCATGGGCGCGCTGCTGGGTGCGGTGATTGGGCACCAGCAGCAGCAGCAACAGCGCGGGCCCGCCATCGGCAGAGCCTGGCCACCCTGCCCGTTGAGGCGGGTGCGGGGCAGGGCGGGGCAGGCGCAGCGAGGGTGACGTGGGCAGCAGTGGGGAGCCCAGATGCGGGCGACAGCTGCCGAGCTCGCCCTCCACCGCACCCTTCGGGGCGTTGGCGTTTAGCGATGAAAGCGCCCAGGCGGCGGTGGTCAGCCTCACCCCCGGCACGGGATGGGGTGGGGCGACATGCACGATGTGCTGCTGTCACGAAATAGCGCTAGCAGGGCAGTAGTGAGGGCATCTGTTGCGCATGCCGTGTTTTGCATGGGTGTTTTGCATGGGTGTTTTGCATGGGCGAGCGCATGACCATCATGGACAGCATGTTGGGTGGGTGGGGTGGGGGCAGTGCAATAGTGTGCCAATGGGGCCACCAGGCATACTATAGAAACTCTCGTCAGATGATGGGTGGGTGGGGTGGTGCAGTAGTGGTGGGCTAATGGGGCCTTTTTGAGGCTCGTAGTAAACTCTGTCAGCTGCCAAAGGGGGTGGCAATCTAGCTGCGCCAGATGACAACGCACCGCTCTCACTAGATGGCGGAGCAGTCCTGGAGGGGTGCCCACGTGTGGTTCCGGCCAAGCCCGGGCAAGCGCTGATGTTTGCCAGCTGCCCGTGGTGTGACTTGTGCTGTCCCATGCACACAATTCGCCTGACAACGCCAGCACCAAAATGCCGAGCGAGCATTGTTTCTGGACAGCTGCTCCTACTGATCACGCCTCTGGTGCCTCTTCTTCTCCCCACCGCTCGCCCATGCAGACAAGGAGCTGGACAGCGCGAGCACCAAGATGCTGGGGGAGACGTCGCGCATCGTGCGCTGGGCGCGCGGCAGCGGCAGCAGCGTGCAGGACGTGGTGCTGCTTTTGGAGGAGTACAAGCGGCTGGCCAAGGTCTTTTCGAGTGAGTGGGCGGGGGGTGTGTGTGTGTTGCATTGTGGGCCCTGGGAATGCAACACTATGTGCGTCTGGCTGGGTCGGGGTGGGCGCTGCTGCTGGAGGAGTACAAGCGGCTGGCCAAGGTCTTTTCGAGTGAGTGGGGGGTGGGGTGTTGCATTGTGGGTCCTTGGGAATGTAACACTATGTGCAGCTGGCTGGGTCGGGCTGGGTGCTGCTGCCACAAGAGGGCAAGCACCATTTGTAGGTGTAACGAGTAAGTGTCCTTGCGTTGCGTTGAGGTGATGTGTGCTGGAGCACTGGTCGAGCTGGGTGGCCTTCCACATTACATTTCCGCCCCCCTAAGCTTGCACGCCGCCCGGGCCCCCCCGCGTCCCGCCCTGCAGCCGCCATGAAGGGCATGAAGCTGCCCAAGAACCTGAAGGGAGACATCAACCCGCGCAACATGCAGGTGCGGGACAGAGTGCAGGGGAAAGTGCTGGGGAGAGTGTGCCTGGGGGTGCAGGGGTTAGATGCCGTGTTAGATGGCGAACAGGTGGTGGACTAGGCCTGCGCCTAGGAGTCCTTGCTGCCTGCCAAGCAAGACACGTGCTGCCACGCCAACTCGCCCTCTCCTTCCTCCCCTGCACCCTCCTACGCCCTGGTATACTGCCCCTCTCCTGCACCCTCCCCCTTTTCATTGCACCGTACTATTGTCCAGGTGCCGCTCACACCGCTGCCCCGTCTCCTCCTCTGCACCCACCCTCACCTGTCGCCCTGCCCCTCTCGCTCCCCCCACCCTCCCGCCCTGCAGCAAAACATTGCCCAGATGTCGCGCATGCTGCCGCCTCACATGCTCAAGATGATGGGGGGGCCGGCGGCGATACAGAACCTGCTCAAGCAGATGGAGGGCAAGTTTTGAGGCGGCCCACAGGCAGGAATCGCCCCGCCTCTTTTGGGGGCGCGCTGCGAGGTGCTGGTGGGAGGCAGGTGCACAGCCCCTCCTTTGGGCTGCTGCCAGCAAGAGACGCCACCGCCTGCCTGCTGCTGCCGACGATCTTACCCTTCAGGCAAGCTGCAAGCAGCGGCTCAGGCTTGGCAGATGCCGCCTCTGGCTGCCCCAACCGCGTTCCCCGCACAGGTGTTCCCTCTACTTTTGGCCTATTGACGCCTGCCGCTTGCCCCTGTTTTGTACACCCACACCCCGCTGCTTGCCCACTGTTGCCTGGTCACTTTTGCCCTCCTTCCCCCTGCTCCTTGCTGCCCCCTTGCTCTACGCTCACCTGCTTTTATCTGGATTGCTGCATTCTCCTGCTCTCAGCTCTTATCAACAGCACTACTCGTCTCACTGTAAGCTGTCGTTTCCGCCTGGGGATCGACGGTTGTGCATGCGGAGTGGATCAGCGCAGAGAGGCACAGCTGAATGGACAGACGACCGGTGAGACGGTGGCCGCGGCAGGCAGTAAAAACAAAACAGGGAATCGCGAAGCTGTAACGCTTCCAGGGGATTGGGGAAGGGAATCATGCAACACGTCAAGAGGGGCACGCAATGGGAGTGAGACACCGGGGAGCAAAAGACAAAGGCAGCAAAGCCCAAGAAGAAGCCAGCTGATCCTTCACGCCAGCGCCGCCTGAACCAGCCTGCGGGCAGCCTGCAGGCTGCAGCATAAGATGATGCTCCGTGGTGGGGTGCGGAAGGATGAGAAGTGGCTGGCAAGTGACACGCCCTGGTGTGTTGCCATTCAAGAGGTACCCGCCCTCTCACGGCTACAGGCCGAATGCTGCGCCCGCCTCCGCCTTCAGCCTGGCACACACCTTGCTGTGCCCTGCACGCCAGTCCATTGTGTGACGGGCCGAGCAGCAGTAGCGCACCATGCGGCAGCCACCACACCGCAGGCTGCCCACCACCTGCCCGCTGTCGGGCCCACCCTGGGCGCCCAGGTTAGCGCACCGCAGGTTGGCGCAGCCGCGTGTGGCCGCTGCCCGCGCCAGCTGCAGTGCCGCCGCTCTCTTCTGCCCGGGCTGCTGCCAGTGGGCCTCTAGTGCCGCCGCCAGCTGCGTCGCCAGCGGCAGCAGGCGCTGTGTGAACACTTGCTGTACCACTGCCCGTGCCTCTTCCAAGCCAGCGGGCAGGGGGGCAGGGTCTGTGCCCACCTGGGCAGCTGCGGCCAGCACAGCGGCTGGCACCTGCGCAGCCGGGCTGTTTGTGCCCGGCACAGCTGCCGCTTGAGCAGGGCGGGCTAGGGCTGGGACGACACGGTGCAGCGCTGCGTGCAGGGCCGTCACCTGCAGGGGCATGGGGAGATGTCTTCTATGCTGGTTAGCGGGCCATGCAGGTGCCAACGCTGCTAAAAACACGGACGCGTGCAGAACACAGGGCAACACTGCAGGCGCCCTCCGGAAGCCTCACATGTGCATGGTATTCCTGCCGCCTTTGATCAAACTCTTCAGGTGCCAGCTGCTGAGCCAGCGGCTTGGTGGCCAGGCAGCTTTCCACCACCTCGGTCATGAGGCCGCTGCTGACAAGGAAGGCGGCTAGCCGTGGGGCAGCCGCTGCTGCTGTGATCATGCTTTCAGCAAGTCGGCGGCAATGGTAGACGATCTTGAAGTCCAGTTGTGCAGGCGGCGATCCAAGCAGCGGCACCTGCACAGCCAGCAATATGCAGTGTCATCACTCTAACGACAACAGTGCACGCAACCTGCGACGCCAGACAGCCTAGCCAGTTCCCACGGCAGGTCTGGCTTACAAAGCGGCAACATCAGATTGTGATACATGTGCAATGTACATTGAGCATGCATTGCGCAAAGCGCCTGCATCTGCCTACCTGCTCTGCTTGCAGCGTAGCTCGCACAGTTGTTGCCACCGCTGCCTCGCCTTCGGTGCACCCCTGCCATGAGCTGCTGAACTCCACAGCATGGACCAAAGCCTCAGCAAACTGAATGTCACATTCCCAAGCATGCGACTTGAGAGACACCCTTGCGGCTTCGAACTGTGCGGCTGCGCTGGCCTGCAGCTCCCTGCAGTAGCAAGCACACACAGACCTTGGTGACTACAGGTTGCAGCGGCAACGTGTACTTTCCTTGGCTCATAAGTTGCGAAAAGGAATCCAGAATTGGGAACGCAGCATCACCTGGAGGGGCCGTGTGGCTGCATCTTGCGCCCGACCGTTGCACACGCCAGAACCGAGCTGGCGGCCGCATCTGCCGCATCTAGCCGTTCATTTCTCGATAATGTCTGCTCATCGTCCGCCAGGTGGTGGACAATCCGGCAGGCGGTGGCGTGCAAGCCTCGCAGCCTTGAAAGCAGTTCCTGCCGCTCCGCATGATCCGCCGGCAGATGCTCGGCTGAGCTCAGACCAAGGTTGAGCGCTGCTTCCATGCAGGTTGCGAGAGCTATTGCCGCTTCTTGGGGTGAAACACCCGCATACCGTGCTGCTGTGGCAGCAGCCTGCATTGCGCCTGCACAGTGGCTTGCTAGGGCTGCATCATCCCATCCACCCTCCGTCTTGGTTTCATTTGCTGGCACCATGCTTGCAACCTGAGCCGCAAACGAGAAGAAAGGGAGAAATGTATTTGCCACGTCCGTCTGCTGCGAAGCGGCAGTGTGCAGCTTGTCGCCTATTCTGGCCATTGCTGGCAGCAGCCGGACTGCCTGCCTTCCAGCAAGGCGTGCTGCAGCCTGCACTGGAGAGGGCTCAGGCTTGGACACCAGATCCGTGCCTAGGCAATTCAACACACTTGCCCAGGCAATTGCTGCTGTCATCCACAGCTGGTAGCGGTGGTTCCCAGTCGTCTCGTCGACCGCTGCTGGCAGTCGTGAGATGTTGTCCACCAACGCTGCCACAGAGTCCAACAGCTTGGCCCCGCTGCTGCTGCCACACAGCTGCACGTAGAAGCCATCGGCTGCCACAATGTTGCAGAAGTGAAGGGTCAATGGCATGCTGCTGCTGCTGCTGCTGCTGCCAGCCTGCTCCACTTCCTGCGCAGCTGTGCAGCTCAGCAGCTGCAGTACCTCCGCCAGCACTGCTTCCTGCTCTGGATTGAGAGCTGCCTTGTGCTTGGTGAAGAGGCTCAACTCAGGATCCTGGACAAACATGGAGCCCCCCCAAAACCGTGACAACAGATCGGCGAAGGAGCAGAGCCCTTCCAGGCAGTGACCGCCTCCTGCGCAAACGGATTGACAAGATAGTGATTGTTAGAGGCAGTGCAGGAAGAAGACCGTGCGGTGGAAAAGGCCAAGCTAAAGAGAAGCTGTGTGAAGACACGGTGCCAGCTGGAGCACCTCAGAGCCCTACGTTCTCCATGCACCCTCAGCAGCACCCTTGCCAGCAGGATCATCCAGGGAACCAATTGGCCGGGCTTGGCCACGCTGGCTTCCCAGACCTCCAGGGTCCGTGACTGGCTGGGCCCTGCCCTAAGCAGCAGCTTGAGCAGCGCCAGCATGGCGTCCAGCTCATGCTGCACCGTGAGCAGCGCCAGCTGGCGCTCAGCTGACACTGCGCCGGAAGCTGCCTGAACAGGGTTGGCTGTGCGGGTCTCGAGCTGCAGGAGGGCCTTTTGCATCACGCCCCCGGTGGTCAGAATGAGGCTGCCGCAGCGCGCCCAGCGGAACAGGTCGTTGCCGGTGCCAGCCCAGCCGCTCTGGGCGGCCAGAGAGCTGCACAGGGCGATGCCCGGCATGGCGGCAAAGAACCACGAGGTGGCCTCCTCTGCATCTGACCCCAGCCATGGGAGCCGAGCGGCCTCCACGCTTGCCAGCGCAGTCCCCAACTCTCCAAGCTGCCTGCAGGGCTGGGGTGGAGCAAGCCTTGCGTCAGCGAGCGCCAACAGTTAGGGGCGGGTAGATGCAAGGCGCGACCGCCTAGCGAGAAGCACTGCAGTCAGCTGAGGGCCACAGAGTAGCAGGCAGTGTTGACCCGCAGAGCCGGCTCTGACCTGCAAATGTCGGCGCGGGCATCCTCCGCAACCGTGCTCCAGCCAGCCTGGGCAGCCGCGGCGGACGTTTTCAAGCGCTCAAACAGGGCAGGTGCCAGTGGGCGGGCGGTGCCTGCCAAAGTTGCCTGAATGTCGCGCACACAGTCCTGAATCGAGCTTGTGAGGTCTAAGAGGTCCATGCTGCCTTCTTGGCTGCAAAGCATGCAGAGTGACAAGCGGCGAGTTGAGGGCGCGGTGACGGTGAGGCGGACGCAGGCGGAAGGCGGGCGGCGGGCGACGCTCAGTGGACGGCGGTGTGGACAGCACACGGGACCATCACATCACGTGCTCGGCGCTGCTCGTTGGAGCAAACCCGCCTGCTGTAATGGGTTCCAGGCGCTCCAGGGGACAGCGGGAGAGAAGGTGCACACGGTTTGGAGTCAGGAGCAGCTGGGCAGCGGGGCTGGCCGGGTCCAGGCTATTGAGGTTGCAGCTCTTCCCAAAACTGCCATCCAAGCCGCTCTCCATGCGTAACCAGCCGGCTTTCTTTCGGAGCGTGACTCACGCCGGCGCTGAGGTTCAAGACCTGCGCACAAAGCAGAAGCCGAGAATAGCAACCAGGAACAGAGGAGCGGTGGGTTCAGGTTGGTGACAACGGCCGCCGCCGTCGCCGCCGCCACTCGGCGGGAAGCGGTGCTGGTTAAGTTGGCAGCCCTACTGTTCCTTTTTCTCCTTGGCACCTGTAATGCGTTGCAGATTAACAAGTACACGTAAGCTTGGGACTCCTGTATTCTTCACTCACACTGTGTTGCTACAGAGCTGAGCGGATATGTGCAGGGGGGTCCGGCGTGGAGGGCTCTCAAGGTGGTACAGGAATTCGAACAGGGTTGTGTGTAGAGGCTTGATTTCATGAAATTAGCAGGTTCAAGTGCGGGCTAGGATGGTGCATGACCCGTTGGCAGTGCCTGCTACAGTGCCCCACCCACCGCCGCCGGGCATAGAGCATGCGCAGGAGACGGCGCTTCGTGAGCTGCAGGCCGGCACCCGTCCGCCCGGCTCGCTGGCAATGCTGCCGCTGATTGGGTCCCAAGACAGAAGCTCTCCGCCCGCAGTGCCCAGCCAGAAGCGGCCACCAGGAGCGGGCGCCACCGCCGTCACCTGCTGCTGCTGCTCCTGCTGCTGCTGCGCCGCTGCTGCCTGCCGCCCAGCCTCTGGCCGCAGCGGCGCCGCTGGCACCACTGCGCCCTTGCTGCTGATCAGCAGGCTGCCTGCGCTCAGCATGACTGCTGCCACGTGCTGCTTGCGGGTCTGTCGGTGCTCCACCCGGCCCACAAACAGGTGGGGACCGTCTGATGCATCAAACGCCTCTGTCGCGGCTGCCGCTGCCTCTGCGGCAGTGACGTGCCGCTTGGCAGGCGAGGACAGCCCGGCCTGCTGCATGCTGACCGGCTGCAACGAGCGGATGAGGTATTCCGAATGGTTCTTTGCGAGCAGCAGCTGACAACTGCAGGGCAGGGTAGAGGGGCAGGGTGAGCGTGCAAATCAATCACTTGAGAGCGATCCACAGAACCCGCTTGCAGGTGCGCGGCAGGCACAAGAAGCCGAGCAGGCACAGATGCGACAACTGGCAACCTAGCTGTCTATGGAAAGTGTCGTGCCCAGCTCCACTACTGGCACGCCCCAGCCCACCCACCTCTCTGCATCCCATATTGCCAGCGCGCCAGAGCGGCTGCCGATCCCGAGCAACAGCTGGCGGTACGGGTGCTCTGGGTGGCGGTACGGCTGCATGTGGGCAACATCCTCAAAGGGGGACGTCCTGCAGGGGATAAGGTTGTACTGCAGGTGAGCCACTGCCTCACAGCTGAGGGCCGTCCTGCCATGGGTGTAGGTGTGGGCTGATAAGGGTGTGGGCGTGCTGTCATCCATTTTTCAAACCCTGCACCAACAAGCAGCGGGCACTGCAGCAGGCGAGCCACACAGTTACAAGGGAGGCACGCAGGATTCCGCAGTGCAGGGTGCCACAAGGCACTGCTGCTGGCTGCTGACCTGAGGTACGCAGCAGGCAGTTCGTGCCATGTGTAGGAGCGCCAGAGGGGGTCAAAGTCGATCCGGCACACATTGGGGCCGTAGCCTGCAGACGTCACGCACAGCAAGAGAGAGGCACGGGTGCATCAGCGAGCAGTACATCTGACAAGGTTAGGACCAGGGGCAGCTTCCACCAGGCAAGCGCCAACGAAGGGGGACTTGCAGCAAGGGAGGGCCAGGCAAACGGAGCCCCCGGGACCAGCAGCAGCACAGGTTGCTGCAGCCGCCGCAGCCGCCCCAGCCTTAGCCTTTGAAGCAGAGGCACATGCAGTCAGAATGCACGGCGGTGAGAGGGCAAGGCGCACCCAGTAGTGGGCACAGCATTGCCAGTGCATGGTCGACCAGGCTGCCTGCCATGTGGCCTACCTGACGCATACATGCTGCACCCCCCAGCCAGCGCCACCGCAGTCAGCGGGTACTTGTACTCAATTGCCAGCAGGCCGGGCAGCTGCCGCCTGCGGGCGCCGCCCCGCCCCGTTGGGCCCCGAGGGCCGCTGCTGGCGCCGCCGCCGCCGCTGGCCAGTGCGCTGAGAGAGAGCACAAGGATGGCGCCGTGGGTGTATGACGTTGACGGGTGCTCGCTCAGCTGCAGCACTGCCGACAGGATCAGCAGCAGGCCCGCCCTGCAGCAGCAGCAGCAAGAGAAGAAACTGAGGTGAGACCCATCTGCAGCACACCTTTGTGTTGCTGCAGCCCTGTAAGTGATTGGATGAAATGAATGAAGCTACTGAGCTGGGAAGGCCGGGCCGGGCCGGACAGGGCACAACAATGCAACACAGGCCAGGGCCGGTCAGGCAGTCAGTCAGGCAGGCGCATCCCAGAGAGCAGCAACGGCGTCAGCGTGGCAACAGTCAACCTAAACAAGAGCAGCCCTGCCACACCAGCATGCACCAACACCCGCCCCTGCAAACCCACTTTTCTGTGCTCGCCAGCTGTATGCAGCAAGGGCCGAGCGGCACGCCCATCCCACACCCAGATCGCTCCACCGCCAGCGAAGCCACCACTCGCACCCCACAGCAGCTGCCCCCTGCCTGCTGCTGAGGTACGCCTGGCTGTGGGGCCGCCGATTCTGCTGGCTCAGCAGGCAGCTGCAGCACCATCACATGCTGGGGCTCGTCAGAGGGGCCATAGCTGCCCAACAGCAGCGCCAGGTGGCGGCCATCAGAGCATGGAGCCACTTGCAGCACCGGATGGGGCAGCTGTAGCTGCAGCCCGATGGCTGCCGCCGCTGACGCTGTGTATGGTGCAGGCGACACACCCACAGCGGCCGTCGCCGCTGCTGCTGCTGGCAGTGGCACCGCCGTTGCTGCCTCCCCTCGTGCCCCTGCTGCTTCTGCTGCTGCAGCTGCTGCTGCTGCTGCTGCCTCCCGTGCGATGGCTGCAGCGGCAGCTGCCGCTTGCTGCCCCAGAAGCTGCTGCTGCTGTTCTGCTGCACCTTGAGAGGGTGCTGTGCCAGATGCTGTGGCCGCGGCGGCTGCATCAGACGGTGTTTCTGCAACAAACAGCTGCCGCGCCTCGCCATCCACGCTCGTCTGCTGCTGCAACTGCTGCGCCTGGCTGCCCAGGCTGAGCTGTGGTGTCTCCGCTGCGCAGCTGAACCGCGGCAGGCGCCGCAGGGCAAGCGTGCCAGGGTCGGCGCCAGGTGCAGCAATCGGCGCTGCGCTGCCTGGCTGTGGGGGCTCGCTGCGGTGCTGCCAGGCTGTCTCCGGCTGTGCGCTGCTGCCACCCGCAAAGGCAGTGCGGCCGCTGCCTGGTCTGGCAGGCTTTACACTGCTGCCTGCCCCCCCGCCTGCTGCTCCGCCTGCTGCCTGCCCTGCTGCCTGCCCTGCCGGCGAGTCTGGAGAGAGGGCGTAGATGCAGCTGGGCGTGGGGGGCAGAGTCCAGTTTGTGCCAAAAGTGCCTGTGCCAACAGTGGCTGCCGTGGCGCCACCAGCTGCCCCAAGCGGCCTGCCTGGCGCAAGCCCATGCACAGGCCCCACATGCTGCTGCTGCTGTGACGCTGGCTCTAACTGCTGGTGCGCTGGCGCTGGATCTGACTGCTGTTGCCGTATTGCCGGCTCTGACTGCTGCTGCTGTATCGCCGGCTCGGCTTGCTGCTGCTGTGGCGCCGACGCTGCCTGCTGCAGCGTTTGCGCCGGCTCTTCCTGCTGCTGCTGTGGCGCCTGGGCTGCCTGCTCTGCCTGCTGCTGCTGTTGGGCGGGTGCCGGAAGGTCCGCAATCGGCCTCAGCAGCTGCTGCTCTGCCAGCCGCAGCTGCTCAGGGTCCATGGAGGGCCTGACATCCAGCGGCTGGCTGCCCCCAATCTGCGTTGTCAGGCTGGCAGATGCCCCCGCCAGGCCGCCGCCCATGCTAGCGCCGGCAGCCTCTGGTGCAAACCTGGAGGGGCGGGTGGGCTGGAAGGAGAGCCCGCTGTCTGCCAGCCCCTGCTGTGAAACCGCGCCCTGCTGCTGCTGCTGCTGCTGCTGCTGCTGCTGGGAGGCTGCCACCGCAGCCTGGCGGTTCATCAGGCGGCTCAGCGGGTTGGGCGCCTTCCACCGCCGACCCCGTGGCTGCTGCTCGCCGGCGGTGCTGCTGCTGGGAGGCCCCTCCTCCCGCGGCCCTAGTCCCGTCAGAAAGCCGCCAGCCGACAACGGCAGCCGACCGCTGGCCAGCGCAGGCTCTGACGCCATGCGCGGCCGCCGCCGCCGTGCCGCCTGCTGCTGCTGCTGCTGCTGCTGCTGCTCTGTGCCTTCTGGGTCTGCTGCTCCCCAAGCAGCGGTTTCCAGCCCTCCAGTGCTGACTGTGGGGATGCCGCTGGTGCTTGGCAGCGCTGAGGTGGCAGCGCTGCCTGCCAGCGGTGAGCGCGCCCCGCTGTCGCCAGCTGCCGTGGCGCTGCCGCCCTGCTGCCTGCCGGCTCCCCGTCCTGGCCCCGGCAGCATGCGTGCCATGAGAGGCGTGTGGAAGCCCTCCGCTGCCCCTGCCCCCTCCTCCTCTGCCTGCTCTGCGGGTGCGGCGGGCTCTGGCGGCGGCCCTGCAAGTGCAGCACCCACCTCCTCAGCGGACATCTCCTCTGTCTCTTCTGCCACTGCCTCGGCCGCGGCGCTGCGGCAGCTAGCGTCAGGCTGCTGCTCCTCATTTGCCGGCTGCGAGTTGCCCTCATCCTGTGAGCTCCTGCTGCCGTCTGGGGACCGCTGTTGGGTGCTGCCAAGCTGGGCCACCGCTTGCTTTTCAAGGAGGCCAGGCAGCACCCGCTGAGGCTGCTGCGCCCGGACGCGAGCGCCGTCAAGAAACCAATTCTTCACCTGCAGAGCATGCAAAGCAGCCACAGAACGAGAGCGCTGGTCAGGCGGCAAGGTGCAGCGGCAGCAGCGGCGGCAGGTGACGACAGGCGGCAGCAGGCGGCGCCCGCCCGTGTGCAGCTCTTTCGCGGCTCTTGTAACTGCGAGCGTCTCACTCACCCTCAGCGCCTTCAGCACCTGCCGCCGCTTGTGCTGGCGCTCCTCCTCACTGTCGCCATCCCTTGGCAGCAGGCACGGCCACCCAAATCGGGCCGAGTCGCACTCCACCGCTTGAGTGTCGGGCAGATCAATAGTCATGGGGGCGGGGCGCCGTGCATCGCCTTGACTGGGCGGCGGGGATGCGGGGAAGGCTGCAGAAGATGGGCTTGGATTATCCGTGTCTTCAGCAAGGTTTATATATGCCTTGGCAACCTCCGAGCAGCGCGCAGCGCTGCCGGGTGGGCCAGGTTTCAAGAAAGAGTGGACGTGCTGGGTGCGCTGTGGCGGCGGGAGGCAGGCGGGAGGCCAGTTCTACCGGCTATGACACACATTAGACTTCAAACACAGCCTCTATATAACAGGCGCAGCCTCTATTTCGCTGCGAAACGCACACCATGTTATGGCTGTGAAGGAAGTTAGCTGAACAGTGACCCGGACGCGCCGGCGGTTTTGCTGAGGCTCATGAGGGGCCCAGGCAGCAGTGGCTCTGAGGACGCATGCTCTAAGCATGCCACAGATCAGCCAGGTAGACACCTTGGAAGGTGCTGTGTGGATTTGGCAGCCTAGGTACAGGCACCCAGAATGGTGAGTGATGCACCCGTGCAGCGCCGCTGTGCCGCTGCCCACCGCCCACCGCGATGCGCCCATCACTACCAGCGCACCGTTGCTCTAGGGCTTTGCTCAGGTGGTGCGGGTGTAGCTAAAGTGTGCAGGGTTTCACATTCCTGCTGTTGACCCTGTTCTAGTGGCTCCACTAGATCCAAGTGGAGGTGTTGTTCCGACGTGGGCTTTCAGGGGAAGAAAGACGATGCCACATGGCGGAGCAGTCTTGGAGAGCAGAGCTGCCTGCGTGGTTCCGCCAACGACAGGCCCCACGAAAACGCTGCTCAACCTGCCGGAGGGAGTCGACCCTCGTTCTTAGAAGAACTAGGAGCGCACCGGCCAGGCGCACCCTCGGGCCAGCACAAAATCCAGACCCTGTCCAGGCGCTCCAGGTGCAGAGGAAGCACCAGGCTGTGAGAGACTTCACACCACATGCTCGCAGGGGAGCCTTACGGATGGCCCTCTCAGAGCTGTCTGGGGTGCTAGAGGAGTGCACACGTCTCTTTCAGAATGTGCCCACAGCAGAGGCTCGGGCGCTGGATGCCCTGGTGAACCGTTTGAAGGCGGCAATGCTGGCTGCTGGCGACGCCTGGGAGGACGCAGGGGAGGAGGTGCGGGCAGAGGTTCGCGGGTGGGTACCGCAGTGCATCATCACAACAGGAAGCATGCTGCGCAGCAGCTCAGTTTCTGCTTGAGATGTGTCGAACTTAGCTGGCAGCTCTACATGGCGTCAAGTTCAATATGCCTGGACCCATATCTCACCTTGCAGGCAGTTTCTGGAGCTGGGGAGCGCACTGGCAAGCGTGCCACCCACAGCTTTTGAGGGCTTCCAGCCTGTTGATGCATGCCAGTGGCTTGTCCTAGCGCTGGGGCCCACCATCACCGGCTGCCACTTGGCCGGGTGCTGGGCCGGCAGCAGCAGCTGCGCCAACTTCCTACTGGGCAGCGGAGCAGGGATGCTCCGGCAGTTGCTTGAAACCGACAGGACAATTAGGTTGCACATGCAGACAGCTGGTTTCACAGCCTCAAACCAGATGGCAACGCTGCAGCTGCGCGCCCTTGAGGGGCTGCTGGGGCTGTTTGAGACGCCCGGCCGAGAGCATCAGCGCAGCCTGGCAGCGTGGGCGGCCTCCGTTGCAAAGCCGTCCCCACTGCTCCGCTGGCTGGTGCTTGTGGAACGGCGCTGCGCCTGGCCCAGGATGCAGGTGATGCAACGCATGCGCTCCAGGGGAGCGGTGGGTTACAGAGGTGTCCCTATCACCAGGTCATGCCCCTGTGCGCTTCATGGTGCCTGGTTTGAAGCGGTTATCTTCACGTGTCAAAGAACGCATCTGATGCAAGCTTGGCCCGCCCTCTGTATCGCAGGTCATACACTGGAGGAACCCCTTCCTTTTTTTGCCAGCGTTGCGTCTCAGATCCTGAGAGCTGAGACCTTCACCAAGCACCAGGCCGCACTGGCAGCCGCCCCATGGCAGCAGGCGGCACTAGCAGCCCTGCTGCTGCCGCTGAGCCGTGCAGCTTCCCAGGAGGCAGAGCGGCACCGAGGCGTCAGCCGTGGGAGCCGCACCAGCATGCCTCTGAGCCTGCACTTTCTGCGGCTGCTGGCTGTGCCCTGCCTCGAGCAGGGGCTGCAAGAGCTGCTGCAGGGCAGCAGCGGCTTGGAGCTGGTAGAAGCTACGGCAGCCCTGGTGGGTGCAGTGTCCCACCTGGCCCCTGCAGCCCGCGAGGCGGCAGACGACGCACACAGCCAATTGCTGCTGTCAGCGGCAGCCGCTTGGGGGCGTCTATGCCGTGCCAGCATGGCGCCCACACTAGATGCCGCAGCAGCACAGCCGTGGCAGGTGCAAGCCGTCCTGCATCCGCACAGCAGCTGCCAGCACTGGCGTGGTTAGCCAGCCAGCTGCACACGGCAGCCCCAGCGCAGCCCGGGCTGGCAGAGGCCGTGCTGGAGAGCATCTGTTCAGCGGCCTACCTGGCTGCAAAGGCGCCGACGTTTCTGGCGATCGGCGGGCTGGGATCGGATGGGTGGGGGCAGGCAACTTGCTCCAGGCACTGTGCAGGCGTCGTGCAGGCGGCTGGTGCTGCTGCACAGTTTGCAGGCTCTGCACCGCTGGAGACTGCCCAGGCGCTGGCCAGTTGCCTGGCAGCAGTGCACTCTTTTGTGTGTTCTGTTGAGCAGGTGGCAGCAGTGGAGGAGGAACAGTGCCAGCTGGCGGCGCAGCTGCGGGGCCTGCACGCTGTGGCCTGTCGCCTGCTGCATCACATGGCAGGAGAAGAGCAGGCTGACGTGGTGCCCATACAATGGTCTGCTGTGCTGGAGGCCCTGACCTACAGCTACAAGGCAAGCCGCATCGTCGATCAATTGGCGAACGAGGACGGCACCCCCTCCAGGCAAGCCTTGCATCCATGCAGAAACGGTGGCGCTAAGGGTGGTTTGCCCAGTTACAAGCAGGACTCGAGGGGGCATTAGCTGTTGCACTTGTCCGAGTGCTTCTCGCCCTTTTAGTCGCCTGGTGCGGCAGGAGTGCTCTAATAACTCGATGCCCCGTTCCTGGTTGCAGGGCAATGCAAGCCAGCGCAACAGCTCACGTCACGGCAGCTGCGGTTGCTATCAAGCAGCTCCTGCCCAGCGGCATCTCAGTGCAGCAGGTCTGCATCTCCCCAGCAGGCGTGGTTTCTGTTTTCCAAGGCTTGTTGTCGGCTTTGCAGCACTGCGGGCCCTGGTTAGGAGACGGCAACTGCGCGGCAGCATTGACCGCAGCCACACACACTTTTGGAAACACAGGTGCGCCACTTCCGCCAGCGAATGCCAGGCGGGCTTACTGCATTGAGGTCGTTAAGCGTGTGATTATTGCGTCTACATTCGTTTGCACACTGCCAATGCAACACTGCTGTGTGTGCTGTGCAGGCTGCCCAGGACACGGGCAATGCCGCCAGCTGTCACCTCCGCCAGTTGGCTGCTGACATGGCACTCACAGCCTCCGGCACCCCACGGCTGGCCGCGCTACTTGTCAGCAGGGGCCTGCTGGGCGAAGCGGTGCTGGGCAGCCTCGGCAATGTCGCACAGAAGGCACAGCAGGCACAGCAGGGGCTGGCGCAGGCGGGCATGCAGGAGCGGCAGGGAACCGTTGCTGACGTGAGTCAATAATGGCATGTTGATGTGCTACTTGCCTGGGGTGCAGCGAGTTGTGGTGGTGCAAGTACTGCTCAGTAAGTTGGTTGTACTGCAGTGCTGACGGTGCTCCACCTCGGCCATCTGCAGGTGCTTACTCTGCACACAAGGCTGTCTGGCATGATGACCACCCTGGCCCACGTTGTAGAGGAGGCAGCAGAGGCTGATGCAGGAGGCCTTGCAGCACAGGTGCTAGCCCAAGGGCCGTTGACAGTGGCCCAGCTGGAAATAGCGCCACGGCAGCTGCCGGCTGACCTAGGTGCAGCTCGAGAGGCGGTGGTGGAAGCATTCTCGCAGCACCTGCTGCCGCTGGCCACCCAGTTGGCGGCAGCACCGGAGGCGCACTGGCAGAAACCGGAGCAGCGGGCGGCCGCGGCGCTGGAGCTGGCACGGATAGCGGCCACCCGCGGGTTCGCCAACCTGCGGTGTGCCAACCTGGGCGCCCAGGGCGGGCCCAACTGCGGGCAGGTGGCGGGCAGCAAGCGGTGCAGCGGCTGCCGCGCAGTGCGCTACTGCTGCACGGCCTGCCAGGCAGAGGACTGGCGGGCAGGGGGGCACCGAAAGGTGTGCGCTGCGCTGGCAGCGCTGCGCACGCAAGCACCAGTTTCGGAGGCGCAGTGCTGAAAGTGCCTTGAACCATTGCAACCCTGCATTGCACTCTATCCGTCTCGTTGCCTTGGCAACATAAGTCGCCAGCATGCTCACTTGCATCGGCAAGCTGCCATCCGCGAGTCTTCCTTTTCACACATCCGTGGCAGCAACATCACAGATCATCATGGGAGCAGCATGTGCACAGTTCAGCATCAACCAGCACTCAGTTGTTATCAGGCAGGCCGGAGGGCCAGGTGACGCCCTGCACCGGTGCCAGTATCTGCTTGACTTCCGCAAGTGCCTCCTCCTCTGCTGCCTGCCGAGGGGAGGCCTCCAACCCCAGCCCCTGCAGCACAGCCGCCACATTGTCCCACACCTGCAGGAATGGCACAGCAGCAATAGCACGGTTGACTTGGGGACTGAACAGAGGGAGGCGGGAGCAAGGAACGCTGCGTGCACCAGCTCGAAATCGTTGCTAGCCTTCAATGCGTGATTGGTTGCCACGCACTTGCAGGGGTGGTGGCAGCAACACAGGCAGAAGCAGGCGTGGCAGTGCATGGGGGGGCGTCTACCTGCGCGGAAAATGCCCCACCTCCTCAGCCCCCGGAGCATGCACCCGCACTGTAGATGGCCACATGCACCCGCACTGCAGGGGCCACTGCAGGGGCACACGCACGCACGACAGGCTCACACCTGCTGGCGTGTGCAGAAGCCGACCAGGTGCGAGGCAATGGCCGGGTCTTTGACCGCCTCCATGATCGCCAGCTTGGGCAGGCTGACGCCCTTGGCGGCCGCCGCAGCCGCCGCCTCGGCTGCCGCCCGCTTCAGGGGCTCGGGGGCGGGGTGCCACTCGGGTGGGCCCTGCAGAGGGCCATCAGCAGATGGCGTGAGGGCAAGGGGCGTTGCGGAGGGGTGGAGCCTGCGGGAGCGGCTTGGACTGGGTGCCAGGCGAGCGGGCCCCAGCAAGCGGCAACAGTGGCCAGGGGGTGGAGGGGTCATGCCAGTGCCGGTGACATGCTGCACTGCTCGCCGGGTGAGTGGCAGCAGCAACATGGCAGGCAGGCGTGCTGCAGCACACGGCTGCAGCTGAGCTTCAGAACAGCAGTAGCACGCAGTGTGCGCAGGGTCTCGCCAGAGTGGGAGGTGGGAGATGCCACAGCCGTCCGAAGAATGGGGGCTTTAGACGAGGAACCGCTTACACGCACCCGCACCTGCTTGCCTCAACCAATCCAACAAGTCACCTGCCTCGTGAGGCAGCTCCTGGTTCCACATGGACATTTACATGTATCTAACTAATCTAACAGCACCAGAGCAGCCCCATGCTGAGCCCACCTGGTGTGTGAGCAGCCCCATGCTGAGCACGCTGGCGTTGATGATGCCCACACCCTTGCCCTGCAGGTAGGGCAGCAGCCTGCGGGGGCATGGGGAGGGCATGGGCTGGGGTTGCACAGGGAAGAAGTATGGGTGTGGGAAATGGAAGGAGGGTGGGGGTTGGGACGAGCAGACGTGGGCTGTGGGTGGCAACAGCATGCCGTACGGGTGATCAGAGGAGGGTGGCCCAGCGCAGGAGCTCACACAAGGCCCTCGGTGCCAATGCCAGCACCAGGCGCCGATGCACGAACCCCGTGAGCTGACCTGCCTGCTCAGCTGACCACCCGCCTGCCCTTCCCTCTGCAACCTTACCAACACGCGCATCTCGCGCCCCCGGCACCCATCTGCGTAGCCCAATACCTCGGCCACCAGCCAGCAGGCGGAACTTAGAGTGCAGTGGCAGTAATGAGCCCCCACACCGTGTCTCGCCAACACCACCTTGTGCCCTCAGCCCCCGTGAACCACCCCCCATGAACCGCCCCCGTGAACCGCCCCCGTGTCACACCCCTGCTCACTCTGCCAGCGTGCTGTCGTTCAGGGTGTAATGGCAGTAGGAGAGGGCGGTGTCCACGGTGCCAGCTGGCACCCTGCCAGGGGGACGCAGCAGAGGGGTGCATGTGGGGTGAGGGTTTTGAGTGAGGGCAAAGAATAGACAGGGGTTCGGGATTGTGGGCCGCCCTGCAAAAGCTGCCTCCTCTTGGAAGCCCCGCTTCTGCTCCAAGTCACACCCGTCCCCCCCCCCCCCCCCATGTTTACACATGGGTAGCCAGCCAGAGAACGCCAGCTGCTGTCACCATGCTTGATACCCACCTTCGAATCAGCTACCTGCCCAAATCAACGTCAGTTGCTGCCATCCCCTCCAACCAATTGCTCCCACTAGCCGCCGGTCCCTCTGCCCACCGGTCCAGCACTGTCACTCAACACCTTTGCAGGCGGCCCAGTCGAGGCAAAGAAACCATGGACCAAGAACCCTATGGTTTCCATGTCCGGCACAACACCACGTGCCGCATGCACCTGCCCCCCACCCAAGCGCAGCTGCCCACCTGTCCAGCACGTATCTGTACACCTTGAGAGGCAGCCCGGTGATGCCTATGTGGCGCACCAGCCCCTCCTGCTTCAGCTGCAGCAGTGCCGGCAGCGTCTCGGTGACCACCTGCACACATGTCAGCACAGAACAAAAGCAGGCAAAACAATGCGGCTTGGTCGGAGTTCGGCAATGCTTATGGATGCACATTGGCGGCTCAAACAGCGGGGCCAAGCGGCGCCTGGATGGCCCTCAACGACCGCCAGCACACACGTTTGCGGTGGAGGGGGGGTCTGAGTTTACGGAGGCTCTACGCGGATTTGAACCCGTGCATTTAGATTCACAGTCCAACGCTCTAACCGACTGAGCTATATCCACCATAGGTCTTTTTAATCTGTGACAAAAATTTAGTTTTTGTTTCTCTTTAGAATGATTTTGTGTAAGTTGTTGTTTAGGTTCTGGCGCAATGAGGGAAGAGGATGTGCCACCACCCCCTCCACACCTAGCACAAGGAGACCAGTGCACCTCTCACCTGGTCCAGCTGTGTGAACTCGATGTCGTGGCACTGGATGAGGTCCACGTAATCGAGCTGCAGGCGCGCCAGGGACTCGCGCACACTCGTCGCCACACGCGCAGCGCTGCGGGGGAGGGCTCAGTAGCACAGGGGATCACTGCCACGAACGCGCATGCAGGGGGGCGTGCAGGTTCGTGCTGTTGCGCTCACATCAGAGGCTGTGCACCATGGGACACCCCACACACAGCCTGGCCTTCGTCTGCCCGCTCAACCAAGCCCATCCCGCCCGCCGCAGCACTCCTGTCAAGAGGGTGTTTCCCAGCAGGCAGCGACCCACCCACGGACACAGTCTGCTCAACACAGAGCGCCACAGGTGCCACCGCCCTAACGTAACACCTCAGATGCCACACCTGGCATCAGACACAGCCAAACAGCCACATGATGCCCTCAAAACCAGAATCTGCGGCAAGCTCACCTGAAGTCGAATCCGGTTCCGTAGCGCCCAACCTTTGTGGCCACCACGATTTGGTCACGCGGCAGCAGGGCCAGCCCCCGCCCCAGCACCTGCGGCAGCAGCAGAGGCAGCAGTACATGGATGGCACAGTTGGAGGCAACCGGGCCCTGGGACCGCCCCTGCCCCTGCAGTGACAGCAACTCAACAGCACGCACTGCATCAGGGCTGCGTTCGCCACAGCAGCACCACCTCAGAGGGCTCCACACATGAAAGTGAGCCGCTGCACCGCACAACCAACACACCACCATCAATTATACACAGCTTTTTATTGTGAGAGAGACAACTGCCCTCCCACCGCCCACCCATTCACCGTCTCAGACTTAGTGTCCCCGTAGTAGGGCGAGGTGTCAAAGAAGTTGATTCCCTGGTCAAACGCCTCCTTCACTGCCGCCACGCCCTCGGCCTCGTCAATGGCCTGCACCAACACACAGCATGCATGACGCGTCACGGTTCGGCAGTGTGTGAAAGCATCCGTGATGTCGACAGCAGCCTGCCCACGGCCACGCATACCTGCATGCCTGCCAGCACACCAACTCCCTACCACACACGGGGGGCTGCAGCTGCAGTGCTGAGCCCAGACGGCGGCGGCTTTCTTCAGACTGGCAGGCACGCACGAGGTTGATCAAGGGGATGCAGGGCGGGGAGAGTGCAGCTGCAGCGAGCGTGCGCACGGTGCTACGGCGGCACGGCAGCGCCCAGCCCCACCCTACAGGTCACGCCATGTGGCCGCCCAGCACTTCGCCACAGCGCTCTGCCCGCCAGCTCTGCGCCCCGCCCTGCTTGCCTGGAACACGCCTCCCAGAGGGGAGGCACCAAATCCAAGCACCGACACCTCCAGCCCCGTCTGGCCCAGCCGCCGGCGAGGCATCCTGGGGGCAGCGGGCGTTGCCATGGCGGTGATGCGCCCTGCCAGCAAGCAGGGTGCAGCCCTGATGGCGGATCTGTGTACGGTTGTTTGTATGGATTACTGCAGACAACATTGGGACAGAGGCAAGCACACGATTTGGTGAAGCTGCCTGCCCTGCAGCAACAAGAGGCGGCAGCGGCGGCGGCGGCAAGGCTGGTTGGGCAGATTGTCCGTTGTCCGCCGCTGCATCGCGTGATTTGGCTTGAAAGGGAAAACAATGGAAGTAGCGGGGGCCGAACAGCGCAGGCGGGCCGAGCACTCGCGGCGGAAGTGCCCAGCTGCCCTGGCGCACCTCTAAACGCCTGAAAACAGATCGTTCGGCGTGTGTGAGATATGGACCTGAATGCGCCGGCAGCCGAGATGCTGCCCGCCAGGTGGAAGGGCAGGCGGAATGGGCGGCGGCGGCAGCACACGCGGCAGCCCGCTGCGCCGTGCACGAAATCTTGGGTTGTGCTTTTGTGTCATATCAACGCAATCGAGCACACACAATGGCATGACAGGCCAGAAAGGAGCAAGCTTTGGTGTGGCAAGAGGATGAGGATCGCAAGAGGATCACATGAGCTGGCCGGTTGACGTGAGTGGGGAAGGCTGGGCCTGGAGGTGGGGTCCAAAAGTAGTGGGTGTAATCAAGGTGGCGGGAGATGCAGCAATCAATTCTTGTTGGAATGCAGTCACACTCGGTTTCGGGGTGCTGGTCGTCATGTCGTCGGCCTGAGCTCACAGCTCCGGGACGGCTGCCGGCAGCCTCGTCATGCTGATGAGCCGTCTACACTGCAAGACTCCTGAGAAGTGCCATGTGTATCACTGGGGCGCCACTTCACCGCTGTCAGAATGAATCTGTCTTCCCTCCACAGCGGAGAGACGTGCCACAGACCGCCGCCGTGTGCAGACAAGCAACTGCGCATGCGGCAGCTGCGATGCAGTGCCGCTGCTCCACGCTGCCCTCCTGATGGCTACCAAGAAAGGCCCGGAATTTCGATGTAGGCGCAAGCCAAGCCACCTGCTGTCATGGAGCCGGGGCGTCCGACGATGAGGGACAACAGGCCCTGCAGGTGCTCTGGCCAGCGGCTGGGCGAGGGGGGACAGCTGAGTTGATTGTGTCCACCGTCACACCCCTCCGGCTGCGCCCTCCGAGAGCACCGCTATCCTTATGCTCGTGCAGCCGGCACTCCGGTACTATGCGCTTCACCTTCCTTGAACAGCACGAGCACTCTCCGGACGGAAGTGGACCGCTCTCCGCGGACATGCTACACGGTGGCCACCATCTGACATGTGGTTACATGCTAGACCGGGCCCACATTGTCCAGTATGCAGATGCCAGCGTGGCATTTCGTCTCATCACCTCCCGCCTCAACCTCTCTTCTCTGCGTAGATCACCGAGTCCATCGGACAGTATTCGTCAACACATTTGTTTCCGGCACGCAGCCATCCAACCGCCCTTACCAATATTTACGCCGTTCGCGCTCACGAGAACTGTCCTGTACAGGTGAGGGCGCGCGCTCCCTGGTCTTTCATGCAGCAACCTGCGAGGTGGGACCGCAGTTGAGCAGGGCGCGCAAGTGTGACGTCTGCTGCGCCACTGGCGTAGTGGCGGCGGACCATGGCGGGACACTGGCGAGTGACGGCGGGACACGACGGGGCCGGAGCGGGGGGCCAGCCTCTCAGCTGGGCCCCGTGTTTCGGCCTGCCGCCCCGAGGCCCGATTGTGCTCGTCTGAAGGCGTATGGAGACCCGCAGGCGTGCCTGACCTGTGCGCATTGCTTCCCCGTCGTGCTTTCCCGCCCACTGCTGCAGCGTGGTTTGACGCCAGCTCCAGCGCTTCAAGCGGCACTGCCCCGTGCAGCCTCGCTTCCCTTCTCTGTGGGCAGTGCCGAGTAGTCAGATCCTCCTTATATTGCCCTAGTTTTGAGCACCACCCGGGGCTGCCGTCATGGTCACCCTCACTCCCCGCCCTGACAAACGGCAGCGGGGGGGGCAGTCCCAGGGCTCGCCAGCCCGGCTGGCTCCCCCGATGCTGGTGGTGCTCGCTGCGGGCTTCTGGCTGGGGACGCTGCTCTACAGCGCATCTCTGGGACCCAGCCACCCCTTTGTGCGTGGCGCGGGGCAGCTGCCCGGCGGCGGGCGGCGGCTGATGGCCTCCTCTGGCTGCGCCTCTTACGGGGACACCGTGCAGGCAGCAGTGGCAAGGGGGGACGTGCAGGGGTTCAACCAGGCGCAGCTGCTGTGGGTGGCGTCACTGCTCAGCAGCCAGGCGGCCAGGAACGACCGCCCCGCCTCCCTCCTCGTCTTTGGGTGAGCGGCGAGAGGGTGGGGGCATGGTATAAAGGGGGCGAGGGGTTTAAGGAGGGCTGGAGCCAGCTGGCGGCGCGCCTGTGCCTGCGCCTGAGCACCCCTACCCGCTCTCATCAGTCGCCGCTGTGTGGTACGTTCGGCTTGCCGCCTGCGCATTCCCGCTGCCCCTCGACCCAGCCCGCTCCCCCGCCCGCCGCCCCCCTCNCCCAGCCCCCCTCCCACCCCATCCAGTGTCTCTCCATCTCCCCTCGCAGGTTGGGAGAGCACGCCGATACCCTGCAGTCCGCCAATTGTCTGGGCCGCTCCATCTTCTTGGAGGATTCCCGCCAGGCGATTGACGAGATTCGGCACCAGGGGCTGCCCTTTATGGAGGTGGGTAGTGCCCTGCTTGTGTCTGTCCCGTTCTCATGTGCTGGAAGTGGGTCTAGCCCACCCCACTCTTGTTGCATCCCTTGAGGTGGGAACAAGATCATGTTACTTTGCCGAAGGGGCGGCCCCGGTGAGACCAGCATGCAGGACCTGCAGGGGCTGCCTGCCCTTGAGGAGGCGGATGGTTGAGTGGGGAGCCCCCTGCACGGCCAGTCACTGCAGGTGCACGTGCATCCCCGGCACCAAGCAGCCTCTCTCTCACCCGTTGCCCGCCGCCCCACCCTCTGCAGGTGTACTCTGTTAGCTACACGAGCAAGGCCGAAGAGGCAGAGGCCTTCTTGAAGGAGCCCTGGGTGATGAGTGTGCCCCAGGAGGTGGGGGAGGCGTGCTTCGACGTGATCCTCGTCGACGGCCCCACGGCCAGCGAGCAGGGGCAGCCAGGTGAGGCGGCCTCCCAGGGTTGCCCGGGGGGGGGCAGGCAGGGGATTGGGAGATGGCAGGGGCTTGAATGCGTGGGTGAGTGGAGGCGTGCCGCAGCGGCTGACTTAATAGAGAGTGGGAGATGAGCGGCGTAGCAGGCAGGCCGATGGGCAGGGATCAGGCGCAGCGAGGTGGCCAGTGCGCACGGGCATCTAGGAGTTTATTTCACAGCGCCTGCATTGTGCTTCTGCTGCCCTGAGTGCATGGGCATGTTTTGCATGCACACTGCCTGCCTGCATGCCCGGCTGCTAAAGAAAGCCATGCATGCCGTTCTGTCGTGCAGGCCGCCAAGAGAGCGCCTACTATGCAGTGCAGGCAGCCGAGCGCTGCGTGGAGTCACAGCAACTGGTGCGTGCCACCCGCTAGTCCTTCTGGGTCCCTCCTGTTGCATTGCCCGGCGCCACTACTGCCGGTACCTGAAACCGAGGCTGCCACTGCTGCTGACGCTGCCGTGAGGGCTGGCACTGAAGCTGCTGTCCCTGAGACTCCCACCCAAGCCGGTGCATGGCAACCAAGCAGGCGCCCCCCGGGTGTCTGCAGGTTTTGCCGATGCAGGATTGCATGTATGCCTGGCGGCGGCCCCTCTGTCCCTCACCGGCATTGGCCCCGCCCCTGCCCCGCACCTCATCCCTTTCCCACATGCCTCCGCCCCTCGCCTCCCCTGTCGACGCGCTGCTCTGCTGCGCGTCCCCACCCTTGCCTGTACGCCCCTACTCACCGCCTCTCCTGCAATCACGCCCCCTCCCCCACGCCTCCACCGCTGCAGGATGACGTCGTCCTCTTCTTCCACGACTCCCAGCGCCCCCTGGAGCAGCGCCTCACAAAAGAGCTGACGGTGAGGGCGGACCCCGCCTCCAGCACCCACGTGCAGCCCATGGGCACGCTCAAGGGGCAGCAGGGCGACCTGACGGCGTTCCGTGTCACGCGGGCATAGGCGGACACCCGCATGAGGCCGAGGAGGGCCCCAAAGTGTGCCAACCAGGCATGCTGCGACAGCGCGCAAACGCACATTGTGGTCAAACAGATAGGTGGCCTGGGGGGCCCTTTCCTCTCCCGGTGCATCCTGCACACGTGTTGGACCTTGGACCTAGCGCGCTGGGCTGCACTTGCCACGGGCTGCTGCCCTGCATGCCCGCCCCAGCCTCCAGCCCAAGACGCAGGCGGTGGCTGGCACCGCATGTGCCCAGCACACCGCGCATCCCCGCATGTGCCGCATGAAGCCACGATGGCGGTCGCCTCTCCTCTGTTGCCAATTCTCCTGTTGCCGACGGGCAGCCAGGAGATGGCGCACCCAAGGACTCGGTTACCTTGACACCCTAGTACTGTTTTTCTGAATCAGTTTACCGCCTTGACGTTGTCGTCCCACCACCATGAAATTGTCAGTCCACATCCACATCGATTCAAATAATCTGACAACAAACTCTGTTCTCCCCCTGTGGGACCCCGCTCGGAGCGCCCCCACTCCCTGAGCACCTTGTGTCTTGAAGGCTGCCAAGTGCATGCCCGCCCTGCTTCTCCCATCTGCACCAAATCCTGTGCTTTTCCCGCCCACCCCCAATTATTTGAAACCCAGCAGACCATACACTTGAGACATCCACTTCTCACGAATGCTTCATGCACAACTCCACTTCGCATGCCAGTGCCTTGCCTTGATGGGCTTCGCGACGAAGCCCACACCTGTGCCCCCCCTTTCTGTACACACGTCGCCATGCCACAGCACCCAGGAGTGATGAGGGCCAATGAGGCTTACACAGTCACGCGACGTGCCGTGCTGGAGCCGCGGCAGCGGTGCGGGGGTACTGATGCCAGCCTGCCCGGAAGGCACAGTGCGAAGCAGGCAAGCTCAAGTGCAGGCAGTGCTGCTTGCGGGGGCACCCCCTCATGCCTTGCCGCGGCTGGGCGCTGGCTCCGCCCACAACAGCCGGGCCCTGGTGCCCAGATAGAGCAGCGCAGCGCCGCCGGCTGCTCGCACCACACACTGCCGGCTGCTGCTCTAGTGCCCGAGCATGTGGGTGTGCTGCTGCCTCCCCATGGCGTGACGCCCCTCACAGCCGCCCTCGTGCTGGCCAGCCCTCAGCCGCCGCGTCAGTGCCGTCTTATTGCTGGCCCCCCGCCGGCGAGCCGTGCTTCTCAATGTATTCGTCAATCTCTTGCGGGGTCATGCCCTCAAAGGGATCGTCCTTGCTGGCACCACCTGTCACCTTGGAGCAGTACTCATCAATCTCCTGCACAGCGGGCAGGGCATGGGGGGAGGGAGGGGGGGATGGGGCAGCGGGGACGCAATTGAGGAGGCAGTGCAGAGGGAGTGTTTGGTGTTTGGGCTGGCGCGCCACCTGGGAGATCCAGTTCAAGCCCCTCTGGTGTGGGGCAAGTGGGCTGGCAGGAGCAGCTAGAAATCCAGATGCCCCACCAGCCGGCCCATCGTAACCTGCTGCATGCCCCTCCAAGCACGCCCTTGCCTGCGGAGTCATGCCGGCAACAGGGCCGGCTGCGCCCCAAGACACCTTCTCATGCCATCACCACTGTTCCTTTCTGCTGCTGACCCTCTGCCCGGCCTCCAGCCTCCTCTGCTCTCCCTCCCTGCAACCCTGGCGGTCCCCCACTGTCAGAGGCCTGTGTCGCACTTGTTTGCAGAGATCAGGCTATAAATCCCCAATAGCAAAGCACCCGGCCCCGCCCACCTGCGGTGTCATGCCAGCAAACGGGTCGTCTGTGCCCCAAGGCTTCAAAATGCTCTTCCCAGCCAGCACCAGCCGCGCCCCCTCCTCCCGCTCCTCCGCTAGCCGCTGCTTCTTCTCCTCCACTTTCTGTGCGGGAGGGAGGGCGGTGTGGGGATGCATGCAGCAAGGGGGCAGAAGTCGGAGGCATGGGGTGTACACACACACAGGTAGCCGCTCCACCTCTGGGCAACTGCCTTGCGCTCTTTCCTTCTACGTGCGAGTCCCCAACACACCGCATCACCCCCGCCACATCCCCGCCACCTGGCCCACCACCACCCAACTCGCCCCAGAATCGCCTCCCAGCCTTACCAAAACCACCGCACTGCCCACTCCCTCCACCCAGCGCATCACTGAATCTGCTGTTCCACCAGTGTCATCGCACTACCCGGTCCCCGCCACCCATCAGACCCACCCCACCCCGCTCCCTCAACCCATCGCACCCTCGCCACCCCTCCCAAGCCTGTCCACCCCTTCACACACCTCCCCACCCCACCCTCACCACCCACTTCACGCTCATCCCCGCCTCCCTCTCCCGCTCCGTCCCACCTCGGCACCCCACCCACCCACCCACCCACCGGATCTGGCGCCTTCTCCCACTCGATGCGGTTGAAGAGAAAGAGGGAGATGCCGACCACAAACACGCCCCAGTACACTTTCTCCCACCACCTCAGGTTGCCGCCGTGCAGCTGGCGCTTTTCCCAGGGAAACAACCAGGGGGCGCCTGCAGGGGCCACGACAGGGGAGCACCGTGTGAGTGAACAGGGAAGGGAAGCAGATGGAGGCAGCAGGCGGCACGCTTGGGGCAGCAGCAGGGCGGGCAGCCATTCCGCCAGCGAGCCTCCTGCGAGTCCTCCGGTAAGCAGCTGCCAGGTGCACGCACCAACTTGTGTTTTCGCCACTGCTGTGGCATCTGCCGCTGCTGAAGTTGCTGCTGCTCCCGCCTCGCCAGGCACTGCCGCCCCTGCCGCCGCCGCCGCTGCTGCATCGGGGATGGGGTTTCTTCTCGTTGGCCACCGAGCCTTGGCTGCTGCCGCGGCAAGGTCATCGGGAAGGGTTGACAAGGCGCGCTGCAAGGAGGAGTGGCCAGTGCCCGCCGCCGCGTCTGAGGCTGCACGGCGCATCAAAGCGGACCCATGAGCAACCAGGTGTCGAGCCGACATGCTGGGGGTGCCGTGAGCGCGAAGTTGAGAGTGAGGACCGTGGTGTGTGGGAGTTTGCGGTCTGATTATGATGTCATTAATGCCCAATAGCTGCACGGGACGCGCGAAAGCTGTAAGAAATGCATGCAGTCCACAGAATTGTTTGTGTATGCTTCGAGTGCTGCGGTTCTTGCACGCGTGCTGCGGTGCCCCTGCGCGAATCTCCCTCCTAGCCATCGCTGGCCCAGCCTCCAAGGCGATCTGCACCTGCACACACCTCATCACCTGCTGCACAGTTTGAAGCTCGCCCCACCGGTTCGGCTGCAAATCCCACGCTCCAGCGAGGCCCACGGCTCCTCCAAGGCCCTCGGCAGTGCACATCATGGCCGCAGTTGCGGGCGGCGGCGCCCAGCACGTGACCACCTTCCTCCCGCCTGCTGCAGCGGCGCCAGCGCAGGCAGCGGCGACGCTGCTGCCCACCCCCGCAGCCCCGCACCGCTTGCAGCAGCCGCTGGCGCCGGCGCACCTGCAACAGCTGCAGCAACAACAGATGTTGCAGCACCAGCAGCAGCTGCAGCTCTTGCAGCAGCAGCACGCGCTGGCGAGCGCGTCAGTGACGCTGCCTTTCGGAGCGTCCCTCGTCCCCCTGCCGGCAGGGGCCGCGTACCAGCTGGGCCCCTCTGGGCCCCCCTTGCCCATGCTCAACCTGGCCGCCCAGCTGGCCAACGGGGCAGCAGCAGCGGATCAGCAGCATCCGGCGCTAGTGTATGCGCTGGCTCCCCCGCCGGTGGTGGGTGCTGGCAGCGGAGCAGATGAGACGCTGTATGTGAACCCGCGCCAGCTGGCAGGCATCCTGAGGCGGCGCAGCCAGCGGGAGAAGCAGGAGGCCAGGCAGAGGCAGCAGCAGCGGCTCAAGCCCAAGAAGGGGGCCATCAGCAAGGTGGGGCAGGGCTAGGGTTCGGTGGGGTGGGATGGGGTGGATTGTGTGGTGGGGTGGGGTGGATTGGGTGGTGGGCACCCAGCAACGCCGAGCCACGCCTGGCGGGCTGATGAGGGCAGCATGCAAGGCCCGTATGTGCATGCCACCGCTTGCCACGATGCCCGCTACAGCACATGCCGCACTGTTCTGCCTCGCCTTGCCAGCCTGCACTGCTACCTTCCTGGCCTGCCCACATGCTGCGGCGGGCCACAGCACACGCCGCCGCCTGGTGCCCCGCTTGAGGGGCGTCACATCTCCGCGTTCAGATCAGCTGGGGTGCAGTACCCTGGCCGTGACATAAGTGATGGGACCCATTGCCTCCCTGCAATCGTGCAACCAGACCCTGACCCTGTCTCTCCTGGCTCACTCTGTGTGCCCGCCTGCCCCGCTGTGCAGCGCACGCAGTCGAGCGTGCAGCGGCAGCTGGCCAAGGATCGCCCCCGCGGCCCAAATGGCAAATTCCTCAGGTGAGGCCTCACCCCTTACCCTGCCTTGCGGGTCCTGCTGATGTGCACATTCAGTCACCTGCGGCCCCCAGCCTGCGCTCGTATGCTGCTGCAGCCAGGCTCTGCTGATCTCAACCGTACAAACCAGGATCCACATGTTCAATCGTGTGCACTGTACACCCCACGCTTGCCCCAATGTGACTGCAGCAAGAAGGAGCTCGAGGCGCTTGAGGCACGGGAGGCTGAGCTGGCAGACCAGGCAGATGCTCGGCAGCTTCCGCAGGGGGAGCAGGAGGGGAGCGAGGCGGGGGAGCAAAGCAGCGGGCAGCAGGGGCAGGATGTGCTGGTGCAGTCGGGGTCGGGGTCGGCAGGCACCTCGCCAAACGGAGGGCTGCGGCAGCGGCAGAGGAAGCGGGGCAAGGCACCCGCACAGCGCGCCGACGCCCAGTGAGCAATTTGCCTGGGGCAGCAGCCAGCGCAAGCAGGTCGCCTCGCAAGCACTGGCGCCGCCCAGCCGGGCAGACGCCAAACCCAACCACACTCAATGAATCAAGATTTCCGACCAACTACCTTACCTCACATCTCATTGCACAACCAGATATTTCCCATCTCATCCCATCGCACAGCATCCAATGCATGGCATGTACCCAAATTCATTATGGCAGCTTGAACAGTGCCCGGCAGCCCAGCTGTTTGCCCGAGAATGCGCAGCAGCTTAACAGTGCGTGCAGTGCTGAGTCACTACTTGCTTGTGTGTTTCATTGTTTGTCCTGTTTCAGTCAGAGTGTAGACGACAAAGCGTCAAGGTCAGAGCAGCAGGGTCAGCAGGCAGGAGCAGCGGGAGAAGGAAACGGGCAGAGCGGGAACAGAGAGGGATTGCGGTGAGCAGAGGTAACGGGAGTGCAGCGCAACATGGCGCGCGACGGCGACGGCAGCAGGTCAGGGGAACGCCTTGAAGACACTTGTTTGCAAGAGACAGTTGGGGAGGAGTCGCCTGTGCCAGCAGTCTCTCGGCAAGTCCAGGGGATGAGGCGCCACAGCGCGCGCCGCCTCCAAAAGCAGACACTCAGGCACTGCTCTTGTGTGTCGCAGGGCGGTGGTGGCAGCCAGTCAATTGAGGTCGATGGGGCGTGCCCGCAGGATCTTCACTTCAGAGATTGGGCGGTCCGTCTTGTCGGTCTGTGGCAAGCAGGCGAGAGGGGTGCTGGGAGAGAGTTCAGGCGGGGGTGGCATCACACATGAGCCACAGCGGGGGCAGCGGGCAAGCAGGGTGCCAGCACCCCAACGGCAGCTTCTCTGGCAACGCATGAAACCTGTCGGGAGGTGTAATAGCTGCTTTGGGATGCATCTGCCACGGATGCAGCTGCACTGTGCAGAGAAGCTGCCTATGCTACACGTGCACACAGGCTGCACCCCGCTCACCGGATCAATGCCCAGTTGCTGGATCACACCCCGCAACCATATCGGTTCCTGTGCCTCAGCCTGGCCCACCGCCATCCCCATATGCACGCTGTCCAGCTGCTTTTATCATCACACCTACTATGTACACGGCACCCGCACTCCCAACCCGCCCCCCACCCCCAAGCACCCCATGCCAGGCTGGCACGTCCCACCCTTCATCGTCCACACAACTACTTGGTCCCAGCGCTGCAGCCACACCCCAACCGATGCTTCATTGCCAGCGCTGCAGCAGCACGATGCCTGGGTGCCGCACCTGCACATTGTCTAGCCGCTTGATGACATCCATGCCGCCGCACACCCGCCCAAAGATGGTGTGCTTGCCGTCCAGCCCTGCACAGCAGCAAGGGGGCAGGGTGCCCCGTCAGACCAGATAGGGTGCCAGGCGGGTCCCCACAACAGAAGCCGGAACCCGACTGCCCCGGAAGACTCAGATGGGAAGGGTTGTTGGCGCAGGGTTGAGGGCTCGTGTTGGGAAAGGAGTGCAACACAGCGTGTGTGCGCTTGCGGCGACACAGAGCGGGCACCCAAGTGCTTCCCGCCTGACCCACGCAGCACGCACACTGCCGTGCGACAGTGCTGCCTCCCACCGCCCATTCTGATCTGATGGAGTCCTCACGCTGGCAAGAACCCACAGCCCACGACGGTGCCACAGACCAGAGGATTGCCGGGGCGCAAAACTGCTAGCGGCTCACAGGGCGTGGGCGCGGTGGTGAAGAAGAATTGTGACCCGTTTGTGTTGGGCCCCGAGTTGGCCATCGACAGCACCCCCGCCCCCGTGTGCTTCAAGTCCCGCGTGATCTCGTCCTCAAACTTGCCGCCCTGCACAGGCCAGCCAGGGGTGCAGGTTGACAACGAGTGACGATTGGGTGGTCCCTTCTGAGTAATAAGTGGACTTGAGGGACCAGCAAAGGAGCCAAGCTGTCCAACAGAAGGAGAGTTTGGCTGCCTGCTTGCCCCGGCAGCGGTGCATTGTGCCTGCCGCAGGCAGCTGCAACTTCTGGAGGCGGTTCAGGCAGAGGGATGCACAGCTGAGGCAGTCAAGGCGGCAACGAGGGCAGGCAGGTGTGAGCGATGCGTGCTGGGAAGTGCCAGTTCCACTCCTGCCTTCCTTCTAGCAAGGTGCGCCATGTTCCCCACACCCCGCCCGCCTCACGTAAATGGAGGTGCCTCCCCGTCCGGTGCCTGTGGGGTCGCCTCCCTGGATCATGAATGAGCGGATGATGCGGTGGAACTGCGGGGAGGGCAGGGCAGGAAAGGAAAGGAGGACGGGGGCAGAGCTTAATCGTGATAAGTCATAATGTGGCCGGAGCAGGGAGGCAGGTGGGGGCACAGGGTGGCAGCTGCAGGGGAGCACGAAACGGCAAGGCATCGTGCTGCAGCCTGCGCCCACTGACCACGGTGCCGTCATAGTATCCTTTCCGGGCGAGCTCCAAGAAGTTCTTGCAGGTCTTGGGCGCGTGCTTCTGATAGAGCTGCAGGCAGGCAGGTGCAAGGGAGGCAGTGAGGGCAGGCAGGCGGGAGTGGCGGCAGAAATGGCGTCAGGCGTGGCGGCAGTGCTGCCCAGCTCTCCCAGCTGCATACAACCCGCTGCCGCCTGCACACATCCCATCTATTTAACCCATGGTGCTGTGTGCAAGCGCTCAGCCGAGCCCTGGCGCCTCGGATGGCAAGTTTCCAACTCGCCCGGTGGGCTCGCACCTCGACCTGGAATGTCCCCATTGACGTCTTGATCTCCACCCGTGGCGCTGCCATTTTGGCTGCAAATCAGAGTGCAAGGCTCGACGCAGCAAAGGGGGTGCGGGACTGGCGCCAGCGCTGGTTTGACGTCGACACACCTCCGCAGCAACTTCGTTCGCCGATCCCCTGTCTCCCAAGGGCAGTTGAGGCGAGAGGCAGAACTGCCAGGTGTGTCCAGCTAGGACTTTGGAGGCGCTCTGGAGGTCCGGAGCGGCACTCGGCGCAACTCGGCGCCACTACCGAGCATCGACAGCAGCAGGGCAATCGTTGGCCGGTTGTCTCATTGGGCCCGTGCGGCCCACTCCCCTGCCTCACTGATGCGCCCCTCGTCCACCTTCCGGTGAACAGGCAGCACTGGGCAGCACCCTGGCGCCCGCCCCTGCACCGCCGGTATGAGCGGTGGGCAAGGTGGCGGGGGTGCAGAGCCGGCCGACTCGGGGGCCAAGCGCAAGGCGGGCTCGCCGGCGGATGGGTCGGGGGCACGGCAGAAGCGCTCCACCCCCGGCCCGCCCGACCCCGCCGCCCTTGACGAGCGGCGGCGTGAGATGGCAGAGGTGTACGCCGCGTACGACACGCTACACCGCGCCTCGCTGGCGGCACAGCAGCAGCAGCAGCCACTACAAGAGGCGGGCGGCAGCGGCGGTGATGGCCTCAGCAGTGCATCAGCAGCCCCATCTGAGGAGCAGGCTGCCGCCTTCCTGCGCCTCGTCCAGGCCGGCGGTAATGGTGCGTGCCTCTTCACCGCCAGGGCCCCTGAAACAGCCGTGCCCGCCCGACTTGTTGTGAATGTGTGCCTCTTGTAGGAGCTGCCCTCGGCAATGCGTGTGCTGATGGCACGCTGTTCGCTGCCAGCTGCTTGCCCAGTAGCGTTGTTGCTCTCCAATCCAGGTCGGCTCACAAGTGCCTGCCCTGCTTCTCAGCCCAAACCAAACCAAACTCAATGGGCCCCTACGCGGATGCTCTGCAGGCTCCGAGGGCGTGCGGCGCCTGGCGGCCCGCTTGGTGCCCCGCTACGCCCGCCGCTTCCCGCAGCACAGCTCACCAGCTGCAGAGGCGCTCATTGCGCTGGCCACCCTCTCCCTAGGTGCGCCCCTTGCCTTGCCTGTTTCCCTTTGCCTCTGCGCTCCACTTGGTGCTCCTGTGTGCATCATTGGCATGGCACGTGCAGACATGCTGTGTGCTGCATGCTGGGTGCATGAGCTTCTCCACACACACCTGTTGCCGTACCACGACTTCGCCACTGCTACACCCACTGAACCCGCACCCCATGCACCCGCACGTTTGCATTTCCTTGTGTGTGCAGAGGACGAGCCGGAGCAGCAGGCAGTGGTGCGCTCAGACGCGGCCTCTGGTCTGACCGAGGTGGCGACAGCAGCAGGGGCGGCAGGCACTGGCGGGCAGCAGGCCACCATCAAGCTCGTCGACTTTTGCTTCAAGTGCGCCTCACGCCGCTCCTTGCCGCCTGCCTGTCTCTTGGTGCCTCGCGCCGTGCCGCCTGCCTGTTTCTTGCCTGCTGCTTGGTGCCTGTTGCTGTGTGCCTGTGCATGTGTGCACTGTGTGTATCTATGTGTATTGTATGTGCGGCACCTGCCGTGTGGGAACCGAAGCGATGTCGGATGTGCAGGCTGCGTGTGTGTGTGTGTACGACAGCGGCTGGCCGATGCGAGGCAGGCAGGGTCGGCACCAGCTCATTTATCATCTTGTGGGTGTGAGCTATCCGTGTCTAGCAGCCGTGTACTGTCTATCTATGTCTTGGGATGCAGAACAAGGCATGCAGCGGCTGCTAGTGCCCCTCCTGTCAGGCCAGCCCGGTATCAAAGTAGGCACACCTCTGGCTTGTTCCCAGCCACCCCCCCATGCACCTGCCGACGCTCAGCACACCCGCACACGTGTGGCCTGCCATGTCTGGAAGGTCTGACCCTCCCCCGCTCCTTGCCCTCTGCTGCCCCTCCCCGCCCCCCTCCTCCTGCTGCAGGCAGCTACGCCACGTCCTCAACGCAGCAGCAGCGGCAGCAGCAGCAGCTGGGGCCGCCAACGGTGGTCCCCCCAACGGCGGCGGCAGCGGTGCCGCGCACTCTGCCTGCAGCGGCAGCGTGACGATCAGCGGAGGAGGGGCAGGCTGCCCCGACTGCCATCTGTGGGAATGCCTGGAGCTGTGCTTTGCCAGCCACTTCAGGTCGGCTGCTTACCGCATTTCGTGGGTTGTTATGCATGGGGGTGTGAATGCTTAGTGCGTGCTGCTTTGCAGTGTTTTGGGCAGAGCGCTGTGCTGCTGTGTGTGGGCACACCATTTTGCTGCTGGGGCGTAATGCCTTGTGATATGAGCCCTGCTCCTGCAGCCCGTGGCCCCTGCCCCGCCCCCTTGTTTGTCTGCAGCGACTTGCTCAAGTCCTGCCTGCCACCTTACACTTTCCTCCTTGACCCCACCAACTTCGTCCTCCCTTCCTGTGTGTGTTCAGGGTGGTGCTGGCTGCCTGCCTGCACGCGCTGAAGCACCCCGCCGAGCCGTTTTACGCCGTGGCCCGCACCTTCCTCCAGCGCTGCCTGCTGCCGCCCCCCAAGGCGGCAGAACCAGCAATAGCAGCAGCGGGCAAGCAGGCAGCAGAAGATTCAGACGAATCAGATGGAGAAGCTATGTCCATTGATGGTGTAGACGGCAGTGCGGCGGCCGGCTCGGCGGCAGCAGCAGCAGCAGCAGCAGCAGGCGCGGCAGCAGGCGGGGCAGCAGGCACAGCAGGTGCACCGTCCCCTCAGCAGGGGGAGCAGCAGCTTTTGGCGGTCCGTGTGCTGGGTGGGCTGCAGCCCAAGGAGCAGGCCTGGGTGCGCTCCCACGTCGAAAAGTGGTCCAAAGGTGGGCCGGGCAGGGGTGGGCGGGTGTATGTTGTGGTGGGATAAGAGCCCACCGACAGTGCGCGGCATCGCTGCAACTCTGTTCTGCATGCTGGCTGGTCGGCGGGCCTTCCTGTGCTGGTGCTGCACATGCTCCGGACCTGCCCAACTTGCCATGTTGCTCACCTCATTTGCTGCCCGCTTCTTTTTCGAGGCACGGGCTGTGCCGCACATGCTTCCTGTCCCTCTTGCAACTTCCGCCCCACCTCAACTGCCCATACCTACTTTGTGTGCAGAGGTGGACGTGGGCAGCAGCCAGGACGCGATTGGCCTGCTTGAGCAGCTGCTGGGGCACCTGCCTGCCGCAGAAGGCGAGCAGGCACCCGGCTGGCTGGCCGCCACCGCCAGCCTGCCCATCGCAGTGATTGCGTCGCCGCCGGCGCCGCTGCTTGCAGCTCGGGGCGCCGGTGGCGCAGAGCAGCATGCAGCAGCGATGGCAGTGGCACAGCAGCAGCAGCAGCAGCAGCCTTCTCGACAGCCGTCCCGTAATGAGTCTCGGGATCAGCGGCGAGCGTCATCTTCTTCACGCTCGCGCTCGCGCACACGCTCGCTCTCACGCTCGGCGTCGCCTGAGCCCCACCTGATGCGAAGGCTGTCCAGCAGAGGTGGCGGTTCGGCCGGGCCAGGTAGCGCCCGTGGGCGGCGGCGCGGGCCCAGCAACAGCCCGCCGCTGCAGCGCCGGCGCACCCCCAGCCCGTGGCGCACGCAGCAGCGGCAGCGGAGCAGCAGCCCTTGGCGCACGCAGCAGCGGCAGCGTAGCAGCAGCCCTTGGCGCACACAGCAGCGGCAGCGTAGCAGCAGCCCTTGGCGCACGCAGCAGAGGCAGCGCAGCAGCAGCCCTTGGCGGCGGGGGTCGCCCGGGCCGGATCAGAGGGATAGCCAGCCGCCACGGCGCGCCGCCGGGTGCGTCCTTAATCTGCACAGTTAATCTGCACAGTTCTTGGTCAACACTTGCCTTGCTCCTCCCTACCTGTTCTGTTGCTTTCGGGGCGTGTCTTGGCTGCCTGGCTTCACAAAGCAACCTGCAATGGTTTGTGCAGTGGTGTGTGCCCTTGCGCGCTGCCGCAATGCCCGACCTACCGGCCGTAGCACGCGTGCCTAACGCCGCCGCTGTGTCCCTATTTGTGTCGCTGCTGCTGCAGGCGTGGCGCCCCATCGCCCCCGCCGCCCAAGCGCGGACGGCGGAGCGTGGATGCTTCTCTGCAAAATGAGGTGGAGCGTGCGCCGGCCTCGCCCGCGCAAAGCGGCGCCCCGCCGCCGCGCATGCCGCCAGGTGTGTGGGGTGGCACCTTAGCCGCAACTTGCACGATCTCCAGAGTGCAGGGGGCACTGTGGGAGCTTGGGGAGGCCGAGGGAGCAGGTTATGTGGCACCCTGAGTAGGAAGGCTGGCATGCCCAGTGGTGGTGGTGCAACGTAATATACAAAGCCATGGTGGTGCAGCTGCGTTGCTCCTCCGACTGAAGCCGGCACACCAACCGGCCCACCAATCGGGCACCTTCACCGGCACATTCCGCCTCCGGCCCATCTTTAACCCCACAGTTTCCTCCCAGCCCGGCGCCGGCTTTTCCTTCCAGGCCTGAAAACCCGAGCTCATAGATCACTCCACCCTTGCCTGTCTCTCCGCTGCAGGCTTCCCCCAGCCCGGCGCCTCTCCCTGCCTGGCCGCCGCCTGCCTCTACTTCCAGGGCCTGCCCCGCACGCTGGAAGAGCGGGAGCTGCGGGCAGAGTGTGCCAAGCACTCTAAAGTGGAGTGCGCGGTGCGTCCGCCGGGGCTGCCCAACAGCGCCTTTGTGACCTTCAAGTCGGTCAGGTGAGGGAGACGGCTGGGCACTGCGGTGAGAGGCGGGGCTTGGGATGAGC
>JTEE01000131.1:334204-350016 GCA_002896455.3 Chlorella sp. ArM0029B
GGCGGCTGCACCCGCAGCACCCCCCGCCAGGCAGAGGCGGGGGCGGTGGGAAGAGGTGCCAGCGCAGCCGCAGCAGGGGAGTGCCGCCCCGCCAGCTGCAGCGCAGGCAGCGCCTTCGCCCATGTCGGCGGCAGCGGCAACAGCGGCGGCGGCAGCGGCAGCCCTGGCGGCAAAAGCTCTGGCGGCAGCGCCACGAGTGGCAGCAGTGGCAGCAGCACCGCCGCCCTGTGGGCCTCCAGCATCAGCAGGGCTGCCTCCAATTCCAGCAGTGGCCCTGGCACAGGCAGCCTCTGCCCGCCTCCAGCTGGCCCAGTCAAATGCCTCTCTCTCCTCACGGCCCGGCCAGCCTCCGCCACCTGGCATGCCACCTGGCATACGCCTGCCCCCACCGCCAGTCCTTCCGCCGCCGCCCGTGCTGCCACGCCCACCGGTGCTTCCGCCGCCACCCGTGCTGCCACCACCGCCGGTGCTCCCCCCGCCGCCCACCCTGCCACCACCTTCGGTGCTCCCCCCGCCGCCTGTCCTGCCGCCCGCGCCAGCACTGGCGGCACCGCAGCACCGCCCGCCGATGCCGCCTGCTCCACCCAGCGGCCCGGGGAGGCCTTCCTGGCAAGGAACCATTGCCAAGAGCCGTGCCCCCATTTGTGCAGCCGTGTGCATGGGCCCCACGCAGCGCGGTGCGGCGGTGGGCTGGGCGGCGGGTGAGCCGCAGCAGTGGCCGCTGATGCTGGACGTCGCGCATCGGGCGGATCTGCGGCATGTCTGTGTGCAGGTGACCAGCACGATTGGGAGGCCAGGCGATGGAGGGAGGCCCTCTGGCGGGTTGTTTGTTAGTGCACGATTAAGCGCAGCGCCATGTGGTGGTGTGGGGGACGCGTTTCTCGGTTTTCATGCACCTCGGTCTGCTCTTGCATCACGTCCAGGCCCCTGCCTGCTTCCCCCTGCCTCTGAATCGCTATCCTCCTGCCCCTCACCCTGGCCCCCACCTTGCCATGCACCCCCACAGATGTTTGCCGCAATCCGGCCCGAGGAGCGGGCGGTGCTGCGCCTGGTGGCCGCTGACGCCACCGGCAAGAAAGCGCTCATGGATTTTGCACAGGCAAGGGGGCGGCTGATGCTGGCGTTGTCTTTTGGGTCTTCTGTCTGAGTGGGACTGTCGTGCAGTCAGCTCCCCCTCTTCATGCCAGGCTGTGCTGCTTCTATGGTCAGTGATAGCTGGCCGGTAGGGGCCCTGGCCAGGGACTTGCTGGGGGTGGTCATGGCCTGGCGTCGTGGACAGGCTAACGTCCCGGAAATCCAACAAAGCTGCGGCGGCGCCAGATGCTCCCAGCATTTCACACCCAGCAGCACCCATTTCACCTGGTGGGTACCAAGTCTTCTGCCCACCCCGCGCCCGTGATGTCCCGTTGCTTGCTCCCCCCGCCCTCCCCCTGCAGTACCTTCGCTCCAAGAGCCGTGCCGGCGTGGTGTCCCTGCCCCCGCTGCAGCAGCCGGGCGGCGGCGGCGGCATCGTGCAGCGCACCCTCTACCTGGTGCCCCCTTCTCAGGAGGTGTGCTCCCAGCTGCACACTCCTTGGGAGGGCAGCAGCGAGTGCATGCTGGCCCTGGTGGTGCCCATGAACCCACGCTGACCCCGCTGCCTAGGTGGCACACCTCTCAAATCCTTGTCCTACCCCTACCGGCTCGCTCCCTCTGTCACGGTTGGGGCTCTCGAAGTGCCGCTGCCTGGCCCTACGTTTCCACGTGCTCCGTCCCGGGCTCTCTGGCGAGGCTTTCGACCTATTGCTGCTTCAGTAGCAGGGCAGGCAGGCAGTAGCAGGGCAGCCGGCTTGGCGGGTCGACCCCCCCTGCGTTCCCCGCCATGCCATGCTGCGCCCCACTTCTCCTCACCCAGGACGATCACTAGATCTCTGCTCTGTGCCGCTGCTTTTCACCCTTGCTAGCTCAATTAGTTGTAGTTGGGGCGGCATGCTTCCACTGCCCGGCCCCCTGCATGCAGCCCTTAGTTCTTTCCCTTCTTCCCAACAGGACAGACCGCCAACCGCACTTGTGACCCTCTTCCTTGCGGCTCTTCTTCTTGTGACTCTCAGCGGCCCTCCCTTGTTCCCGTTTGCTTGGCCCTCCTCGCTTCTAATTGCTGCCTGTCACAGGAACCCACCAGCCTCGTACCCGCTGCCCCCCCTATGCTGTCCTCCCTACCCCGGATCCTCTACTCATGTCCTCTCAGGAGCTGCAACAAGGCTGCCTGCTGCCTGCAACCGAATCACAGGCGAAAGGGCAGCTGCCTGCGCTGTGGCAGCGGCGGAGCAGCAGCATGCATGCCGCATGCATGCATTGGCGATCGGCGTCTACGTCGCGGTCTCTGATAGGACAGCACCCAGGTGCTTTCTGGGACTACAAGTTGAGCGGGCGGCAGACCGGCAACCATGGAGGAGGTGCTCAAGAGCCTCTATACGTCAGTGCGAGGTGCCGCCGCGGGCTCAAGCGTCGCATTTGATGGCGCGGCGGCCCAGCTGCAGCTGTTTGGTGCCGCGGCGATGCGGCAGGCGGGAGCGGCGGACCTCGCAGAGGAGCTGCTGGAGAGGGCCGAGCAGCTGGCCGGGAGCAAGCAGGTGCGCGAGAACTGCCCGAATTGGCGGGAGGGATGGAGGTGACAGCAGCCAGAGCGGCGGCGGCGGTGGTGGCGGCACTCCCACTCCAGCCTTGTGGATCGTCGAGCACTGCACTGGGCGGGCTGGGAGCTCGTTGCCATCTCATCTACCACCTCGCTGCACACTGCCTCTGTTGCAGGCCAGCCAGCGCCTGCTTGGGCTGCAGCTCCTGCGCACCGCCATCGTGCACTGCCAGCGCCGCACCTTTTTGACGCAGCACGTGCAGTGGGCGGCGCTGCTGCTGGCCACGCTGCGCAGCGAGCAGCAGCTCAGCACCAAGCAGCAGCAGCAGCCCAGTGCAGTGGCAGCAGAGGCCTGCGCCTGCCTGGCGGCTTACTTTGAGCGGGTGGGGCGCATGCTTGAAGTTCCTGGGGTACGTCGCGACGGCGCCGCCGCCGCCGCCAAGCTGGCCGCTCAGCTGCTGCAGCAGGGGCGGCAGGACAAGCAGCAGCAGCAGCAGCAGCAGGTGGCGGCAGCACCGTCGCTGCTGTCCCTGCCACAGGGCCAGACGGCTCTTCTGGCAGCCCTCACCGCACTGCCCGCCTCTTTCCGTCAGCACCTGAAGGCTTTGGAGGCACACCTGCTGCCCCTGCTCATGCACCCCGCCCCCGGCTGCGGCGGCAGCAGCGGCAGCGCCCTCCTCGCCGCCTGCGCCGCGGCCCTGCCCCGCATCACCGGAGACGGCAGCAGCTGGTCGGCCTTCTGCCAGCGCCTGCTGGTGACAGCTCACCGCCTGGCGGATGTTCTGCTGCTGCAGCAGGATGATGCCTCGCTGGCAGCGGCTGCCAGGGCAGCCCTGGATCCCTCTGCCGAGCCGCTGCCGCTGCTGCCCACCGGCGGCGGCAGCGGGGCGCTGAGCAGCGACGCCTACGCCGCCGGTTTCGGGCAGCTGGGGGCAGTGCTGCAGGTGCTGCAGCAGCTGCTGACGGCCAGCTACCCGTCCGCCGTGCCTGTGCCCGCCAGCGGCCTCCTCATGCTGGCCAGCCGGCTGCTCAGCGTGGACGACAGCATGGGCAGCAGCGGCGGCAAGGCGGCCACGGCGGCGGCCGCCAGCGCCCGCTTCCCCCAGCTCTGCATGCAGCTGCCGGCGGTGCAGGGCGCCGCGCTGGGCATGCTGCACAGCATGCTGGCCACCTGCGGGTCAGCAGCGGCGCCCTACTTTGTGGCGACAGCCCGCCTGCTGTCAGAGCTGCTGCAGCGGTCGGCGGCCGGCGGCGGGGCGGTGGGCCTCTCGTCAGAGGTGAGCGCTCTCTGCTGTCCCTAGAGTTGCAAAACAAACAGAGATGGGTTTGCTAAATATGTCTCTTTGTTCTGGGCGTGGGCCCTGCCGGGCGATTCCAGCCTTGGATGCCCTGCCCTGCCCTGCCGGGCCCTGCCCAACCTGGCCCCCCTGCCTGCCCAAGAAGCCCTGCCCTGCGCTCCCCTGGGATGCCCTGCCAGGCCTGCCCTGCCAGGCAAACTGCAAACCCGGAGGCCCTGCGCTGCCCTGAGGCCCTGCGTTGCCCTGTGTTGCCAGCCCCACCCGCCCACCCTAGCCGTGCGCCTTGCACGCTATACCAGCTGCAAGCGCGCTGTGCATGCAAGCAAAGTCGCATGCCCTGCTGCCCGCCCCCGTGCTGCGCAGGTGTGCTGCCGCCTGTTTGGCGCGTCACGGCAGCTGCTGCAGAGCGCCGGCGTGGGCGCTGTGCGCACCCTTGCCCCCATGCTGCTCCATGCATCCGCTGTCGAAATGTATGGGCGCAGGCCTCCGGCCGGTGCTGGCATGGGAGCCGAGGAGGGCCCTGTCAAGAAGAAGGCACGCAAGGGCAAGCAGGCTGCTGGCCTGGATGGCGATGCAGCGGCAGGTGAGGGAGGGCGTACCGATGGCTTTGGACGCGTGCCCTGTGTGTGCTGCACTGTGGTGGCGTGGTAACACTGCCCTGAAAGCCGCAGCCTGTCACAAGCAGAAATGGCACATGCCAGCATTGCCCTGCTGGCCGGCCTGTCACTTGCCCCCGCATCCTCACCACCAATATCACGACACGCTGTGCCTGACACAGCAGTTTTCTTGCCCCACCCCGTGTCTCGGCGTGCCCTGCAGGCGCCCCGTGTGACGATTTGGGTGCCGCCGTGCAGCAGCGTGACATGGCGGTGCAGGCATCCGCCCTGCACGCCCTGCAGGCCCTCTGCGCCTCCGGCTCCCCGCTGCTCGCCCAGCAACAGCGGCGGCAGGTGGACGACATGGCCGCACACGTTGCGGCCACCAGCACGGCAGCTGCCTGCCACCTCAGCAGCGATGCTGAGTCAGCGGTGGGTGCCAGCCTGGCGGCCCTCCAGCTGGCCTCCTATGAGCTCCTGCTCAGCACGCTGCTGGCGCCGGCGCCCTACCGCCCACCACACCTGGCGCCAGCGCTGCAGCTGTTCAGGAACGGCGCCTGCGGCGGACCTGCTGGCGCCGCCACCCTGGCGCCCTTCTGCCGCCAGGTGGGCAGCTGCACCTTCTGTGGGGTCACCCTACTCGCATTTTCGAGTTAATGAGTTTGAGGCCTGTTGGTGGGCTGGATATGGGAAGCTGCTCATATCGCCGCTTCTCTTGATGGTGGCGTGCAAAACCGCCGTTCATGATTTGGTTCACTAACTTCAGCAGGCAGTCCGCCGCTGGGCTCTAGAGGGGAGGGGGTCAGGCCAGCTGAGCGTGTTGGGGCTCCCGCTCTGTATCCCCTCCAGCCCTTGCCTTGTCACCCGGCCTGTCCCTTCCTCTCCCCTGACCCCCTCCTGACAACGTCTCCCATCCCTATGTTGCTGCCTCTGTGCTGTGCAGGCGCTTCTGTCCCTGGAGGCTCTGCTCCACCCGCGCACCATGCCTCCCCCCGCTCCCGCCCGCCGTGTGCTGACAGCGGCAGAGGCGGAGGATGCTGACGGGGCGTCGACACCGCTGGGCATGCCGCGCTTTTGGAGCAGCGTCGACGCTGTGCTGCTGCTGCAGCATGAGCAGGTGCAGCTGGCAGCGCGGCTGGCGGCGCAGCCTGCGGAGACTGGGCGTGCCAGCAAGGATGGTGGTGGGGATGAGGAGATGGGGGAAGCAGAGGCGGAAGAGCAGGCGTTTGGTCAGGGGCAGCAGCAGCAGCAGCAGCCTGCAGCCCCAGCCTGGGCGCCGCTGCAAGCGCAGCCAGCACAGGCTGCCCCGCCTGCAGCGCCGGCGCCAGCAATGGCATTCAATGCACCCCCGGCAGCACCCCCGGCACAGCAGCAGGCTCAGCAGCAGGCGCTGTCCAGCATGGCCGCCTTGCTGTCAGCCCCTGCCGCTGCTGCCGCTGCCTTGCCAGCTGGCGCAGCCCCGTCAGCACAGCTGCCAAGCCCCGGCTCCCTGGTCGCCCCACCCGCGGCCGCTCTGGCAGCCCCGGCTGCCTTTGTGCCGGCCCCAATCGTGGCGGCACCCGCAGCCGCCGCGGCCGCCACTGTGTTGGCAGCGGCAGAGGAGGAGAGCGACAGTGAGGGCTCGCTGCCAGAAATCGACTCTGGGGAGGGCAGCAGCAGCAGCGAGAGCGAGGGAGAGAGTGACAAGGAGGAGGAGGCCAGCGGCTGAGGCAGTACCAGCAAGCGAGCGTGCGGACGCGGTGTGGTCAAGGGAGCAGGAGTCCAGCTGTCGTCCTTGTCTGCCTCTGCCCACCCTGTGCGCTCAATAGTGTTGCATGTGTAAACTCTCTACATCTTCAGCGCCATTTACAGCGCACTGTAGATCTCAGGTTGTTGGTGTGAAGCATAGCGTGCAGAACACGAAACGCAGCCAATGTGCAGGAGGCTTGAGACGCTCGCATGTGCGTTGGCGGCGGCAGAGCCAGCTGGCCAATTGAATGACAGCAGGGACAGACAGAGTGGCAGTCATTCAGCGCACCGGCTCCCCTGTGTGCACTCGCGCACACACTAGCAGCCCATGTCAAGCACAGACAACCGGCTCCTATGCTTAAAAGCTGGCGGTGCCATAGGTGCCTGCTCATCTTCCTGCCCCACCCTCGGCGGCACCGGCAAGCTCCCGCTGCCTCAGTGCCACTTGGTCCAGTGGACCTTTCTTCCGCCGCCAACTGAACTAACTTGCATGTGTCATCTAGGCAATGCTGATGTTAACATTACACTGAAGTGCACGTGTGTTCCTCAACTGCTGTTGGGCAGGAGCAAGCATGCGTGCCTCAACAATGCGGACGTGGCAGGGGAAAAAAACATGTGCAGAGGCGGGATGTATGCATAACGCAACAGCAATGATTGATTGTTACTGCCAGAAGAGGGAGGCCTCTGGGATGCGTGGATGATTGAGTCGAGGCAGGTGCAGCCATGCTGCCCGGAGCTCACGAGTAATTGGGCAGGGATCAAGGGGACCAGTTTGAGGGCGCTCCCTTGTGGGACATGGAGGGCACATGCCAGCTGCGTCTGCCCTGGTGTAGCTGTGCAGCACAGCTTCTGCTGCGCTGCTGCCGTGGTCAGCATCAGACTGCCGGTCAAGCGGAGGGCTGGGAGTTGGCGCTGGCGGCTGTGGCAGAGGCAGAGGCAGCGGCAGCAGCGGCAGCCTGCAGGCGCCTGCACTCGGGCTTGTGAGCCTTCCAGCTCGCCTGGCCGCACTCCGTGCTGCAGTAGCGCACCGTGCGGCACCTGCGGGTAGACAGGTTGGCGGGCAGGACGGGGCCAGCAGAGGTAAGTCATTGCATGGAGGGTACAGGTGTAGCAGCAGGGAGCTCTTGCAAGCAGGGGTGTACAACAGCAAGCGAGCAAGAGGTATTGCATAGCCAGCGGCAGCAACAGCTTGCATGCCACATCATTCAAACGGACAGCCGCCCCCCGACTTACGCGCTGCAGCGGAGCAGGCGCCCTGTGTTGCTGCACCCCTCGGCGGCGCACGTGCGTGCAGCAGCAGTGCTGGGAGCGGGCTGCACAGGCGGTGCGGCAGGTGGCTGCTCTGCACGCTGCGCTGGCGAGCGGTCTGGAAACTGCTGGGGGCCGGCTAAGGGAGAGGGGGCTGCAACAGCTGCGGCTGCAACAATGGCGTCAAGTGCCATGGACACATCCTCCCTCACTGATGCAGTATGGCTGCCCTGCTGCAGCTGCTCCAAAGCTGACACACCGCCGGCCTCGACAATTGCTGGGGCCAGGTCTGGGCACTCTCTAGTGATGGAGCCCAGCACAATGATTGCTGAGTGCAGCAGATCACTGCTGGCGGGGCTGCTAATGGCGCTGCCGTTCTCGCTGCCACCGCTGCTGCTGCCACCGCTGCCGCGCCGCAGCATTTGCACAAAAGCAGGAATGCCTCCCGCAGCAGCGATGGCTGTACTGCGCTGCGGACTGCCCCTTGTGAGATGGGCAAGTGCCAGAGCTGCCTGAAGCTTCCCACTCATCTCGCTGTCATCGCTGCTCTCCAGGAAGCGCACCAGCAGAGGGATGCCGCCTGCCAAGGCGATTGCGGCGCACTGCTCGGGCCCATGCCCTGCAAGTTGACTCAGCACGCAAGCTGCTGTGGCGTGAAGGTCTCTGCCCCTGCTGGGATCCAGGCAGTGCACCAAACCGGGGATGCCTTCTGCAGCAGCAGCAATGGCTGCGCACTGCTCTGTGCCAAGCTTGGCGATGCAAAACAGCACCCATGCCGCGTCGGCTTGCAGGCTCTCGTCGCTGCTAAGAAGGTCCTCCACCAGCCTGGGAATGCTGCCGCCAGCCGCAATGGCGGCGCATGCATCGGCCTTCTCCTCTGAGCGTGCACGTAGACTGGTGACTTCTCCTGCCAGCCGCGCATTCCTGGCCTCCAGTTCGCTGGTGGCCTGATGCCGCTGGCACTGCTCCTCAGTTGACGAGCTGCTGCGTGCTGCCGCCATCTTTCTGCAGTGCATGGGACAATTAGTTAACACACAACGGGCTTCAAGGTTCCTGAGGCGCGGGCTGTGCCGTGCCAACGTGCCATGATGGGTGCAGATAGAGTTACCCCCAGGGTGAGCGGGCGGCGGGTGGGCAGAAGGACGATGACAAAGCGCTACGTCTCAGGGAAGCCTCTGTTCATCCATCTGAGGCAGACGCAGCTCGAATAGCGCGAGCAGCGCGAGGAGCGCACCTGCGTGCTGGTGTCGCAGGCGCGGGCGGCTTCCCGAACGGCCAGAGAACCCAAACTTTGTCTGAAAGGCTGTCTCGGCCAGGTACTCAGGAGGGCAGCGGTACTACGATGCGGTAATATAGCGTGGGGCCACCCAGCGAGTGGCGTCGCCGATTGACACGATTGCTGCTGCCCCAGCACAGCGGGGGCAGCAGGCGGCGCAGGCGGCGCTGCAGGAGATCGGCCAGGGTGTCATCTATATCTCCCGTCCTGCCGTTTGAGAGGCCTCCCTGGTGGTGTATGTGCTTCTCAACAGCTGATTGCCACATGACAAGAGCGGAGGCAATGCGACTCGTCCCGGCCCCACCCGCCGCCACCCTCACCTCGCAGGTACGCCTCCCCCCCTGCAGCTGCACTTCTGAACCTTCCCAGCCCACCCAATGGCATGCCTTTTGCGCCCACGCTCCTACCCTGTCGCTCCTCCCCCAGGGTGGGCAGCCCTTCAAGCTGCCTCATCAACCGCACATTACACTAGCAATGACGCTGACTACCACCCGCATCTGTGCTTCTCAAGGCTTCCGGCCCCGCCTGGCACCGGCACGGATCAGATGATTCCACAGAGATTCTGCTGCTTCGGTGGCCCTGCCGTCCTCACCACCGATCAGACCGACCAGACCGACTTGCTATACTCGGTATGTGACTTATACTCTTTGATTTCAGCATTTGAGCCTCAGCAGGGCAACCAAGGGCGGCAGGGGCGACGTTTGAGCAGAGTCAGGGGTGTGTGCACATTGGGGCAGCACAGCTGTCGGCTTTTGTGCCTGAACAGTGAGACGGTTGGGCGAGAAGGGGAGCTTGAGGGGCATCGTGGACAGGTGAATGCAGCTTTGGTATGCGGTGTGCAGGGCTGGATGAGGGACATGTGCAAGTGGGGCAAGAGGGGAGGAGCACGGCGCGAGTGGGACAGGGGGGAGAGGAGCGCGGTGGGGGTGGGGCACGGGGAGAGGAGCGCGGTGAAATTCATGCTTTGAAATGCAAGCGCACCTTGCTGCTTGGTGGCGCACAGCAAGGGTGCATGGGCAATGCAGCGGGAGGGAGCAGGCGAAAGACATGCGGTGTGGGCACCCAATGTGTGTCGGAGAAAACCCAGCACAGCTGTTGTTGTTGTGGTTGCAAAAAGAGAGGCGTGTGACATGCGGGGGAGGTTGAGCGACAGTAAACAGGCAAGTGCAGGCCTGCTGCTCAGACCACGGGGCTGTTTGAGAGGGGCACGGTACGAGCAAGGCAAGTGAAGGGGGCAGGTTGATGGTGCCACCTGGTGGGACATGGAGCCGCTGGTCGACCAGAGGACCGCTGCCCTTCCTCCCAGCATTAAAGGGCACATGCCAGCTGGGAGGAAACATGCCAGCACAGTTGACGGCACTTGTTCGGCCATGCAGCACAGCTTCCTCCGAGCCAGCTGTCGTGATGACGCATCGGGATGCCAGATCATGAGGGGGGCTGGGCGGCTGTGGCAGAGGCAGAGGCAGCGGCGGCGGAGGCGGCCTGCAGGCGCCGGCACTCGGGCTTGTGCGCCTTCCAGCTCGCCTGGCCACACGCCGTGCTGCAGTAGCGCACCGTGCGGCACCTGCGGATAGACAGGTTGGCAGGGAGGGAGCACCAGGGGTTGTCAAATGGGTGCAGGTATGGGATGAGCCCAGTGGAACACCAGCGCGCAAACAGGTGGAAGAGCAGCGGGCACCCCACCCCACACCGACCCCCACCCTGCGACTCACGCGCTGCAGCGGAGCAGGCGCCCTGTGTTGCTGCACCCCTCGGCGGCGCACGTGCGGGCAGCGGCGGTGCTGGGAGCGGGCTGCGCAGGTGATGTGGGGGGCGCCTCGGCCTCAACAGCCGGCTGCGCTGCCGCCGTGGCAGGCTCTTGAGTGTGCGCGGCAGAGTGGGCGGGGGCTGCCTTTGCTGCTGCTGCAATGACTGTGAGTGTGACAGATGCCTGCTTCCTCACTGTTGCATAGGAGCTGCCCTGCTGCAGCTGCTCCAACACTGACACACCCCGGGCCTCGGCGATAGCTGGGGCCAGGTCTGGGCACTGTGAAGTGAGGGAGCCCAGCACCATGATTGCTGTTTGCAGCACACTGCTGGTGTGTCTGTTGGTGGCGCTGCCACTCTCGCTGCCACCGCTGCTGCTGCCACCGCTGTCGCGCCGCAGCAGCTGCACAAGAGGGGCAATGCCTCCTGCAGCAGCGATGGCTGTACTGCGCTGCGGACTGCCCTTTGCGAGGTGGTACAGTGTCAAAGCTGCCTGGCCCTTCCCACTCGTCTCGCTGTCATCGCTGCTCTCCAGGCAGCGCACCAGCAGGGGGATGCCGCCTGCCAGAGCGATTGCGGCGCGCTGCTCGGGCCAGTGTCGTGCGAGGTTGAACAGCACGGAAGCTGCGAAGGTGTGAAGGTCGCTGCCTTTGCTGGGATCCATGCAGTGCACCAAACCGGGGATGCCTCCTGCAGCAGCAATAGCTGCGCACTGCTCTGAGCCAAGGTCGGCAATCCATAACAGCACCAATGCCGCTTTGGCCTGCAGGCTCTCACTGCTGCTATGGAGGCAGTCAACCAGCAGAGGGACGCTTCCCCCAGCTGCAATGGCTGCGCACGACGCTGCACCCTCCATACAGCGCTTAAACAGCGCCGAGACTTCCTCGAAACGTCGCACGTCGGCATCAGCCTCCTCCACCTGGCTGCCCCGCTGCCGCTGCCGCTGCCCGACAGCCGACGTGCTGCTGCTGGCTCCCGCCATTCCCTGCAGTGAAATGAACATGCGGCATCATACGTTATAAGAGCCATGCCACCGTGCCAGTGCCCTGGGGGTGCAGAGACAGACAGGCAGCAGGGGCTGCCGGCCCGGCGGTCGGCAAGCGGGCGGCGGGCGGGCGGGCAGCCGGCGGAAGGAGGGTGACAGGGCACCAAGGGCTGGCTACGTGCAGGCATCACACCACAGCACAGCTCACACACTGCCGGAAGGACGGACCTGCATGCTGTTTCCGGTGGACGCGGGCGGCTTCGGCCGAGGAGCAGCAAAAGTCTGGCTCGGCGGCGTCCTCAAGGTGGCAGCGTCGGAGAGTGGGCTGAAGAGCTAACGCGAATGCACGCTGCGGGCAAGGGCGAGCTTTGCCCTGCGGCAGCCCGCGCAGCATGGGCAGCAGGCAGCCGGTGCGACGGTGGTCTCAGGTGCTTGGGAGATAAGTATCATTTCAGTGCACAGTCCCTGTCCTTCACGGTGCGTGAATCAAACAAGGTATTCACCACACCAGTCCGGGGAGTCGGTCAGGGCAGGGCGAATGCAAGCGGATGTTGTCTAACAAGAGGGGGCGGGCCGGGCGGAGAATCAAATGGGCGGTCCAACACAGCCTGTGGAAGTAAAGGCCGGCAAGAGGTCTGAGCTGGCCTTTGCCGCCATCTGTGCCTATGCTCAGGTGCCAGATACAACCCGGCCCTCACAGGTCAGCTGTTGGCATCACCTGTGCAGCCGCCTACCCCTGGCACTCCCCAGCCTTCCGATCAACCCCGTCCTTTCAAGAACTTCAAGTGCCAAGTCCGCAGCACCCGCGCCCATCCCTGCTGCCCCTGGTGCAGGGTGGAAGCGCGTAACACGAGCGCACTGACGCAACAGCAACCGGTGACAAGGCCACTTGGCCCGCTTGCATGGTCTCAGCTTGCTGTGCTACAGGTGCCTGCTCAACTTCCTGCCCCTCCTCGGCCCTGCCGGACCTGCTGCGCCCTGCACCACTCGGACCGAGTTGAACCACGTTGGATCTTCTGTTTCCGACAGGCAGGTGAGGCCATTGGCGTGGACGCGCGGTTGGGGCGTAGGAAACTGACACATGCGGCTCGGAGGTCAGAGCTGGACAGGACGGCCCGGTGCGACTCGGAGTGGGGTAGAGCGAGAGGGGCGGTGCGGCTGGGTGAGAGGGGATGGTGCGTGGGGGACGGGGAATGCAGGGTGATAAGGGCAGGGTCAATCAATCAATCAATCAATCAATCAATTACATTTAGGGTCCACGGAGCCAGCAGGACTCATGGGACGGAGAAGGGAAAGCTTATCTTTGTGGNGGAGACGGCTGGGCACTGCGGTGAGAGGCGGGGCTTGGGATGAGCCGGGGCTGCCCAACAGCGCCTTTGTGACCTTCAAGTCGGTCAGGTGAGGGGACGGGCAGCGGTGGGAGGCGGGGCAAGGATGATAAGAGCGGGGGCAGGGGAGGGTGGGGTGAGGAGTAAGGGCAGACAGGCTGGGGTTGTCTTTGAGGAGGAGTCAGGGCAGACTGGCTGTGGTGCACTGGAGAGACCAGCAGCGCGTATTGCTGTCCTTGAAGGCGGCCGGGAGGGGCCTTTAAAGGGAGCAGGTGCGAGCAGGGACCCGGAGGCGTTGGGCTGGGAATGCACTCCATTGCACTCGTTTCAGGTGGTGCCGGTTGGGGCAAGAAGCAGGAGGCGAGGGTCAGGCGGTGCACACATGTCACAGCTTGTCTGCTTTGTCCATGCCGCCACTCAGCCCCCATGTGGCCAGCCAGCCTGCCTGCCTGCTTGCCACTCCTGGACATGTGGGTTTGCCCCCATGCAAACTCACTGCCAAGGTCACCCTGCCATTTCTAACGTACTGCCCGCTCCTGCTTTGTCCGCAGGGATGCGTCCCGCTGCTACGAGGCGATGTGCGATGCGCTGCCCTGGCGGGGGGCCACCGGCTGCTCTCCCCTGCAGCTCACATTTGTGGCGAGCGAGGTGTTCCCGCCTCACGCGCCGCAGCGGCCACAGGTGCGCCACCTGGCGGCGGGGCAGGCACTGTGCGGGAGCTGAGTGCTGCTGCTGTCCATGCGCGCTGTGCTGTGCTGTGCTGTGCCGAGCTGCACTGGGCTGGGCACCCTTGTGTTGCACTCTCGCACTGTTGGCCCCTCACCCTGCCTCTCACCTCCCCACCTCCGCTCACTGTCCCTCCCTGTGACCTCCCTGCAGCGCCCTCCCAACCACGTGTGGGTGGCGGGCGTGGGCAGCGCTGCTGATGAGGCCGAGGTGCTGCGCTGCTGCCGGGAGGGCGGGGTGCCCGCCCCTGAGCACCTGCTCAAAGTGCCGGCCCGCCGCCCAGGCCTGCTGCTCGTGTTCCGAGACGGCCCAAATGCTGAGTCAGCGGTGGCCGCCATCCGATCAGGCCGCCCACGCATCCTGGGCCCGCCGGGCGCACGCCCTGGCATGCCCCCAGGGTTGGGACCGGCGGCAGCGGCGGCGGCAGCAGTAGCAGCAGACAGTGGCAGTCCGCCGCCACGCGGGCGCGGGAGCCGCGAGCGGGGCCAGCAGCGAGACAGCGGGCGGGAGCGGGGCGACGCCAATGGGCGCGATGCCGGCGCTGCGGGCGTGGAGCGGGAGGGTCCGATGCCCCTTCCTCCTGCCGAGTTTGCTGGACGCACGCTGTGGGTGGGCCAGGTGAGGCGCGCAACCTGTGCATTGGCTGATGCATTCGCCTGACTGACCCTGCTGCCTGTGCCGCCTGAGCTCCCCTGCCGGCGAATGCATTTGCCTGCCCTCACATGCTCTGCCTGTGCTTCCTATGCTGCCATGCTGGCTCGTAACTGCCTCCCCCCTGTCTACGTCATGCGACTGACCCCTTTCCCTATGCTGTTTCCTTTCTTCCAGATCCCTCTGGGGGTGCGGGAGGACGAGCTGCTGCTGCTGTTCCGCAAGTGCGGGGAGCTGGCCGGGCACAAGTTCCTGCGCCACACCGCCTGCATGTTTGTGGATTACACCACGCTGGCAGGAGCCACAGAGGTCAGTCAGTGGAATGGGCGGCAGGATGGGGGCCGGAGGGATGGGCAAGGTTGTGTGCATGCCGTGCTGTCAAGCGCCGGGAGTCGCGGGGTTTACTATGGCATGACGTGTGCGCCAGGGCGCTCCGCTGGGACCAGCTGGCAGCTCGTCTGCCCTATGCTGTCGTCGCGACTGGTGCTGCATTGCCTCTTGGAAGGTTGGGCATCTGAGTTGCGCCGTGAGCCCCCACCTATGATGTCTTACACAACATGGTCTTTAAATGCTAGACTCCCTGCTGCTTAGTGTGGTACCGTCTCCACAGCATGCCAGCTCGAGGCATGCACACATTCATGCCCTGCCTCCTCCTCCCCCCCCCATCCTGCAGGCGCGCAAGCGACTGGACGGCTACCGCTTTGCTGGCGGCTGCCTGCGGGTTGAATTCAAGAATGAAAACCAGTTCTGGGGGCCAGGTGGGCAGAGGGTTGGAGGGCTGCAATGTTGGGTCCAATTTGCTGCAGGCGGGCTGTGCCAGGCGCGCTGTCAAACAGGTTTGCCAACATAGGCTTGATAAGGCTTGCCTGCAGGCAGCTGGATGCTTGAATGCGACTCCAGCTGCCATAAAGCTGCACACTCCAAGTGTGTTCTGCCTCTGATAGTGCCACCGGTTGGCGTGCACCCTTGTTTCCTGCAGGGGGGCGCAACCAGATGCAGCAGCAGCGGGAGCGCGGGGCGCCGCCGCCGCCGCCGCCAGGGGCGCGGCACATGCAGCAGCACCCGCCCTTTCGGGAAGGCCAGGGCATGCCGGAGCGAGGGAGGCAGCTGCCAGGCAGCCGCGACCGCAGCCCGCTGCCAGACCGGGGTCGGCAGCTGCCAGGCAGCCGCGATCGCAGCCCGCTGCCAGACCGTGGGAGGCAGCTGCCGGGCAGCCGGGACCGCAGCCCGCTGCCAGACCGTGGGAGGCAGCTGCCGGGCAGCCGGGACCGCAGCCCGCTGCCAGACCGGGGCCGGCAGCTGCCGGGCAGCCACGACCGCAGCCCGCTGCCAGACCGAGGCCGGCAGGCAGCGCTTCCACGTGAGCGCAGCCCTGCCGCTGAGCGCGGGCGGTGGGAGCGTGAGCCCCCCAGTCGGCAGCAGCAGCCGGAGGCTCGACGCAGCAGCGGGGAGCGGGAGCGCGGAGGGCGGGAGCAGGAGCCGGTGCTCAGCCGGGGCGGCACCAGCACTCTTGACCGTGCACCGCCAGGCATGCAGCAGGAGCGGGATGCAGCCAGCAGCAGGGAGGGCGAGCCTGTGCGCGGTCGCAGCCCCGCCGGGCCCGCAGCCGGTGTGGC
>JTEE01000131.1:358508-379313 GCA_002896455.3 Chlorella sp. ArM0029B
TTTCCCACGCATCCCTCTCACCCTCCCTCCCTCCACCCATTCCACCTGAAGGCGTCCCGGTACTCCTGCAGCTTGCCCGCCAGGAAAATCTTGTCTTGGGCCATGCGCACAAACTCGTCAAAGCTGCGGGGCCGGGGGGAGGGAGGGAACGTGGGCACGGGCTAATAAGCACAGCTGTTTAGCTGAGTTTGCCATGCGCACAATCGCGTCAAAGCTGCAGGGCCGAGAAGTGGGCGTTCGAGAGCAGCTGCGAACGGTTATGGGAGCAAACAACTCGTTGAGCGGAAACCAGCCCGGTGGGCTGTGTGAGGGGGTGGGGGTGTAAGGGGGCAGAGCTGGAGTGAGCAGCGAGGCAGGGGAGCACACAGCTTTGGTGTCGCTTCCAGCCAGCCCCCAAACTCTCCTTTTCTGCCTCACGCCTCCCCCTGCTGACGCCTCTCCTCTGCCCACTCTGAATCACCCGCGCCTGGTGCACCCACCAGATGACGCCGTCCCCGTTTGTGTCGTACTGCTCCAGCACCTCGCTGATGTCATCCTCTGTCAGCCAGCGCTGCAGGGCAGGGCAGGGCAGGGCAGGGCAGGGCGGGGCAGGGGGTGGGAGGGTGTCGGGAGGGCCAGGGTGCGGGGGCAGGAGAAGGTCTGGCAGGCAGGGAGGACAGCAGAGCCCCCACAGCACCAGAACACCCCCATCAGGACCGTAAACAGCCGAAGCAGCCACAGCGGCAGCAGTACCTCCCGCCAAGTTACACCAGCTGGTTCAGCAGCCCACTGCTGACAATCTCGCCATCCCACCCCCCGCGCCCCCTGCCAGGGCACACCCTCACCACGGGCACCTCATCACCCCCACCCCTCTCGCTCCAGTAGCCCACTGCTCACCCTGCCCAGCTCGTCCTTCCAACCCGCCCGCCGCCGCAGCGCAAAGATCACCATGGGAACGTCGCCGTCCCCAGCCCACCCGCCGAAACAGCCCGCTACTTGCCCAAACAATTCTATCGCCCCCCCCCCACTCGCTGCAGCAGCCCGCTACTCACCACGGGCACCTCGTCATCCCCATCCCCCACCCTCTCCAGCAGGCCGCGCAGCTCGTTCCGGTCGATCACGTCGTTGCTGGGAGGATAAGAACAAAGGAACAAACGCAGGGGTTGGTTTGTGCTGGCTGGTGGGCTGGTGGAGGTGTGAGCGCGGCTGGCATGTGGGAATGGTACAGCTCCGTCCCGCTGCCGCTTCAGCTGGCACTGCATCCATCCATGCACTGCAACAACCCGGGGTTGTTAGCTGCACCCAGTTTCTGCACCACTGCTGTCTGGGTGGTTTACAAAGCCGACACGCAGCGCCCTCTATCTCGACCTCCACAATCTCCCTTGCCCTCACCCATCTTTGTCCGCCGTCTCAAACAGCGCAACAAGCCGCTGCATGCGTCTCTCAGACTCTGTGTCCCTGCGGAATGGGCAGCGGGCGGTGGCCGACAGCTGATGGATGACAAGCGGTTTGACCATGAGCAGGGAAGCTGGCGAGCAGCGTCGCGACACGCATACAAAGGCCGCCTACTGCCTGTCTTCCCGCTCAGTGACGCCCAGCAGAACTCACCACGTTTCACGCTCCGCGTCCCAGGGCACCAACACGAAGTCTGCTTGCACACGTGCTGTGATGCGGCTGCCACGGCTGCGCGCGCTGCTGGCGCCGCCGTGCCGCTGCCGCTGTGCCGCCGCTGCCCTCGGTAGCCCTAGCGTAGCTGCCCCGCTTGCCCGGGCGCTCGTTGCACCCGGGGTGACATTCCGCCCGCGACCCGCTGAGCACGAGCTGTGCTGCAGCGCGAGCATGTCGGGAGGTTCTTCGGCGAGGGTTTCTGGGCTGTGCGCAGGGGAGTGGGCACAGGGACCCGGGCCGTTCCTCCGTGTGATCGCTACCGGATTTAATGAGTTGGGGGCCTGGCTAGGCCGCTCACGTGCTCGCGTGCACGTCGTCCACGCTGGCTGGAGGGCGCAAGTTTCGGCAATGCCCGTGTGAACCCCGCTCTGTGTGAATGCAGCCATTATGCGCTTCCAATATTCAATTCACCGTTCCCTTTGGCTTCTAATGAACACTTTGAAATCATGAGAGCACATGGAGCTCGTTCTGATAGCACATCGTGCTCCGTGTGTACTCCTCCCACCCGCCGTCACATGGGGCCGAGCAGAGGCAGGTGGGGTGTCGCAAATGTAGTAGGCCGAGGTCAGCCGCCCTCCGCTGGCGCCGCTGCTGCCGCCATACCTGTGAGGGTGTGTCTTTCTGTGGTTGACGGCTGACTGCAGCTATTATCACAGTGGTGCCGTGAAAACCATCGATGGTTTGAGGGATGGGCCACCGCCACTGCCACTGCCCAGCCCTCCCCTGGAGTTCCAGGGGCCTGCATTGTTTCTGGAAGGCGCCTGCATGTCCACCTGACGTGGCCCTGCTTTCCAGTGTTCTCTTGAAGTGCGAGGGACCCTATGGATCGCCTCAATGCTAGGTTGTGAGAAGCAGGCAAGGGCAGCAGGGCGGCAGCGCTGGGACACAGGCGGCTGCAGTAGTGACCGCCGCCGACACTGCATTCTTGCGGTGGTGCCACTGGTGATGTGGCTAGCTACAGCGCCCCACATCCCGCGGCCGTCCACGCCTCCTGCACAGCTCTCAATCTGCAACTTTTACAATGGTATTTGGCGGCCACTGCTGCCTGGCGTTGCAGAAAGGGGCCACTGCATGTGGGAAGAGGCATGCACTGCCTGCTTGCCTGGGGGCACTTGTGTTCTCAGTGTCACCATCCTTACCTGAACGTCGGCATCAGTGGAGGCATAGACTACTACAGGCGCTGAAGGCACTGCTAGGCTGGCATCTGTTTGGGCTCCTATGCAGCATAACAATGTGAGACGCAGAGTTTGCCTTGAGGACGTACCCCTCGACGCCGACTTTCGTTGATGCTACGCTTGGAAAGATTATGTACGTGTCTTCCGTGCGGTGGAACTCCCCAGGCTGCCAATTCGAGGCGCTCACCTGGCTGCCCCGTCACACAACTGGGCGGGTGCGGCAGCCACCTCTCAGCTGGATGGCACCGCCGCACTACATCACCTCGTTCTTGCAGGTTCAGCTTTAGTTTTCCCTGTTCTTGGAGTAACGATGGCGCGGGTGCAGTGGCAGTGGCACAATCACGGTGGCTGTTGACACAATATCAAATGCCAAAGAGCGACGGCATTTGCCGCCCCAGCGTGACGCAGCATGCCACTCCCTGCTCCTTGCTGTCTCTGAAATGCCACCCATGCTGTCTGTGATCAGCCTACGTCACTGCACTGCAAGTCCTGGCCCAGCGGACGTGCTTCTGTGCACTTGCTATCCACCCTCGCTGGAATGACGCTCCCTCTTCGCCGGCTAGCAGTGCCGCCTGGCTGCCCCAGCAAGCGTGTTGATGCACTTGATCAGCGCGCGCCGCCGGCTGCCCAGGCCTCCTTGAAGGCGGCGGGCGGCTTGCCTGCCGCTCCTTGGCCTGCCACCGACGGCACGCCCCCGGCAAGCAGGGAGGTTCAATGGACAGGGACTGGTGAGCCACAGCCAGTTGCGCAACTGCTGCCAGTACTTGACTTTGTCAGCAAAATGTCACACCCATCGAGACAGCCACCCAAGGCGGCCACCGGTGAGCCGCCCGTGCGGGCAGGTCACCGAGCGGTGTTTGCCCTCTGCAGCAGCACGCCCTGTGACAGCTCCCTCCTCACCAGCCACACCTAAGCAACACACGGGACCGGTGCTGCTGCAGAGGTAAGCACGGCAGCATGGGCAGCTGTGAGGGGTGGTGAGCGCGCCGCTGGGTGAGCGTGCCTTTGCCAATGTCGATTCCAGCACCCACCGTCGCCCCGCACTCTGTGTGCGCAATTGCTTGCTCGGTTGCAGATCCAGCAGCCGGCGCACCAGGCGGGCCTTGACTCTCGTGGAAGCGTTCCTTTGGTGGAAGCCCCGCTTTCTTGGCCACTCCATGGCAGACACAGGTGAGGCGGGGCGTAGGGCGGGGCGTAGGGCGGGGCGGCATGGGGCAAATAGCGCCTGCGTCTGCACGGTGCTGTGCAGGGCACACCTCAGCAGCCCCATGCTGCTGCAACCCAGCGTGCCCAGCATGCCTGCCTGCATGGTTCTTTATCCGTTGTCAGGCCTGTTTCGGCCTGCTGCGACGGGTTTGTGTAGCACAGGAGCTAAAACGTGAGTATTCAGTCACAGCGGGCGTAGGGCAGGGGGGCATGAAGCTGCGAGGCACCTGCCGCCGCCAGCCCTCAGACGGACTGGATTCCTTTGCCTTGAGTGCCGCGCTCACTGCCTCCATCCCCTAGGGCACTTGCAGGCAAAACAGCGCTCTGCCAGCCCCACCCTTCAGGTGAGGCGGGGCCCCACCTTTGTGCTTCATTATGAACCGCTGCGCCCGCTGCTGCCTGCTGCTCAGCTAAGTGGCAGTGTACAGTGCAGGATTGTGATAACGCTGTTGGGGTTGGGGGCAGGACTGCTGTTGCAAGCGTGCACAGGACGCCCACCACTTCCCAAGCACACATTGCCGAGCCTGTTATGTGCGCAATGTGGACCGAGCATGAGGAGATGGGTGCTGGCGAAATTGCTTTTTGTGTGCAGGAACAAGCAGGCACCGGGACCCGCGAGTCTTTGGCACCCCCCTTGTTAAGCCTCCTGCCTAAGAATGACCCCCGCTCCTCCCCCCATGTGCATTGTGTTGCTCATTTCAGAACACCGGGAGGTCAAGCGTGGCTGCCGGCTGCTGCAGCCTCCCATCCTGTTGCTCCTGGGCCGGCTGACATGCTGCCAGGTGGGGCAATGGCAAGGCAGGCAGGGGGGCGCGCAGTCACACCGCCAGTCAAGCGACCCGCTAGGGCGTTTTGCTGTCGTCTGAAGGAGATGAAGCTGCTGCTCGCCTCCGCATGCTAGCTAGACACCATGCTCACTGCTGTGCGCACCAGCCCTCAGCACCCTGGTCACCGGCCTGACCACGTCCCATCCATTTGTTCCTGCAGGCTGCCTAACCGGCGGCAGCACCCAAGCAGCACCCAGGCAGAGCGTTCTGTTGACAATCATTATGCCTACCAACTCAGGCACCCTCCGCCGCCCGCCTTTCTTTTCAGGCATGGCGAGTCATCACAGTCTGTTGCGATCGCAGCGTGACTGGCTGTCGTGCTGCTTCCAGGTGGGCCGGGGTCGTACGATGGCCGCTCTGCCCACCCCCTGCAACTCTGCCCCTGCATACCGAGAGCGGCGGTGGGTAGCCGCGGCGCACCGGGCTGCACATGTTTGCCCGCTGTTGTGATGCATGTGGGTGCTTGGACCCAAGGGGGTGGTGAGGTGTCTGATTATGTCAACTGCTTTGTGGCTGCTTACCGTGCTGCAAATAGGGGCTGCAGGCGGGATTTCGCAAGTTGGGCGGGAAGGTAGTTGTTGCGGGGGGCGGCAACGTGTGGCGACGGGTTGACCGCCAGCACCCACCTGTTTGCCGCTGCCCCAGACTGTCACCCTTGAGACTGCAGCTGTGCGTCTGGGCTGTCTCTCGATGCAGGCGCTGCCAAAGGCCTGGCCCTGCGCACTGCAGTCCTGCGCTGCCCGCCTGGGCAGCGGGAGGGTGAGGGGCGGCCGCAATGCAAGGCAACTGTGCCTTTTCCAACTTTTGCTGCCGGCCCTCTGACCGCCTCGACGACGTTATACCAGCGCGTGGCGCTTCAGGGACGCGGCCAAGCCATTGCGGCCGGCCGAGGTGAGCGGGGCTGACGACTTCGCAAGCGGGCCGTGCCAATTCTCGACGGGCGCCCGGCCTGTGCCGTGTCTGGACGCTGCAGGCGTGCCTTGCGTGGCTGCGCTGCAGGCGTGGCTGCGCGAGGCCGCAGCGTCTTTGCGCTGCAGCGGCAGCGGGGGCGGCAGCCCCTCGGTGGCCGCAGCTGGCCCCGCCGCGTGTTTGGTTCGCAGTCGCCTAGTCACAGTGAGGACTCACGCCTGGACGCATTCTTGTCTACTTGGATGCTCTTATAGTGCAGGGTGTCCAAGGCAATGAAGGAGAATATGAAGGCGCTGCAGGTGGGCATTTGTTGGGTGCAGCAGGGGCGTGCTTGTGCGACCGAAGAGGCTGCCGCTCAGTGCTGCCGCAGCGACGGTGGGACCTGCAGACAGGAGCCTTGACTGTCGCAAGTCGTGTGCAACTGGGCGGCAATCCACTCAAACAAGATCTGTGTAGCTCAAGTCAGGTTGGTTGTTTATCCCTGCGCAGCGTGCTCGGCTGGCGCCCGCTTCTAATGCTTCGTGCCCCCTCCCGCCTGTTTACATACCACCCCCTGGTGCAAACGCAGAGCACTGCCGGCGCGCGTTCCAGCAGCGAGGTTGCTGCATGCGAGGTGGCACGTCTGCGCGCAGAGATCGTGCGCCTGCAGGAGCGGCAGGAGCAGGCAAGCCATTGGCATGTTATCATCTGTCTCAGCTTACTGGTGCACTGCGGCATGCCCGGGTGTCCTTGCATGACTGGTAGATCGGATCATGGATGCTTCTGCCAAACAAGCTGTGTGGACGATTCCTGATCCCTTGTCACCCCGACTTAGAAGACGTCTCATGTTTTCTGACGTGCACCCTGCCACCGCTGCCCGCGCCTCTTCCCACCCCACGTTTCCAATACAGGCTGACCTCAAGGGCGCCGATTGTGAGAAGAAGATCGGCGAGCTGCGGGCAACGAACAAGAACCTGGTGAATCTGGTGAGGCGGTGTGAAGGCATTATGTGGGCTGTGCTCCGGCCTTCGTCTCCTTCCGCCAAAGGGGGCAGCGGAGCCGGGGTGTGCCGCTGGGCATTGCTGGGAGCAGGCCTTGGGAAGGGGCTCCACCAGCCTTGACCCCAACGTGCAGGCACTTGGTACCCCAATGACCTGCCTGCTCTCTCATCCCTAGAAGGCTTTCAACTCGTTGCTTATTCGCTCTGCCGTCTCTTCCCCTCCCCGTCTCAGTGCCCAATCACGTCCCTGACTCTCCACAAACCCTGCTTGCAGGCACAGAGCCGCGGCTGCAATCTATCAGCAGAGGCGGCGGCCAGCGGGGGAGACGCAGTGCCTATCCAAGAAACGCTGCTGCAAATGGAAGACATAATGATTGCCACCTACGCTGAGGTGGGCTCACTTGTGAGGTTCTGCACATGCGTGGGGCTGTTTTGCTTTGTGCCCGCTTGTCTTTGCGGGTCTTGCGGTGCTTGGATGTCCGGTTGGGGGGGTAGGCTTGCACTGCTGCCGCTTGCTGCTTGGTGCAGGGGTGGGGGGCCCNGGGGCCCGGGGGCGGGGTGGGGTGAGGGGCATGGGAAACTTTCCTGCCTTTCTCCTTGAGCCGCTGCCAAAGGTGAGGGCCACCCAAACCCCGTCTCAGATTCTTGCCTGCTGACTCAGCCATGCTGTGCGCACACATTACCGCTGCAGAGCAGTCAGGACGAGCAGCCATTGCGTTCCAAGTTTGGCGAGGCACAGCAGTGTGTGCCAAAGCTGACCCGGGAGGTGGAGGAGCACAAGGCGTCTGCTGTGCTGGCAGCTGGCAAGGTGCGCTGCTGCTGCCCTACCCCAAGCTGCACTGTACCCGAGTCTTGCATTGTTGAGCTAGTCAGTTGAGTGAATGCTGGGATGCGTTAGAGAGGGCAGAGATAAGTGGACGTTGTTGTGTCAGAAGGCAGGAGGGTTGGCGTTATGGGGGTAGGTGAGTGTGGACAGCTGAAAGGGGTGCAGTGTGGGAGGAAGGAGCAGGAGACATTCTGCGGCAGCAGGGACTTGATGCACACTTGGGTTGCTGCTTGCCGGCTCACCAAGCGGCTGCCAGTCAGAACCATACAAGATGTGACGTTGCCAGCGGGGCAGTATCCAGCGCGGCTGCATGCGCAGGTGGGTCGGGTTGTTGGGGAGGGCAGGGCAGGCGGGGTGCCGGGCAAAGAGTGGAGCATGCAGTTGAATCAGCGTAGCAGCAGACCCCTCGCTTGCCCCTGCGCTCGTTGGAAACATGTGCCCGCCTCCAGCCCGCTCCACTCTGTTGGATGCGTAGAAACAGCGCCTGTGTTGCGTGCACTGCCCGGCCCTATAGCCCACGCCTGCCCCTCGTGTTGGGCGCCCCTGTCCATGTGGCTGGTGTTACACCAGGTGCCTCTTTGCTCCCGACCTCCCCCGCAGGCGCGTGAGCTGAAGGAGCTGCTGCAAGCAGAGACAGCCGCCAAGCTGGCAGCACAGCAGGAGGCGGCAGCCGCCAGGCAGGCAGCGACAGACGCAGAGGCGGCCCGCGGCAGGGCCGAGGCGGAGCAGCGGGAGACGGCTGGAGAGCTGGCCACGGCGATGGCGCAAATCGCTGCGGTGGGTGCGGGACGGCGATGCGACGAGTGGGGCGACCTGGGCCTGAGGGGCGCATCAGCCCATGTCATGCCCTGCATCTGTCACGACCATGGCTTGCCCTGCGCATCCTGCCGCATCGTCGCAGCAGCGGCAGCAGTCAGGCCACAGCCTGTCCAGCCCACCGCTGCTGTGCCTGCTATCTCGCATTCCCCTCCTCCCTGCCAACCCCAACTTCTGCTCCTGCCACCTGGCTGCCCTCCCTCCCTTCCTGCAGCTGGAGCAGCGTGAGGGCGAGCTGCAAGCCAGCCTGAACGAGGTGCAGTTACTGGGAGAGCGGCTGGGGCACTGGGGCTTGAACTGTGTGGTCGGTGTGTGTGCGAGGAGTAGGGTGCCTGGCTGCTCACGGGGCTGAGAGGCTCGAGTGCGCATGTGCTGGCATTGCCTTGCCGTTGCGCAGGCACTCCCGACACTCCTCTTCCTCGCTTCCATGCCACCTTCCTCTTGCTGACCCCCAGGCATTGCTCCTCTCACCTGCCTCCCGTGCCCCTCTAGCATGACCCCTGCACCCTCTCTGAATGCCCACCCCATGCCTGCCCACCCGCAGGCCTGCGAGGAGGCGGCGTCCGTGGGGCTGCAGCTGGCAGCGGTGCAGCAGGCGGCGGCCACAGCAGAGGGCATGGCGCAGGAGGCACAGGGGCGTGTGGGGGAGGTGGAGGCGCAGGTGGGGCATGCACATTGAATGGTGTGGTTGGTGGTCGGGTGATCATGGGTGGCGAGGCATGGTGGGCCCTGGTGTATATCCGTTCGGCCGCACAGTTCCCTGCATGCCACGACTCCTCGAGCACGGCTCTTTTGCTCTCTCTGCCTTCAGTGTACCCAGAAAACGTGTCTGGTGCCGCTCGCCAAAGGGTGCGTGCTGGGCCCTGCACCGCCCCCACCTCCTGACCCTTTACATTGCACACGGCGGCCTTTCCTTTCCATTATTGTGCATGAGCAGGCTCAGGAACCGGTGACTCGCGGGCCCTCCTCACACGGGCTGCCCCTGCCTCTCCTTCTTGTGTGTGCAGGGCGAGAAGCTGCGAGCCAGGGAGAAGGCCAGCGCTGAGGCGGCGGCGGAGCTGCGCACCCGGCTGGCCTCAGCAGAGGGCGCACACGACACAGCGCAGGCACAGGTTAGCCCGCGTGCCTGCCCCCCAGCCTGAATTGCAGTTAATGCGCCTGTCTTTGCCTTGATCCCATGGCCAAGGCTGAAGCAGCTCAAGTGCACACGGCAGCGCTGTAGCAGAGGCGGCGCCCTGTGCATTTTGGGCAGGAGGCAGCGGAGCCGCCACAGCTCTTTGATTTGTGTGTGCGTTTGTTGCCGATGCCCGGATGCATAGGGGCGCACCCAGCATCTCGCACTTGATGGCCAAGTTTCTAAGCTCCAGCCCATTCCCTGCCCCCGCCAATGGGGCCGTCTCCCACGTGGCAGTGAGACACCGGCGCGTGCTGGGTGTTGTGCGTGGGCCCGCCCTCATCCCCTCTATAAGTTTGACGCCATCTCTCGCTTGCCTTCTTCCAGCTTCAATGCCTGGCGGGCAGAAGGCCCCCGCCATTCCCTCCCTTGCTGCACACTCACCTTTTGTCGCACCTTGCCCCTGACATCTCCTTCCCCTCCCTCGTCCTGCACGTTCCCTGCTTTACAGCTGGAGCAGCTGCAGCAGGAGCGCGGCGAGGCGGCTGCCACCTGGGCGACCGCGCTGGGGCAGGCACGGCAGCAGCTCGACGCGGCGCTGGCCGTGGTGCTGGTGCAGCGCGATCAGCTGAAGCAGGCGGCAGCCAAGGTGGCTGCCGCGCTGGGGCAGGCACAGCAGGCGCGGGACGTGGCGGAGGCAGCGCTGGAGCAGCTGCAGCAGGAGCACGGCGAGGCGTCTGCCGTGGCAGAGGCAACCGTCGGGCAGCTGCAGCAGGCGGCTGCCACCTCGGCTGCCGCGCTGGGGCAGGCACAGCAGGCGGCTGCCACCTCGGCTGCCGCGCTGGGGCAGGCACAGCAGGAGCGGGACGCGCTGGTGGCCGCTCTGGCGCATCAGCATGCTCAGCTGGAGCTGGCGCATGCTGAGGCGTTGGCCGCGGCGACGGCAAATGTGGAGCAGCCACAGCAGGAGCACGGCGAGGCGGTGGCAGCGGTGGCGGTGCAGCTGGAGCAGGCACAGCACGCGGCACTTGCGGCAGCAGCAGCAGTGGCGGCAAGCGACAGTGAGGTGCAGCGCTGGCGGCGGCAGGCTGCCTGGCTGCGCGACATGTGGCGGCAGCAGCAGAGGGGGTGGGCTGCAGATGTGGCGGCAGCTGGCAGGGCACAGGGCGACCTGGACCGCCTGCGGGAGTCCCGCTGGAGGCAGGTGAGCCATGCCTTGGGGAGGAGCGGGTCTTAAACCACAATCAATTTAACGAATTGGGTCATGGGCACCGCAAGGCAGACCAATGCACGCAGCCATGACGTGCATTTCAGAGCTGCACACGCGCCAGCTTCAGATTTAGCGCGCAAGGCCGCTGATAGGAAACCTTGGCTGCAATCTAATCAATCCCTTGCAGGCATTGACGGCCCTGGTGCTGGCTGACATCCTGGTGTGGACCTTTGCGCTCTTGTTCTGACCTCATCATGGGGATTCATGGGCCAGCGAGCAAGTGGGAGCGGCGGGGGCAATGGGATGCGCCGTTCCGAATGGCGGGCAGCATGTGTGGCGGAGCTGGCGGGGGGCCTGGGCGGCCACTGCTCTGCTCGTGAAGTACCCATGCCACTGAACACTCATCGCATGGCCCCCCGTGTAACGCGGGCATAGTGCACCTTACAAATGTACAAATGTGGGTAGGCTGGCCGGCGCTGGAAGCTAGGGCGCAGGTGCCAGCTAGGCAGGGCTTTGAGAAAATTGGTGCTAGAGTGTAGGCACTGGTGAACTGGTGTTTAAAGCAGCCATGCATTGGGGAGCTCGCTTAATAGATTGGTGGAAGCCGGTTGTTGCCACCCTTCTGTGTGTCATCGTCCTCCTCGGCGTGTTGCGCCTTAACGTCAAGCAAGATGAGCGTTTGATGGAGCGGCCGGTGGCCCAGGGGCTCGGTGTTCGGAAAAGGTGCCCGGGCCCCGGCTGGGCTGCCTTGGACCCGAGGGTGTGCAGTGCAGGAACGGCGAGAGAGTGAAGAGCCGGGGCTGCTGAGCGCCCTGGGGTTGCGTCCCTCCATCGCTGCAGGCCAAGGAGCGGCGTCGTTGGGCGGGCGTGGCGGCGGCGGCGAGGACCCCGCTGAAGGCGCCGCTGGCGGCGGGGGCAAGGATGCCGCCCTCGCGCCCAATGTCTGCAGGCCATCCGCCTCCGTTGCCTTCTTGAACCACCTGGAAGTGCTGCAGCGCCGCTTTGATGAGCACGTGGCGGCAGGAGCGCCTGCTGTCGTGAGCCAGGAGGAGCATGCGGCGTTGCAGCAGCAGGTGCACTCCCGCCGCGCTGGGGCCCGCGGGCCCCGGCCGGCAGGCAGCGTGCAGGCGGCTGGGGCGCACTTTTTGACCTCCACCGTTTTGCATCCGCTGTTCCCAAGGGGCGCCGGCGGAACCGACAAGCAGGGCACTGCCGCCATCCGCCATCCAATGACCGCCCGCATCTGTGCCTCCCTGTTGCAGCTGGCCGAGTTCACCACACAAGCTAACGTAACTGCTGCCGACCTGGCAGTCAAGGTTAGCGCCCTTGTCATCCCTTCCAGTCTGTAACGCTTGCCCTGCCAGTGTGCTGAGCGCCATCTGTGAGCGTTGGGAGCAGCTTAACAGCTAAGCGGTGCCAGCGCTGCGGTGCCCGCCGCAAGGTCAGGTTGTCTTGTTGGTCAGCTGCACATTGTCTCAGACAGAGGCTGCCGGTCAGACAGAGGCTCCCGGTTCGGAGGCAGCGTGGCGGCGGGGGAGGGGTGGGTAGGCGCCCCTGCACATCCACTGCTGGCGCTCCTCGAGCTCGCAACACAACATGCTCATGCGCCCCTCTTCCCACAGCTGGATGACCTCAAAGCGGCGGCCCAGGCCCGGGCCAAGGCTACCAGCGTCCCACTGACTGAACTGGCGGCAAAGGTTGGTTGAGGCTGCCCTGCAAGTTTGGTGCATCCTCTGACCAGCCTTTGCCAGCAGACCTGTTGCTCTAATGGGCAGCCAGGGTCTCTGGGCAGCGGCGCGGGGCGATGCGAGGTTACACTGCCTTGCTGAGTAAAAGAAGCAGGCGCAGGTGCAGTTGTGCGATGCTGGGTGGGCCTGCTGGTGCGGCAGGGAAGCTCTGAGGTAGCTGTGGCACTGGTCAAGGCAGCGGCTTGTGCACTTCAGCAGATGTCCTGCTAAACTGCCGGTGGCAATCACACGATCCCATCTTGTGCCGCAGGTGGAAACTTTGGCTCAGCAGGCTGCACAGCTGGCCTCAACCCACCCCGCCACACATGCTGCTGACCTGGCCAGCAATGCAGCCCAGGTAAGCCAGAGTTGTGTAATTGTGCATTACACAGCACACACCCAGCCTCTTGCCCGCTGCCCTGGCCATGCGGCAGCCAGAGGGAAAATCTTGTGCTGTTGGGGCATTTAGAGTGTGGGCCTTGGACTGGATTGGCTTGTCTGGAAAGCTTTCTTTCCCGCCTGCTGTCGTACTGGCATGCACGTCACCCACTCGCCAGCTAGATTACCTCCTCACCTTGTGCACTTTCTTTCCCGCCAGCCCGGCTGTCCGAGTTTTGCGTCCCCATCTGCCCAGCCTGATGCACTGATGATTACGCCGCCTGGCCCACCTGCCTTGACACCCAGCCTGCAGCGCAGGCACCCTCCTGCCTGACCGTCTGGCCTGCTTGAGGGACTGCGTGCATTGCCGCACAGCCGAGGCATATACTGAACCCTTGTCCGCCCGACGTGGAGCAGCCGCTGCACACACATACTAGCGTCAACCCGCCAGCACACCCTCAAATGCCCCTCCCCTGCAGGTTGACAACTTGGCTGCACAGCTGCAAGAGTTGCGTGTCCGCTGTGACGCCGTCCACGTCAGCATCGCTGCTCTGACCACCAAGGTGGGTCGCCCGCTTTAGTGCTGTGCAGCGGGCTCTGTGAGAGCTGTATGCGTGGCCGCAGCGTGCGGGTGCCGCCGCAGGCCCAGTCTCCCCTATCCTGCCTGTCTGCATGCCAAGAGGGGGGTGATGCTGGCAGGCCTCTGCGTGTCCTCGGCTTATGCCTGTCCTGAGTCAGCTGCATGCATGCCCTGCCCTGCCTGCGCTTCCCTGCCTGCCATGCCCGCACACAGCAAGCATCTGGGCCCTAGGCATGTCAGCCGGGTGTGCACAGTACCCTCCATTGGGACATCACGCTCCTTGCGCTCCTTCCTCTGCTGCAGGTGACTGAGCTGAGTGATGCTCTGGCCGCTGCTCAGGCCAAAATCAAGAGGCTGACGGAGCGCGTGGCAGAGCAGGCGGACAAGGTGGGCTAGTTACAAAGGGTTGCAGGGGGGCACTGTCTGCGGCGTTGCATTATGCTTTGGAGTAAGGCCTGCGGCACCTTGCACGCTGCTGCATCTGCCAGCCCAGCGGGCATGCTGACCTGGCGACACAGCCTGCCAGTTGCAGCTCATGATCATGCCAGCCGCCCAGCGGTGCACTGCCAGCTACCATTTCCACACGAACGACCGCCCAGAGTTTGCTGGCAGAAGCCACGTTACACTGCAGACCTGGCAGGAAAGGTGCCCCCCCGCCCGCGTGACCCGCCCACCTGACCGCCACCTGTGCATGGCTGCACCTGCCTCTACAAACCATCCTGCCTGCGCCTGCCGACACCTGCCTGGGGTGCACACCTGTCACAGACGGTCTGCCCAGGGAGCGCATGTTTTTGCCACCCAGCCCTCGCCTGGTAAAGGTAAACCAGTCCTCACCTGATTGCACACCAGGCGTTGCTCTCGCTGCTGCAGGCCGACTTCCCGGCACCAACACTCTATGCCCTGCACCACCCGTGGGCGTCGCTGGCCACGGTGGGCGGCTGCCGACACTTGCTGCCTGCCCGCTGCTGATGCAGACGTTGTGCTGTGCCCGCTGTGCCTGCCATTTGCTCAATAATCTGCCGAACTGTGCTGCTTGCGCGCACCTGATGGACGCTGCACTGCTGCACCCTGACACACGTGTCCCATCGTCCCGCACAGGTCGGCGTTATGCTCGCCGTGTTGCTGGCATGGTACGACATCATTTTTTGGGGCGCCAGGTTCATGGCTTTCAGAAACGGTGCGCTGCTTACGGCAGCTGCATGCTTTCATTCGAGGGTGCGGTGTTTGTGGGGAGCTGCTTGTGTGGCCGCTGCCTTGGAAGCGCACGAAGGCTGCGCGCTGGGGGACTACCAAAGGGACGCTTGCTGGCATGCAGGCTGCTCGCTGTGCAGTTGAGCATGCGGCTGATTAGAGGTTGAGCCCACACCTCTGTGTGCCTTCCCTATGCAGAGGTGGACGCTGTTTTCGAGAGATGGATAAAAAAAATGTGAGCTGGCAACTGGGCATGGCGTTTCTGGAGCTGACTAGACGGCTGGGCTGCTGGGATAGGCGGCAGCAGGCTGAGCAGGTCGCCGGCTCAACGGCCCAGGGCTGGAGAAGGGCGGCCACAGGCAGAGCATGGTAGCCGTCACAACACTCGCATGGCAAGGGATGTGTCAGCTGTGAAAGAGCAGAAGCTTGCTGTAACTTGTTTACAACTACAACAAGTTTTTTTTGGAAGTTCCTAGGACAACAGTTAAGACCACTTGTCCAACGTCAACACACACGCATCGCTGGGTCTGCCCCAGCGAGCTTGCCGTCCTGACCTCCACCCTCCAAAATTTGGTATCACTCGCCTGCGCCTTCTTGCAGCGCTCTCCACCGTCTCAGCCCTCTGTGCCAGCGTCATTCGTTTGTGCCACAAGCCAGCGCTTGGACAGGCAGCGGCCCTGCTGCAGCAGCTGGCTAGCAGCCCTCCCTCACATGGCTTCCAACTGGACGCACCTGCTGCCCCGCACGCTGCCTTTTTGCTCTGCCACTCACTGCCACCACATGTTTCCCGTGTTTGAACCTATGTGAGGGTGTGTACACCATTGGACACCATTGGACATGTTCATCCAGCGCCTTAGGTTAGAGGGGGCGGCATTTGTAGCAGCGCACGTGGCCATGACTGAGGCCAGGGGGGCTAGCAGTGCAACGAACAAAGAAGCAGCGCACACTCATTTGCCCCAGCGCTGCTTGGTGCCGCAGAAGCGGCGCAGAGCGGCGTCTAGCTCCTGCCTGCCCTGCAGCGCTGCCAGCGGGCCCACGCCATAAATCTCAGAGGCTCGCACCGCCCAGGCAGGGAAGCCTGCCAGCGTCAGCGCCGGGCCCGTCACCTGCAGGGGTGCACAGGGGAAGCAGGGGCACAGGTGTAACAGTGCCAAGTTCAGAGGCAGGCTGGCAAAGGTTGCTGGACAGAGGACAAGACGTCAGCCTTTTGTGGTCCCTAGCTGATAGCGCGCCAAGGCGGGTATGCATGAATCTTCGTATGTATGCACAATCAGACTGGAACTCGTGGCAGGGCTTGCTGAGCCGGCCACATCAATGCTGTGGTTGGCCGGCGGCAGCTCACCAGCCCATCAAAACAAAACAAAAAAACTCACCAGCACAAAGTCTGGCTCTGCGCCCGCCAGCGGCCCAGCAACGGCCTGCAGCCGCTCTCGCAGCCGTGCCGGCGCTGCAATGGCTGTATCAAGCGCCGGCGAAGACTCGCTGGCACCATCTCTAGTGACAGCAGCAGCTGGCTGCTGCTCTGCCTGCTGCCCAGACGACCTCCCTGCTGCACCTGCCGCATCCGCTCCTGCTGCCGGGCCCGCTGCGGCCCCCACAGCCAGCAGCGGCCACTCTCCGTCGGATGCTGCCAGCAGCACAGCCTGCAGGCACCTGCCAAGTGCTGCATCATCCTGCCCCACAGCTAAAGTCTGGCCAGGTTCCTGCCATTCTGCTGCTGCTGCTGCTGCTGCCACCGCCCCCCGTTGAGGGGGCCACCCCACTTGCAGCTGCACAGCGCCCGTCAGCCGTTGCTGCAGGAGTTGCAGCTCCAGCTGGCGCAGCTGAGGAGCTTGTTGGAGGTGGCCTGCTGGCTCGTAAATCAGCACAAGACGGAAGCCCCGGTCATGTGCCCTGCAAGGGAGGGGCAAGTGGGGGCAGCAGGCAGTCGGGAAGTGGAGGCAGGGGAGGCAGACGCAAGTGACAAAGGGGCGGCCTGAGTGCATAAGGAAACAATATGGGACTCAAGCTGGCAAGCATTGGGACAGGCGGACACCAAGACCGCCGGCTCTGGCTGCAGGCAGAATGGTGCTCATAGTCGGCAGGCCATCGCGCTCACCAGGCAAGCAACCGCCCCAGCGCCTCTGCTGCAGCTGGCCAGTCGGCATCAGCAAATTCCTCTGCTAGGGCTACTCCCAAGGTAGTGGGCGGCCGCGGCATGCTGCCTATATGCTCCCGCGGCGGGAGAGCAACAATCGCAGCGAGCACAGGCCGAAGGAACGGCGCCGCCGCCGCCAGTCGCGCCGCTGCCAGGGAGCCCAGTGCGAGCAGGGAACGTCTTGCGGCGTTCAAACGGACCAGCAGCGCCAATGTGGCGTGGGTGGTGGCATGCTGGGCTGGTAAGAAGAGGTCTACAAGCAGCATTTTCCGAAGCCCCGCCGTTGCAAAGTCCCAGCTGCTGAACGCGTGAGAGCAATTATTCCCAATTGACAGCACATATCTAGACGGCAGCAGGCCTCAGGGGAAGGCGAGGCCTCCGTGTGCTGCGTGCTGGCGCTCGGAGGGACTGGCCCTCTGTCTTCGCTGCCCATGGCCCCATTATCAGCTTGCGTGCGGCACACTGCACATCCGTCTCGCCCGGAACCTGATTTTGCTTCCTTTTCACAGTCTGGCGCGCTGGCGCCTCGCCCTTCAGGGGAGCATGTCTGGGTCGCTCTTCGGCTCACCAGCTCACACATTTGCAACCGTAGCGCATAACCGCAGCGTTTCGACCGCCCGCCCTGCTCCCATGCGCTCTCACAATGCTGCCGCCGCCGCCGCCGCCGCCGCCGCCACCAGTTGGGCGGACACAAGTCCTGTGGCCCCACCCGCTGCGTACGTATACTGTGGCCCTGGGGCAGGCACCCGCTCTGTACTGAGCACACTGCACAGCCTGCGGGAGGCTCTGGTGCCAGCTGTGAAGGTGAGCTTGTGTCCCGGGCTTGCTTTGTGGGCCAGCGCTGCACTTTCTCACCTCAGCACAGCGCCAGCTACTCCTGTTGATGGCCCACGTCTCTTGCTGGATCGATCAATTGCGTTGGAGGTGTAAGCACACGTGAGAGTGGGGACTCGGCAGCTCCCGGTGGCTCGCCGCTGCTGTCCTGGCCAACCCTTCCTGCATCATAGCTGCCTGGGTCCACACCTCTGTTTGTATTACTGGCAGGTTACCTAATGGGGACCTGGCCCAATACCCCTCCAGGTGGCCAGCTTGGACACGTCAGCGCTGCTGGCGGGCGACTGGCAGCCCGGCTGCCTGCTGCTTGTGATGCCGGGGGGAGCCGACCTTCCCTACTGCAAGCACTTGAACGGGCGGGGCAACCAGCTGATTAGAGGTAGGCGGGGTTGCCTGTGCTGGGTGGGGGCTTGTGTACGGTGTTTGCTCAGAAGATGGTATGGGGCTGGTTGCACTGCTGAGCCGCCTTCCATAAACTTTTCCCCCTCTGCTGGTGCCACCTGTCCTAACGCTGCCGCCCCTTGCCCCTCCACAGAGTATGTTGAAGGGGGGGGATCCTACCTGGGCCTCTGCGCGGGCGCCTACTACGCCTGTGCACGTGTGGAGTTTGAGCCCGGCACACGGTGAGCCTGCGGCCAGCCAGCTTGGTGGGTGCTGCCGGTGGGGGGGCAAAGCATAGCCGGTGGGGGGCAAATCTTGAGGAGCACGCGGCAGAAGGTGTGGATGCGTTGCAGCAGGTGTGGATGCCTTGCGGAACGTGTGCATGCCTTGCAGAAGGTGTGGGTGCCTTGCGGAAGGTGCAACAGCAGGCAGCTCACGACAGGGCAGCAGCGCTCCGTACGTCCATCCCTGAGGTCTTCTTTGCCGCCCCGTGCTCTCCACCTGCCAGATTGGAGGTGGTGGGGGACCGAGAGCTGGCCTTCTTCCCGGGGGCTGCCGTGGGCAGCATCTACCGCGGTTTCCAATACGAGTCGGAGGCAGGGGCGGTGGCTGCCCCGCTGCGGTTTCGCCGGCAGCATGGGGTGGCAGATGCAGCAGGGGCACAGGCGGGCGCAGCCAACCCTGGCAGCGGCCAGGGCAGTGCCGGCGGGAGCAGCGGCGGCAGCAGCGAGGGGCTGTGGGAGCTGTGTACCGATTATGTGAATGGCGGCCCAGGCTTCAGGATGCTGGACGGCTCGCCTCTGCCGCCACTGCTGCCCGCCCTGGCAGCCCAGGGCAAGCGAGGGCAGCAGCAGCACGCGGCGCAACATGACAAGCTGCAGCAGCAAGCAGCGCAACAGCAGGAACACGTGCAGGGCTTGGGAAATGTTGAGGTGCTGGCAACGTACCCAGAGCATGGCAATGCAGCGGCGGCGGTGCTGTGCCGGGTGGGCAGCCGCGGCGGGCGGGCGGTGCTGTGCAGCAGCCATCCTGAGCTCCACCCCTCCTGGCTGGCAGGGGAGGCGCCGCCGCAGATGTCACCAGGCGCTGGCGGGTCTAGCAATGGCAGCGGCGGCAGCAGCAGCAGCAGCAGCAGCCCTACAAATGGCAGCAAACAGCGCGCTGTGCCTGCTGGGGCGCTGGCGTCGACGGCAGCAGGCGACTCGGGCGGAACATCACCCGCGTTTGTCGACAGCGTCACCAACCGGGCTGCAGCGGCCAGCGCCCTCGCAGCCCGACTCAGCACTGAGGGGCATGTGCAGCGGCTGCAGGCGACGCTGCTGGCGGCGGCACCGCAGCGGCAGCGATTCTGGCGCAGCCTGCTGGCGGCGGCGGGCTTGGGCCCGTGGGATCGGCAAACATTGATATGATTTTGTTTCACTTCTGATCCGTATAATGCACTGATAATGTGTAAGGTGTCAGGCCTCCACCGCGGGTTGTACTAGGACCTACATCAGCAGCCGGTGTGCTTCCTGCCTGCTGCCGCGCCGCAATCTGTGTGGCGGCTGCCGGCAGGCACCGCCAGCGGGGCAGTGTCATCCAGTCTTACCCGCGACCCAATCTTGCCGCCGTTTGCACATTTGCGATACCCGACGTGCTCGAGATGCCCGGCCGCCTTCAAGCCGCCTGCAAGAGCTCGCTCAAACCCGCTGCTCCTTTTCGCACGCTAGTCCGTCGCCCTTTGAGCTGCATTGCCTGCCGCACACGGCTTACAGCGAGACAGCAGCACATGCACGGCGCCAGGCGCAGGCCAATGCAGCAGGCGGCGGCGGCGGCAGCGGCAGCAGGCGGCAGAAGCGCAGATGCCGCCGGGGCAGCACTGGTGCAGCCGCGCCAGCAGCAGCAGCAGGACTTCCAGCAGCAGACGTGGCGGCAGCAAGGCCACCACCCCGCACTTGAAGGGCTGAACAATGCCACAAAGTGGGCTGTCTCTGGCGTAGCCTTTGGCACGCTGCTGTGGCGCCGCGACCTGCTGGCTGCCTGGTGCGTGCTGGGCAGCGTGGTGGCGGCCGTCAATTGCAGGGTGAGTTGAACAGCAGGTGACCAGCAGTTGACCAGCACTCGTGTTTGGCGCACAGCCTGGCCGCCCGGCAGAGTCTGGGACCTCGAACACACACACTTCTTTTCTCAGTTCCCACACACATGTGTGTCCCGCACCTCTTGCTGCCCCCTGCGTTTAGATAAGGACCTTTCCCTTGCCCTCCTGACACCCACCGACAGGTCCTCAAGTTTGCCATCAACGAGGCCCGCCCCTCAGACCGCAAGGCCGACCCAGGCATGCCCTCGGCACACGGCAACAGCCTTGGGTTCCTGGTGTGTGGGAGGGCGGGTGGTCGGGTTGGCGGGTGTGGTGAGAAGGGGGCCAGGGACCTCTGGGGCAGCAGCAGCGGGTAGCAGTGGGGCAGCAGTAGGGTCCGCGCCACCCACGTGCAAACACACAACTTTGGGTGTCTTGGAGGGCAAGGGGGCATCCCGCCTGATTACAGAGTGGTTGGGTTGAGTGCAGGAGGGACGGGGCCACTGGTCGTGCAGAGCAGCGGGGTGGCCAGAATGTACTGCCTGCTGCTGCGCCTCCCAACCGCGCGTTCAGCTCGCCTGCTGTCCTCTCGCTGCCATGCCATCTGGCACATGATCACCCACCAACCGCTGCTGTTGACATCACACGTGCCTGCCCATCCCACGCTCTTTCTCCCCTCTCCAGGCCTCCTTTGTGTCCCTGGCGGCCTTCACCTCCCTGGGCACCAGCAGCCCCCAGGGGCTGGCGCTGGTGCTGGGGGTGCCCACCCTGGGAATATTCCTGGTGAGTGAAGGAGGGAGGGAGGGCAAGAT
>JTEE01000131.1:390194-400504 GCA_002896455.3 Chlorella sp. ArM0029B
CGCAATCGCCCTGGCAGGCGCCATCCCCCTGCTGGTGCGCTGCCTGGAGAGCAGCGATGACAGCGAGCCAAATGATAAGCTTCAGGCAGCTCTGGCACTTGGCCATCTCACATTGGACAGTCCACAGCGCAGTACAGCCATGGCTGCTGCGGGAGGCATTCCTGCTCTTGTGCAGCTGCTGCGGCGCGGCAGCGGTGGCAGCAGCAGCGGTGGCAGCAGCAGCGGTGGCGCCACCAACAGCCTCGCCTCCTTTGAAACGTTGCTGCAAGCAGCATGTTGTGCATTGGAGGGCCTCCCAATCAGCTGCCCAGACCTGGCCCCAGCAATTGTTGAGGCCGGCGGTGTGTCAGTGTTGGAGCAGCTGCAGCAGGACAGCTCTGATGCATTGGTGAGGGAGGATGCGTCCAGGACACTCGCAGTCATTGCAGCAGCAGCAGCAGCAAAGACAGCCCCTGCCACCTCTGCCTCCCATCCCCAACAGCCTTCCACGGCGGCAGCGCAGCCGGCTGTTGCAGCCGAGGCGCCCCCCACATCACCTGCACAGCCCGCTGCCAGCACCGCCGCTGCCCGCACGTGCGCCGCTGAGGGGTGCAGCAACACAGGGCGCCTGCTCCGCTGCAGCGCGTAAGTCGCAGGGTGGGGGTCGGGGTGGGGTGCCCGCTGCCCTTCCACCTGTACGCGTGCTGGTGTTCCACTGGGTTCGCCCCAGGCCTGCACGCATTTGACAAACCGTGGTCCTTCTTCCCACCCTTTCTACCTGCAGGTGCCGCACGGTCCGCTACTGCAGCGCGGCGTGCGGCCAGGCGAGCTGGAAGGCGCACAAGCCTGAGTGCCGGCGCCTGCAGGCTGCAGCCGCTGCCGCTGCCGCTGCCTCTGCAATAGCCGCCCAGCCCCCCGCATGATCTGGCATCCCGATGCCTCACCTTGCCAGCTGGCGCGGAGGAAGCTGTGCTGCAAGGCTGAACAAGTGCCGACAACTGGGCTGGCATGTTTCCTCCCAGCTAAAATGTGCCCTTCAATGCTGGGAGGAAGGGCAGCCCTCGTCTGGTCGACCAGCGTCTCCCAGCCCTGCCAGGTGGCACTTACATTGTCCCCCCGTCACTTGCAATTGCCTTGCTCGTACCTTGCCCGTCGCATAAGTCTCCGTGGTCTGAGCAGCAGGTCTGCACTTGCCTGTTTACCTCGGCTCAACCTCCACCGCACGTCAGACGCCTCGCTTTTCAATCTGCAACAATAACCAACAGCCATGCTGGGTTTCTCCGACACACACGGGGTGCCCACACCACATGCCTTGCTCCTGCTCCCTCCCTCTGCATTGCCCAGGCATCTTTGCTATCTGCCAACAAGCAGCAAGGTTTGCAAACAAGCATGGCATTGCGCTCCTCTCCCCCTGCCCCACTTTTACCATGCTCTCAGAGGCTCCCCCTCCCTGCCCCACTCCCAACGCGCTCCTCTTCCCCTGTTACACTCGTGCCGCGCTCCTCTCCCCCTGCCCCACTCCAACCACGCTCCTCCCCCCCTGTCCCACTTGCGCTATGCCCCCCTCTCCGTGTCCCAACCCGCACCGCGAGCCTCTCAGCCTGCCCCACTTGCGCCGTGCTCCTCCCCCCCTTGCCCCCTCTTGCACATATCCCTCATCCAGCCCTTCCCACCGCACACCGAGGCTGCATTTGCCTGTCCACAATGCCCCTCAAGCTCACTTGCTCGTCCAACATTCTCACTGTTCATGCACAAACGCCGGCAGCTGTGCTGCCCCAATGTGCACACACACCTGCCCCTGCTCAAACCTCGCCCCTGCCGCCCTTGGTTGCCATGCTGAGGCTGAAATGCTGAAATGAAAGAGTAGAAGTTCTGCAACTCGGTCTGATCTGTAGTAAGGACGGCAGGGCCATCGAAGCAGCAGAATCTCTGTGGACGCATCGGTGCCAGTGCCAGGCGGGGCCTTGAGAAGCACAGATGCGGGTGGTAGTCAGCATCATTACTAGTGTACTACATTAGTAATGTGCGGTTGATGCAGCAGCTTTGATGGATGACCAACCTGGGGTGAGGAGCGTCAGGGTGGGAGGTGGGCTCTAAAGGCCTGGCATTGGATGGGCTTGGAAAGTTGAGAAATGCAGCTGCGCAGGCAGACCTGCGAGGCGAGGGTGGGGGCAGGTGGGGCCGCGACGAGTCGCATCGCCTCCGCTGTTGTCATGTGGCAATCAGGTGTTGAGAACCACATACATCACCAGGGCGACCTCTCAAACCGCAGGACGGAAGTTGACACCCTGGCCGATCTCCTCCGGCAGCGCCGCCGGCCCGCCTGCTGCCCCCGCTGTGCTGGCTGCCAATCGCAGCAGAGCAACCGACGCCGCCCCTCGCTAGTGGCCCCTCGCTACATCATCGCGCACCTTAGTACCGCTGCCATCCCGAGTACCCTGGCCGAGACAGCCTTTGTGGTCTCTGGCCGTTCGGAGCCACCTGCGGACACCAGCACGCAGGTGCGCTCCTCGCGCTGTTCGCGCTGTTCGAGCGGCGACATAGATGGATGAACAGAGGCATCCCTGGGACCTAGCGCAGCTCCTAGCGCTTTGTCATCCTCCTTCCGCCACCCGCCCGCCCGCTGAACCTGGGGGTCCTCTGCATCCATCATGGCACGTTGGCACGGCACAGCCCGCGCCTCAGGAACCCTGAAGTCAGATGTGTTTTAACTACTTGTCCTGTGCACTGCAGGAAGATGGCGGCAGCACGCAGCAGCTTGTCAGCTGCGCAGCAGCGCCAGCGGCAGCTCACCAGCGGAGTAGAGGAGGCCAGGAATGCGCGGCTGGTGGAAGAAGTCACAACTCTACGTGCACGCTCCGGGGAGGGTGCCGAGGCATGTGCCACCATTGCAGCTGGCGGCAACATGTCTGTGCTGGTGGAGGGCCTTCTTAGCAGCGACAAACTCGTGCAGACAGGTGCAGCAATTGTGCTCCAGCGCATCGCCAGCCTCGGCCCAGAACAGGACGCCGCCATTGCTGCTGCGGGAGGCATTCCCAGTTTGGTGCAGTGCCTGCATCCCAGCAGGGGCAGCGACCTTCACATCATTGCAGCTTCCTTGCTGATCAACCTTGCCAGCCTCGGCCCAGAGCAGTGCGGCGCAATCGCCCTGGCAGGCGCCATCCCCCTGCTGGTGCGCTGCCTGGAGAGCAGCGATGACAGCGAGCCAAATGATAAGCTTCAGGCAGCTCTGGNCCTGCTGGCTCCGTGGACCCTAAATGTAATTGATTGATTGATTGATTGACCGCAAGTTGACCATGCAAGCCGGCCACGTCTGATGGTTGCCGGTGCTGCTGCGTCAGTGCGCACGTGTTGCGAGTTGCCACCCTGAATCAAAGGCAGCAGGGGAGGGGCGCGGGTTCTGCAGACATGGGACTTGAAGGAATGGGGAGGCTGGGGAGTGCCAGGTGTGGGCGGTTGCACGGGTTCGACAACACCCGAGTGCATTTGCCATTTGCCCTGCCCGACCGGCTGCTTTGGTGAACACCTTGCTTTGACCACGCACTGCCACAGTCACGGAATGTGGACTGATATCACACATTTCTAGCAAGCACCTTTCACCGCCCGCGGGCCGCCTGCCTGCTGCCCATGCTGTGCGTGCTGCCTGAGCCAGAGCTAACGGCATCACTGCCGCAGCGTGCACCCGCTTTGTGCTCTTCAGCCTACTCGCCGACGCTGCCACCTTGAGGACGCCGCCGAGCCAGGCTTTTTCTGCTTGAAGCCGCCCGCGTCCACCGGAACCAGCATGCAGGTCCGTCCTTCCGGCAGAGTGTTAGCGGCGCTGTGGTTTGATGCCTGCACATAGCCAGCCGTGGCGCCCTGTCACCCTCCTTCCGCCCGCCGGCCCACCCGCTCGCCCGCTGCTTGCCGCCCGGCACCCCCTGCTGCCTGTCTGTCTCTGCACCCCCCAGTTCACCTGGCAGGGTGGCAAGTACTATTCTCAGTTAAGATGCAGCATGTTCATTTCACTGCAGGGAATGGCGGGAGCAAGCAGCAGCACGTCGGCTGTCGGGCAGCGGGAGCGGCAGCAGGCCAGCGAGGTAGAGGAGTCTGATGCCAACTGGCGGCTTCACGAAGAAGTCTCGGCGCTGTTCAAGCGCTCTGTGGAGGGTGCGGAGTCGTGCGCAGCCATTGCGGCTGGCGGCAGCATTCCGGTGCTCGTCGACTGCCTCCGTAGCGGCAATGAGAGCCTGCAAGTCACCGCGGCAGGGGTGCTGTTCTGCATTGCCCGCTTCTGCCCGGAGCAGCGTTCAGCCATTGCTGCTGCGGGAGGCATCCCCGGTTTGGTGCACTGCCTGGATCCCAGCAGGGGCAGCCCCGTTCAAACCATCGCAGTTTCCGTGCTGAGTTACCTTGCACAGCATGGGCCCGAGCAGTGCGCCGCAATCGCCCTGGCAGGCGCCATCCCCCTGCTGGTGCGCTGCCTGGAGAGCAGCGATGACAGCGAGCCAAATGATAAGCTTCAGGCAGCTCTGGCACTTGGCCATCTCACAATTGGCAGTCTACAGTGCAGCGCAGCCATCGCTGCTGCGGGAGGCATTTCTGCTCTTGTGCAGCTGCTGCGGCGCGGCAGCGGTGGCAGCAGCATCGGTGGCAGCGGCAGCAGTGGCGCCACCTACAGCCTCCCCAGCAGTCAACTGCTGCAAGCAGCAATTCTTGTGCTGCGCTCCCTTATTGCACACTGCCCAGACCTGGCCCCAGCATTTGCCGAGGCCGGCGGTGTGTCAGTGTTGGAGCAGGTGCAGCAGAGCAGCTCTGTTTCATCAGTGAGGGAGGGTGCGTCCAACGCACTTGCAGACATTGCAGCAGCAGCGCCAACGGCAGCAGGAGCCCCTTCTGCCGCACACACCCAAGAGCCTGCCCTGGCGTCAGCGCAGCCGGCTGTTGCGGCCGAGGCGCCCCCCACATCACCTGCACAGCCCACTGCCAGCACCGCCGCTGCCCGCACGTGCGCCGCCGAGGGGTGCAGCAACACAGGGCGCCTGCTCCGCTGCAGCGCGTGAGTCGCAGGTCAGGCGTCGGGGTGGGGTGCCTGCTGCTCTTCCACCTGTACGCGTGCTGGTGTTCCACTGGGCTCATCCCGGGCCTGCACCCATTTGATAGCCTGTGGTTCCTTCTTCCCAACCTTTCTACCCACAGGTGTCACACGGTGCGCTACTGCAGCACAGCGTGCGGCCAGGCGAGCTGGAAGGGGCACAAGCCCGAGTGCCGGCGCCTGCAGGCCGCTGCCCCTGCCTCCTCCGCTGCCGCTGCCTCCTCCGTCGCCGCCAGCGCCGACTCCCAGCCCCCCGCATGATCGGGCAGCCTGGCGCTGAGCCACAGCAGCTCGCACGACAAAAGCTGGCCATCTTAACGTTTTCTTGTGTCATCCCCGCCCCGCTAGGTGGCGTCCTCCCATGCCGCTGCTCGCACCGTGCCCCTCTCAATCTGCCCCACCCGCACCGTGCCCCTCCCATCAAGCCTTGAGCTCCGCATCGTCCGTGTGTCTTCTTCTGTGCTCCCCCCTGCTTGTTCGAATTGATCTGGTTTTCGAAGCTGCGTCCAAAAGGCAGCAGTGCACTCATCTTCTGCGCAACTCCTGCCTCTTTTCATGTCATGCCCCTGCCGCCTCCCTCTTGCCATGGTGAGGCACCCCTGTTGGCCACGCTCAAGAAGCAATAACAAATCAACACCATTTCAATTGCGTTCCAGTTGGTGTGTAAATGCCACATGCAACTCGGTCCGAGTGGTGCTGGGCGGAGCAGGTCCGGCAGGGCCGAGGTGGGGCAGGAAGATGAGCAGGCACCTGTAGCACCGCAAGTTGGGGCCATGCAAGCGGGCCAAATTGCTTTGGTGACGCACTGTGAGAATCAGGGAATGAGTGGTGAGTTTATACAGCGCCCCCTGGCCAGCACCTCCCACCGCCGCCGCCTACCTGCTGCCTACGCTGCGCGGGCTGTGGCAGGAAAGCTACCGTCATCACTGCCGCAGCGTGCACTCGCTTTCTGCTCTTCAGCCTACTCTCCGAGGCTGCCACCTTGAGGACGCCGCCGAGCCAGACTTGTGTTGCTCCTCGGCCGAAGCCGCCCGCGTCCACCGGAGACAGCATGCAGGTCCGTCCCTCAAGCAGTGTGTGAGCGCTGCTGTGGTTTCATGCGCATTCATGGTTTCATGCGCATTCATGCGCATTCATGCGCTGTGGTTTCATGTGCAGGCATGCCCGCACATAGCCAGCCCTGGGCGCCCTGTCACCCACCTTCCGCCCGCCCGCCCGCCGCCCTCTGCCGCCTGGGATCTGCACCCCCCAGGGCACCTGGCATAGTGGCATGGCTCTTCTCACTGCTGTTGCGTCTTGATTGATTCACTGCAGGGAATGGCGGGAGCAATTTGCAGCACGTCCGCTGTGGGGCAGCATGAACTGCAGCAGGCCAGCGAGGTAGAGGAGACTGATGCCGACTTGCGGCTTTTCAAGGAAGTCTCGGCGCTATATGAGCGCTCTATGGAGGGTGCAGAGTCGTGCGCAGCCATTGCGGCTGGCGGCAACATTCCTGTGCTGGTTGAAAGCCTTCATAATAGCAATGAGAGCCTGCAAGTCGCTGCGGCATGGGTGTTGCAGCGCACCTCCCGCGTTGGCCCAGAGCAGTGCGCCGCCATTGCTGCCGCGGGAGGTATCCCCGGTTTGGTGCACTGCCTGGATCCCAGCAAGGGCGGCGACCTTCACTCCATCGCAGCTTCCACGCTGACCAACCTCGCCAATTTCGCTCTGGCAGGCGCCATCCCCCTGCTGGTGCGCTGCCTGGAGAGCAGTGATGACAGCGATACGAGTGGGAAGAGCCAGGCAGCTCTGGCACTTGCCCATCTCACAAAGGGCAGTCCGCAGTGCAGCGCATCTATCGCAGCTGCGGGAGGCATTGCCGCTCTTGTGCAGCTGCTGCGGCGCGGCAGCGGTGGCAGCAGCAGCGGTGGCAGCAGCAGCGGCAGCGCCACCATTAGCCGTGCCTGCTTCCAAATGGTACAAGCAGCATGTTTTGCGTTGAAAGGCCTCGCAGCCTACTGCCCAGACCTGGCCCCAGCAATTGATGAGGCCGGGGGGGTGCCAGCCTTGGAGCTGCTTCAGCAGGGCTGCTCTGATGCATCAGTGAGGGAGCTTGCGTCCAAGACACTTGCAGTCATTGCAGCAGCAGCAGCAGAGGCAGCCCCCGCCCCCTCTGCCTCCCATCCTCAAGAGCCTGCCACAGCAGCAGCGGAGCCGGCTGTTGTGGCCGAGACGCCCGCCATTTCACCTGCACAGCCCGCTGCCAGCACCGACGCTGCCCGCACGTGCGCCGCCGAGGGGTGCAGCAACACAGGCCGCCTGCTCCGCTGCAGCGCGTGAGTCGCAGGGTGGGTGTCGGGGTGGGGTGCCCGCTGCTCTTCCACCTGTTTGCGCATTGGTGTTCCACTGGGCTTCCTAGGCCTGCACCCATTTGACAATCATTTGATGTCAACAACCCCTGGTGCCCTTCCTGCCAACCCTTTCGATCCGCAGGTGCCGCACGGTGCGCTACTGCAGCACGGCGTGCGGCCAGGCAAGCTGGAAGGCGCACAAGCCCGAGTGCAGGTGCCTGCAGGTCGCAGCCGCCGCCGCCGCCGCTGCCGCTGCCGCTGCCTCCTCCGAAGCCGCCATCGCCGACTCCCAAGCCCCCGCGTGAATCGGCGGCCTGACATCGCGCCACAGCAGCTCGCACGACAAAAGCTGGCCATCTTAACGTTTTCATGTGTCCTCCCCGCCCCTCTAGGTGGCGTCCTTCCATGTCGCCGTCCCACCGTTCCCATCTCAATCTGCCCCACTCGCACAGCGCCCCTCCCATCCAGCCCTGAGCTCCGCATCGTCCGTGTGTCTTCTTCTGTGCTCCCCCCTGCTTGTTCGAATTGACCAGGTTTTCGAAGCTGCGGCCAAAAGGCAGCAGTGCACTCCTCTTCTGCGCATCTCCCGCCTCTGTTCATGTCTTGCCCCTGCCGCCTCCCTCTTGCTATGGAGGCACCCTGTTGGCTACGCCCAACGAAGCAATAACAAATCAACATATTTTTAACTGCGTTACAGTCGGTGTGTAGATGGCACATGCAACTCGGTCCGAGTGGTGCTGGGCGTAGCAGGTATGGCAGGGCCAAGGTGGGGCAGGAAGATGAGCAGGCACTGTAGCAAGTTGACACCATGCAAGTGGGCCACGTGTCTTGTCACTGGTCGCTGTTGCGTCAGTACTCAAGTTCTGCAAGTTTCCACCCTGCATCTGGGGCAGCTGGGGCGGGGCGCGGGTGCTGCAGATTTGGCACTTACAGTTCTTGATTGAAGGGAGAGGCTGTGAGGAGTGCCAGGGGTGGGCGGCTGCACAGTGATGCCAACAGCTGACCTGCGAGGGCCGGTTGGAGATTAAACCTGAAAACGGGCAGGACGGGCAGCAAAGGCGAGCTTGCACCTCTAGCCGGCCTATTGACGGCCTGTACATTCACAGGCTGTGTTGGGCCCTGGTCCATTCGATTCTCCCGCCCCCGCCCGCACCCTCTCATTAAAACACACCCGAGTGCTTTTGCCCTGCCCTGCCCGACTCGCCTGACTGTTTTCGTGAACACCTTGCTTTGTCTGCGCACTACCGCAGTCACGGAATGTGCACTGAAATTATACTTGTGTCCCATGATCCCAAGCACCTTCCACCGCCGCACCGCATGCCTGCTGCCCATGCTGGGCGGGCTGCCGCAGCAATGCGAACTCATCACGGCCGCAGCGTGTGCACTCACTTTGTGCTCTTCAGCCTACTCTCCGACGCTGCCACCTTGAGGACGCCGGCGAGCACGACTTGTGTTGCTTCTCGGCCGAAGCCGCCCGCGGCCACCGAACCAGCATGCAGGTCCGTCCCTTGGGCAGTGTGTGAGCGGTGCTTGTGGTTTGATGCCTGCACATAGCCAGCCCTGGGCGCCCTGTCACCCTCCTTCCGCCCGCCCGCCCGCCCGCCCGCCGCTTGCCGCCCTGCGCCTGTCTGTCTCTGCACCCCCCAGAAGTGTGCATCGCCTCTTCTCACATATGGCACATATTCATTTCCTTGCAGGGAATGGAGGGAGCAAGCAGCAGCACGTCGGCTGTGGGGCAGAGGGAGCGGCAGCGGGCCACCGAGGTGGAGGATTTGCGGCTTCACAACGAAGTCGCGGCACTGTATCAGCGCTCTATGGAGGGTGCAGAGTCGTGCGCAGCCATTGCGGCTGGAGGCAGCATTCCTGTGCTCGTTGGCTGCCTGCATAGCAGCAATGAGAGGCTGCAATTCGTCGCGGCAGGGGTGCTGTACTGCATCGCCAAGCTTGGCCCAGAGCAGCGCGCAGCCATTGCTGCTGCAGGAGGCATCCCCGGTTTGGTGCACTGCCTGGATCCCAGTTTGGGCAGCGACCTTCACACCGATGCAGCTATCGTGCTGAGATACCTTGCACATCATGGGCCTGAGCAGCGCGCCGCAATTGCCCTGGCAGGCGCCATCCCCCCGCTGGTGCGCTGCCTTGAGAGCAGAGATGACAGTGAGTCATGTGGGAAGGGCCACGCAGCTCTGGCACTGTACCACCTCGCAAAGGGCAGTCCGCAGCGTAGTAAAGCTATCGCTGCTGCGGGAGGCATTCCTGCTCTTGTGCAGCTGCTGCGGCGCGGCAGCGGCGGCAGCGGCAGTAGCAGCAGCAGCGCCAGCGCCACCAACAGCCCCGCCAGCAGTGAACTGCTGCAACCAGCAATGTTTGTGCTGGGCTCCCTCACTTTGCAGTGCCCAGACCTGGCCCCAGCAATTATTGAGGCCAGGGGGGTGTCAGCCTTGGAGCAGCTTCAGCAGGGCAGCTCTGATGCATCAGTCAGGGAGGTTGCGTCCAAGACACTCACAACCATTGCAGCAGCAGCAGCAGCAGAGGCTGCTGCCTCCCGTCCCCAAAAGCCTGCCACAGCAGCAGTGGAGCCTCCTGTTGCAGCCGAGGCGCCCCCCACATCACCTGCCCAGCCCGCTGCCAGCACGTGCGCCGCCGAGGGGTGCAGCAACACAGGGCGCCTGCTCCGCTGCAGCGGGTGAGTCGCAGGGTGGGTGTCGGGGTGGGGTAGGGTGCCCGGTGCTCTTCCACCTGTACGCCCGCTGGTGTTCCACTGGGCTCATCCCAGACCTGCACCTATCTGACAACCCCTGGTGCCCTTCCTGCCAACCCTTTCGATCCGCAGGTGCCGCACGGTGCGTTACTGCAGCACGGCGTGCAGCCAGGCCAGCTGGAAGGCGCACAAGCCCGAGTGCAGGCGCCTGCAGGCCGCCGCCGCTGCC
>JTEE01000131.1:403399-439357 GCA_002896455.3 Chlorella sp. ArM0029B
ATTGATTGATTGATTGATTGATTGATTGATTGATTGATTGATTGATTGATTGATTGATTGATTGATTGATTGATTGATTGATTGATTGATTGATTGTATTTGGGGCAGCAGGGGAGGGGCGCGGGTGCTGCATACTTGGGACTTGGAAGGAATGGGGAGGCTGGGGAATGCCAGGGGTGGGCGGCTGCACAGGTGATGTCAACAGCTGAACCTGCGACGGCCGGTTGGAGCTTGAACGTAAGCACAGGCATGGCGAGCGGCAAATGCCAGCATGTACCTCTTGCCGGCCTGTCCATCCTGTGTGGGGCCCTGGCCGATTCGATTTTCCCGCCCTGTCCCGCCCCCTCTTCTCAGACAGCACCGAGTGCATTGGCCCTGCCCTGCCCGACTGGTGTGATGAACACCTTGCTTTGGTGACGCACTGTGAGAATCACGGAATCACGGATTGTGCACTGAAATTATGTCCCTCCGCCCCCTGCTGCCTGCTGCCCACGCTGCGCGGGCTGTCGCAGCAAAGCTAAGTCATCACGGCCGCAGCGTGCACTCGCTTTGATCTCTTCAGCCTACCCTTCGACGCTGCCACCTTGAGGACGCCGCCGAGCCAGACGTGTGTTGCTCCTCGGCCGAAGCCGCCCGCGGCCACCGAAAACAGCATGCAGGTCCGTCCTTCCGGCTGTGTGTGAGCGGCGCTGTGGTTTGATGCCTGCACATAGCCAGCCCTTGGCGCCCTGTCACCCTCCTTCCTCCGCCCGCCCGCCTGCCGCTTGCCGCCCGGCACCCCCTGCTGTCTGTTTCTGCACTCCTCAGCGCACCTGGCAGGGTGGCAAGTACTCTTCTCACTTGAGATGCGGCATGTTAATTTCACTGCAGGGAATGGAGGGAGCAAGCAGCAGCACGTCAGCTGTGGGGCAGCGGGAGCGCCAGCGGGCCAGCGAGGTAGAGGAGGCTGATGCCGACTTGCGGCTTTTCAAGGAAGTCTCGGCGCTGTACAAGCGGTCGGAAGAGGGCGCAGAGGCATGCGCAGCCATTGCGGCTGGCGGCAGCATTCCTGTGCTGGTTTCCTGCCTCCATAGCAGCAATGAGACCCTGCAAGACAAAGCGGTACGGGTACTGCAGCGCACCTCCCGCCTCGGCCCAGAGCAGTGCGCAGTCATTGCTACAGCAGGAGGCATCCCCGGTTTGGTGCACTGCCTGGATCCCAGCAGGGGCGGCGACCTACATACCCTGGCAGCTTCCACGCTAATCAACCTCGCCAGCCTCGGCCCAGAGCAGTGCGCCGCAATCGCTCTGGCAGGCGGTATCCCCCTGCTGGTGCGCTGCCTGGAGAGCAGCGATGACAGCGAGACAAGTGGGAAGTTTCAAGCAGCTCTGGCACTTGCCCATCTCACAAGGGGCAGTCCGCAGCGCAGCACAGCCATCGCTGCGGCGGGAGGCATTCCTGCTCTGGTGCAGCTGCTGCGGCGCCCTAGCAACCTTGCCAGCTTTGATTTTGTGCTGCAAGCAGCATGTTGAGCATTGGAGGGCCTCGCATCCAGCTGCCCAGACCTGGCCCCACCAATTGTCGAGGCCGGCGGTGTGTCTGCTTTGGAGCAGCTGCTGCAGGGAAGCTTGGACGCATCTGTGAGGGAGGAGGCATCCATCGCACTCGACGCCATTGCTGCAGCCGCAGCAAAGGGAGCCCCTTCTCCCTTAGCCGGCCCCCGGCAGGACCCAGACCTCCCGGCAGCGCAGCGTGCAGTGCAGCCACCTGCCGCACCGCCTGTGCAGCCCGCTGCCAGCACTGTTGCTGCCCGCACATGCGCCGCCGAGGGGTGCAGCAACACAGGGCGCCTGCTCCGCTGCAGCGCGTGAGTCGAGCTGCGGCTGTCCGTATGTTCACTGTTGTTTCCCCTCTGTTGCTCGCCCGGTGGTTACCAACCACTTTCCAACCCATTTCCTGCCATGACTCAGCCCGTGGTGCCCCTCCCTCCCTGCCAACCCTTTCTATCCGCAGGTGCCGCACGGTGCGCTACTGCAGCACGGCGTGCGGCCAGGCGAGCTGGAAGGCGCACAAGCCCGAGTGCAGGCACCTGCAGGCCGCAGCCGCTGCCCCTGCCTCCTCCGCTGCAGCTGCCGCAGCCGCAGCCGCCAGCGCCGACTCCCAGCCCCCCGCGTGATCGGGCAGCCTGATGCTGCGCCACAGCAGCTGGCACGGTACACGCTGTGCTGCCCATCAGAACCTGGCATGTGTCCTCCCCGCCCCGCTAGGTGGCGTCCTCCCATGCCACCGCTCACACCGTTCCCATCTCAATCTGCCCCACTCGCACAGCGCCCCTCCCATCCAGCCCTGAGCTCCGCATCGTCCGTGTGTCTCCTTCTGTGCTCACCCCCTGCTTGTTCGAATTGACCAGGTTTTCGAAGCTGCGGCCAAAAGGCATCAGTGCACTCCTCTTCTGTGCATCTTCCGCCTCTGTTCATGTCGTGCCCCTGCCGCCTCCCTCTTGCCATGTTGAGGCACCCCTGTTGGCTACGCTTAAGAAGCAACAACAAAACAACAACCTTACTTTTGTGTTCCAGCGTTATGGCATGGCTGCGTAGATGGCACATGCAACTCGGTCTAAATTGTGCTGGGCGGAGCAGGTCCGGTAGGGCCAAGGTGGGGCAGGAAGTTGAGCAGGCACCTGTAGCACCGCAAGTTGATACCATGCAAGCGGGCCACGTGTGCTTTTCACCAGTTGCTGTTGAGTCAGTGCGCTCGTGTTGCGTGCTTCCACCCTGCATCTGGGGCAGCAGAGCAGGGGTGCGAGTGCTGCAGACTCGGCACTTGAAGTTCTTGAAAGGATGGGTAGGCTGTGGAGTGCCAGGGGTGGGCGGCTGCACCGGTGATGCCAACAGCTGACCTGCGAGGGCCGTTTGGAGCTTACACCTGAGCACAGGCACGGCGGCAAAGGCCAGCATGTACACCTTGCCGGCCCGCGCTTCCACAGGCTCTGTAGTGCCCTGACCCATTCAAATCTCCCGCCCGGGCCTACCCCTCATATTAGACAACACCCAATTGCATTCGCCCTGCGCTGCCCCACTCACCCGACTGGTTTTGTAAACACCTTGCTTTGGTGACGCACTGTGAGAGTCACGGAATGTGCACTGAAATTACACAGATCTCCCAAGCACCTTCCGGAAGGTGGATCCACCGCCGACTGCCTGCCTGCTGCCCATGCTGCGCGGGCTGCCGCAGCGTCATCACTGCCCCGCAGCCTGCACTCTCGCTTCGTGCTCTTCAGCCTAATCTTCGACGCTGCCACCTTGAGGACGCCGCCGAGCCCGACTTGTGTTGCTTCTCGGCCGAAGCCGCCCGCGGCCACCGGAAACAGCATGCAGGTCCGTATTTGCGTCAGTGTGTGAGCTGTTCTGCACGTAGCCAGCGCCCTGTCACCTTCCTTCCGCCCGCCCGCCCGCCCGCCGCCTGTCCGTCTCTGCACCCCAAGGCACTGGCAGGATGGCAAGGCCTCTTCTCATTAAAACCACAGCATGTTCATTTCACTGCAGGGAATGGCGGCTCATTAAAACCACAGCATGTTCATTTCACTGCAGGGAATGGCGGGAGCAAGCAGCAGCACGTCAGCTGTGGGGCAGCGGGAGCGACAGCGGGCTAGCGAGGTGGAGGACTTGCGGCTTTACTCAAAGAAGTCTCGGCGCTATTGAAGCGCTGTGTGGAGGGTGCAGAGTCGTGCGCAGCCATTGCAGCTGGGGGAAGCATCCCTGTGCTCGTTGAAAGCCTCCATAGCAGCAACGAGAGCCTGCAAGTCATCGCGGCCATGGTGCTGTACCGCCTCGCCAAGCTCGGCCCAGAGCAGTGCGCAGCCATTGCTACCGCGGGAGGCATCCCCCTGCTGGTGCACTGCCTGGATCCCAGCTTGGGCAGCGACCTTCACACCGATGCAGCTATCGTGCTGATACACCTCGCCAGCCTCGGCCCTGAGCAATGCACAGCAATCGATCTGGCAGGCGCCATCCCCCCGCTGGTGCGCTGCCTGGAGAGCAGCGATGACAGCGAGACAAGTGGGAAGTGCCAGGCAGCTCTGACACTGTTCCATCTATCGTGTGACAGTCCGCAGCGCAGTACAGCTATCGCTGCTGCAGGCGGCATTCTTGCTCTTGTGCAGATGCTGCGGCGCGGCAGCGGGGGCAGCAGCAGCGGTGACAGCAGCAGCGGCAGCGCCACCACCTGCGCCAGCTTCCAAATGCTGCAAGCAGCATGTTATGCGGTGCACGGCCTCGCAGCCTCCTGCCCAGACCTGGCCCCAGCAATTGTTGAGGCCGGGTGTGTGTCACTGTTGGAGCAGCTGCAGCAGGACAGCTCTTGTGCATCAGTGAGGGAGGGTGCTTCCAATGCACTCATAGTCATTGCAGCAGCAGCAGCAAAGGCAGGCACCCCCTCTGCCGTACACACCCAAGAGCCTTCCACAGCAGCAGTGGAGCCGGCTGTTGCGGCCGAGGCGCCCCCCACATCACCTGCACAGCCCGCTGCGAGCACCGCCGCTGCCCGCACGTGCGCCGCCGAGGGGTGCAGCAACACAGGGCGCCTGCTCCGCTGCAGCGCGTGAGTCGCAGGGTGTGCGTCAGGGTGGGTGCCCGCTGCTCTTCCACCTGTACGCGCGCTGGTGTTCCACTGGGTTCGCCCTATGCCTGCACCCATTTGACAACCCCTTGTGCACCTCCCTGCCAACCCTTTCGATCTGCAGGTGCCGCACGGTGCGTTACTGCAGCACGGCGTGCAGCCAGGCGAGCTGGAAGGCGCACAAGCCCGAGTGCCGGCGCCTGCGGGCCGCCGCCGCTGCCGCTGCCGCAACAGCTGCTGCCTCCACAGCTGCCATCGCCGACTCCCAGCCCACCGCGTGAATCGGCAGCTTGATGCTGCACTGTGCATGGCAGCTTGCGCAATCAGAGCTTACCGCCACAACTGAATCAGTGCTGCCCAGCTGGAGCAGTGCTGCCCAGCTGGAGCAGTGCTGCCCAGCTGGAATGTGCATCCCCTGCCCCGCCAGGTGGCGCCTTCAAACCTGCCCCACCAGCTGAGGGCCCCTCTCAACCCTGCCATCCCCGCACCGTGCCCCTCGCAACCTGCCCCTGTGCACCCCTGCCGCATCTAGTCCTGAGCTCTAGACGCAGGGCGCACCTGCCATATATAGTCCTGAGCTCTAGACGCAGGGCGCACCTGCCTTGGACTCAATCAACCACACACACCAGAAGCCTCGTCCTGTAGTCTATCAGTAATGACAAAACCGTGCTGCTGCGTCATGCACAAACCCTGCCTTTGCACCTGTCTTGCCCCAGCCACGCCCGCCTTGTCAAAAACATGCTTGGTTTCTGCAACCAAGCATCAGACAAAGAACACTCGTGCAATTCTGCCCCACTCGCAAAGCGCACCTCCCATCCCGCCCTAAGCTCCGCATCCTCCGTGTGTCCCTTTCTGTGCTCATCCCCTTCTTGTTCGAATTGAGCTGGTTTTTGAAGCGGACCTCTGCCGTGTTGAGGCACTCATGCTTTCTGCCAAGCTATGGCAGAAAGAACAGCACATGTCTTTCGCATCCCAGCGTGTAATGTCATCCATGTTTCAAACTCACATGCAAGTCAGTTTGGTTTGCGAAAGACAGAAAGAGCAGGAGCCTGACGCGCTTGCGGGTGCCGAGGCGGGGCAGGAAGATGAGCAGGCACCTGTGGAACCGCAACCTTTTGAGCATGAAAACCAGTTCGCCTGTGCTCACCACGGGCCTCGACTGTGTGTGCGAGTGCACTGGGGGAAGTGGGTGCGCTGACCGAATGCCACCCAGTCCCTGCTGTCGTTCACATTGGCGCTGGCTCCGCCCACCGGCCACGCGGTGTGAGCGCTTCTGCTCAACTGGCATGCGGCGGCGGCGGCAGGCACAGGACGGCGACCGGTCCAGTGTACAGCGCAAGGCGCTTTCCCTCTGTGGTGCAGCGGGCGTGCAGCGGCGTGGGACACCGCATGGCAATCTGTACTGGTAGCCAGCCAGCAGCAGGATTTGGACAGCTGTTGCGCCCCTGGCAGCCCCCCGGCGGTGACGGCCGCAGCTGCCGCCAAGCGCTCCCATTAAGCAGCTCGAGGAACAACATTCTTGCTTGCAGTCCAGAGTTGTGGCATCGGTGTGTAGATGCCACATGCAACTGGGTCCGGTTGGTGCTGGGCGAAGCAGGTCCGGTAGGGCCGAGGAGGGGCAGGAAGTTGAGCAGGCATCTGTAGCACCGCAAGTTGAGACCATGCAAGCTGGCCACGTGTGATCATGGCCGGTGCTGTTGCATCCATGCGCACATGTTACGCGTTGACACCCTGGAATAGGCCATCAGGGAGGGGCGCGGATGCTGCAGACTTGATAATAATAATAAAATAAAAAAGGCTGTGGGGAGTGCCAGGGGTGGGCGGCTGCACAGGTGATGCCAACAGGTGACCTGCGAGGCTGGATGGAGCTGGAACCTGAAAACGGGCAACAAATGCCAGCTCAAACCTCTTGCCGGCCCGTGCTTTCACATGCTGTGTGGGGCCCTGTAGGGCCCTGACCCATCCGATTCTCCGGCCGCCACGGCCCCTCTTGTTGAAACACCCGAGTGCATTCGTTTTGCCCTGCCCGAATCACCCGACTGGTTTGGCAAACACCTTGTTTTTGTCACGCACCGTGACAGTCACGGAATGTGCACTGAAATTATACATTTCCCCCAAGCACCTTCCACCGCCGCACCGCCTGCTGCTCATGCTGGGCTGACTGCCGCAGCAAGGCTAACGTCATCACTGCTGCGCATGCACTCGCTTTGTGCTCTTCAGACGACTCTCCGACGCTGCCACCTTGAGGACGTCGCCGAGCCAGACTTGTGCTGCTTCTCGGCCGAAGCCGCCCGCGGCCACGGAACCAGACTGCAGGTCCGTCCCTCGGGCAGTGTGTGAGCGGTGATGTGGTTTGATGCCTGCACAAAGCCAGCGCTGGGCATCCTGTCACCCTCCTTCCGCCCGCCCGCCCGCCCAGTTCACCTGGCAGGGTGGCAAGGCCTCTCTTCACTTACGCATGTTGAGCATGTTCAGCATGTTCATTTCACTGCAGAGCATGGAGGGAGCAAGCAGCAGCACGTCGGCTGTGGGGCAGAGGGAGCGGCAGCGGGCCAGCGAGGTGGAGGACTTGCGGCTTCTTACAGAAGTATCGGCGCTGTATCAGCGCTCTACGAAGGGTGCAGAGTCGTGCGCTGCCATTGCAGCTGGCGGCAGCATACCTGTGCTCGTCGACTGCCTCCATAGCAGCAATGAGAGCCTGCAAGCCATCGCGGCATGGGTGCTGCGACGCATCGCCAGCCTCGGCCCAGAGCAGTGCGCAGCCATTGATACTGCGGGAGGCATCCCCGGTTTGGTGCACTGCCTGGAGAGCGGCGACGACAGCGACCCAGGCGTTAAGGTTCAGGCAGCTCTGGCGCTTGTCGTGTTAACGTTTGGCAGCGCGCAGCGCAGTACAGCCATCGCTGCTGCGGGAGGCATTGCTGCTCTTGTGCAGCTGCTGCGGCGCGGCAGCAGCGGCAGCAGCAGCGGTGGCAGCAGCAGCGGCAGCGCCACCAACAGCCTTGCCAGCAGTGAACTGCTGCTGCAAGCAGCATGCTGTGCATTGGAGGGCCTGGCAGTCAGCTGCCCAGACCTGGCCTCAACAATTGTCGAGGCCGGCGGTGTCTCAGCCTTGGAGCAGGTGCAGCAGCAGGGCAGCTCTGATGCATCAGTGAGGAAGCAGGCAATCGAGGCACTCCACGCCATTGCAGCAGCAGCAGCACAGGCAGCCCCCGCCCCCTCTGCCTCCCATGCCAAAGAGCCTGCCACGGCAGCAGTGGAGCCGGCTGTTGCGGCCGAGACGCCCGCCATTTCACCTGCACAGCCCGCTGCCAGTTCCGCCGCTGCCCGCGCGTGCGCCGCCGAGGGGTGCAGCAACACAGGCCGCCTGCTCCGCTGCAGCGCGTGAGTCGCAGGGTGGGGGTCGGGGTGGGGTGGGGTGCCCGGTGCTCTTCCACCTGTACGCGTGCTGGTGTTCCACTGGGCTCATCCCCTACCAGACGCTCGCTGGTGTTCGACTGTGCTCACCCCAGGCCTGCGCCCATTTGACAACCCCTGGTGCCCCTCCCTTCTTGCCCACCTTTCTACCCGCAGGTGCCGCACGGTGCGCTACTGCAGCACGGCGTGCGGCCATGCCAGCTGGAAGGCTCACAAGCCCGAGTGCCGGCGCCTGCAGGCTGCAGCCGCTGCCTCTGCCGCAACAGCTGCGGCCTCCACAGCTGCCATCGCCGATTCCCAGCCCACCGCGTGAATCGGCAGCCTGATGCTGCACTGTGCATGGCAGCTTTCGTAATCAGAGCTTACCGCCACAACTGAATCAGTGCTGCCCAGCTGGAGCAGTGCTGCCCAGCTGGAATGTGCATCCCCTGCCCTGCCAGGTGGCGCCTTCAAACCTGCTCCACATGCACCGGGCCCCTCCCAACCTGCCCCATCCGCTCAGGGCCCCTTGCCCTGCCTTTCACCCTGCCACCCCCGCACCCTGCCCCTCACAACCTGCCCCTGTGCACCCCTGCCATATATAGTCCTGAGCTTGAGGCGCAGGGCACACCTTCTTGGACTTAATCACCCACGCACCCCAGAAGCCTCGTCTTCTCTCAGTAATGACAAAACCGTGCTGCTGCGTTATGCACAACCCCTGCCTTTGCACCTGTCCCGCCCCTGCCACCCCCGCCTTGTTGAGGCACTCATGCTTTTTGCAACCAAACATCAGACGAAGAACACTCGTGCAATTCAGCGTAATGTCAACATCAGCATTGTCTAGCTGCCACATGCAAGTCAGTTTGGTTTGCGGAAGGAAGAAAGAGCAGGAGCACGGATGCAGCTGGAGCTTGCCGGTGCCGTCGCGGGGGGCAGGAAGATGAGCAGGCACCTGTGGAACCGCAACCTTTTGAGCATGAACGCCGGTCGGCTGTGCTCACTACGGGCCTCGACTGTGTGTGCGAGTGCGCACGAGGAAGTAGGTGCGCTGACCGAATGCCACCCCGTCCCTGCTGTCGTTCACATTGGCGCTGGCTCCGCCCGCCGGCAACGCGGTGTGAGCGCTTCTGCTCACCTAGCACGCCCTAACTTCATGTTGAATGCACCCTGCCAGCCTCTTGGGCTAGGCAAGCGTTCGAAGGACACCGTCTTAATTCTGCACCCTCTGCTTTCCACCGAACTCGAAAAGAAGGCCCACTTCCACTCTGGCAGGCGTCATTTTACACCTCTTCAAGTCACACACACCATGTCAACTCACGAACCCCTCAGCAGCCCTGTCGAGGAGGCCCAGAAGCCGCAGGCGTCGTCCAATGCCGAGGTGCAGCCGGCCGAGGCCCCGGAAGCGAGGCAGCAGGCGCAGCAGCCGCAGCGCTCACTCGAGGCGGACCTGAGAGCGCAGTGGGAGGCAGCCAAGGGGCGCATGGGTGCAGGCGCCAACGCGCCGGTGAGGCGGGGCGGGCGGGTGCACTGACGGGCCGGCCGGGGGCGTGAGAAGTAGGATGGGGACGCCGGAGGGAACCCTGGCCGTCTCCGACCTTGTGGTGCGTGCGGGCTGCCTGTAGCCACTGTCTCTTGGCGGCCCCGCCCTGCAATGGGCGCAGGCGGCGACGCGCCGGTGGGGCCGGCGGGCGGTGGGCGGGCCAGCCGGTCGGGGGGTTAAGAAGTAGGAAAGGGGATGCCGAAGTGGGCTCTGTGCGTATCCAGCATTGCGGGTGCACGTGAGCCAAAGATCCTGCAAGGCAGGCTACTGGCTGTGTCCATTGTCTCTGGGCAGCTCCGCCGCTCGCTGCCGCCTGCCCTCCTTGCCGCCTTGACCTCTGCTCACTGGCCGCGCTGCAGGGCCACCCTGTGGCAGCGATTGAAGCCGCTGACACCCCGGCAGCCGCCCTGGCTGTGGCCAGGCACGCCCAGGATGTGTCAGGGGAGAGCGAGACAATGGAGCATACAGTGGCTGAGACGCCACGTGAGTGGTTGATCATTGTGCGGGGGAGAGCGTGCCATTTTGTGGGTCTCTGCCCTGCCCAGAGTAAGGCGGCAGCCCTGCCTCTGCATGCCCTGCCTTGCGTGCCCCCTACACAACACTGTGCATCGTGCAGGCGAATGTGTGTATTTGTTCACCCCCTGCCACCCCACCTGCCTGCCCACATGTGCGGGGCGCCTGCTGCGCACTTGCCTGCCTGCCCCGGTGCCCGCCAAAGCGCAGCTGCTCCACCAGCACATGTTTCCTGGCCTTCAGATCCGGCCATACGCATGGTCGAATGACTCTGTGCGAGTGCCCCTCCCCTGCCCTGGTCTGCAGCCCACCGAAGCGGCTAGGAGCGGCGCTGAGCCAGCGGCAAGGCGGGGCGCTGAGCGCAGCGCAGCCGGGCGGGCCGGCAGGAAGCAAACACAAGTTTGGGTCCATGCGAAGGCTGGGCGAAGACTGTACACAAAGAAAACAACAACGTTGGAACACTGGAAGCCATGTTGTTCACTCCAAATCTCGCACGTGGGTGTGGAGAAGCAGATAGCGTCTTGGCCGCGGGGCGCCAGCGCATGACACAACCGATGCGCTCCCGCAAACCAGTCTGGCATGCACATCGAGCGCACTTGTGTAATGGCAGATCACAAGCAAGGATTACCGGTATCTGTCCAGCCCTGACCGATCTTCCTGAGCACCAGGAAGATCAGACCCTGTTTCTGGGCGCTGCCGCCGCTGAGGTGGCGCCATGATGATTGTAGTATCAACGCTTCGTTGCGCCCTGCACTGACTGCCGCTCCCTCCACCGCTCCGGCACAAGTCACACCGTCGATCCCAAACGGTGTACATCCCTGCAAGCTCCCCGACAGCAATTCGCCTCCACCCCGGCCGCCCCCAGCGCCCTGCTCCGCCGGCTTCCCCGCATCGACCCAGCGCTTGTGCCTTGTCTGCTATCAATTACTCGGCTCTCGTCCTGCCACAGAGCTTCGCAAGGCCAGCCCTACCACCGCTCAACATGTTGCGCCAGCCAGCTACCAGCGCAGCAAGGGCTGCGGTGCCCTCCTGCCAAGGTGAGGGCCTGCAGAGTGACAGAATGCGCCCGACGAGCGCGCGCCCGCCATACTAACGCAGCGCTGCCGGTGCCTCCTCTGCTGACGCGCAGGTGTGAGGCTTCGTGGCGCCGCCGCCGCCCCGTTTGTCGCCGCGCGGCCGGCCGCCAAGCAGCAGCTGGAGCGGCGTTTGCGCCCTGGCCAGGCACGCATTGTCAGCAACTCAAAGCCACATCACTTGCCACGGCCTCGAGTGTGTCTGGACGCTTGATTGCTTGCTTGCTTGCTTCTGGCGCCCAGCGCCGCCCAGCGCACGCGTGTCATGCGCCCCCGCTCACTGCTTCCGCCCCGCCCCGCTCCGCACCCCTCCCGCCCCTTCCTTCCCTGCAGTGCCAGGCCGTGTACGTGGCTGAGCACTCAGGGCGCACCCGCAAGACGACCTGGGACGGCCCCACCGCCCGTGTGACCTTCAAGGCCCGCCGCACCCTGCCTTTTGGCCAGGTGCTGAAACTGGTTGGCGGCCACCCGGCGATGGGAGACTGGGACTGCTCAGAGGCGCCTGGTGAGTTGCACCAGCATCATACAGCCTGCAGGGCTGGGCATCCGGCAGCTGAAATGATTAATGAGCGGAACTCACACGCCAGGTGTCTGCACACGGCGCCTGCGCACGGCAGCAGCAGCAATCTGGCCCCACTCTCTCTGCCCCCTCTCTGCCCCCGCCGCCAACCTGCCCCCTGCCGTGGGGCAATCAAAGGATGCCTCCCATGAGATGCGCCTGCCAGCAATGTTCTTCCTTTGCCTCCACACACTACCACACTGCCCCTCTGGCTGTCGCCTTCACCCAATGCACCCTGCACTGATGACGTGGCGATGACCGGGCGTCGGCGGCGATAAGTGGCAACCGGTCCCGCCACCCCCCTGTGCCACCGCTCTTCCCATCAACATCAGCTTGCATTGTACCATTTGCACCAACCCTGACTGCCCCTGCACTGATGAAGTGGGCCGACGGTGACACGTGGCAGCTGCAGCCGCCACCCTCCCCTGCACCCCCTCCTCCCAGCATCACGTGTCTTGAGCAATCCTTGAATGCAATTTCACCTCCCTCCCTCCCTGCAGTGATGAAGTGGACCGACGGTGACATGTGGCAGCTGCAGCTGCCGCCCTACTGTGCACCCCAACGTCGCCTTAATCCTGGAATGAATGCCACCCACCCTCCCTCCCTGCAGTCATGAAGTGGACCGACGGCGACATGTGGCAGCTGCAGCTGCCGCCCTACTGTGCACCCCAACGTCGCCTTAATCCTGGAATGAATGCCACCCACCCTCCCTCCCTGCAGTCATGAAGTGGACCGACGGCGACATGTGGCAGCTGCAGCTGGACCTGCCCGCCGGGGAGCACGAGTACAAGGCTGCTGCGGTGGCGGTGGATGGGGCCACCAAGAAGGAGGTCGCAGTGGAGTGGGAGGAGGGGCCCAACCGCGTGCTGCAGGCAAGCGGGCGGTGTGGGGGCGTGGCGGGTGGGGAGGCAGGAGGAAGGGAGGGGCGGTGGCAGGCGGGGTTGTGTGAGGCAGGCAGGGAGGGAAGATAGGCCAACCGCGTGCCGCAGGCGCACACCGCGGTGGGGAAGGGTGCAGCGGGGAAGCGGGGCGCAATGGGTGCGGGCGCAGACGGGGCAGGCGGGTTTGAGAGCACCTGGAAGGGGTTAGGCACACCTGCATGCACTGGCCTGTTCCTATTGACAGGGACAAGACAGGGACATGACAGGAACGTGACAGGGACATGGCAGGGACATGGCATCATTATATTTCAAGACACGAGAGGCACAGAGCTTGCTCTACCCTGCACTCACTCCCCCGTGGCCCCAACTCTTGATTGCCTCTGACTCACCTTTTGCCACATGCCATGCCCCCACCCCTAGCTGCTGCTGATGTGAGCAAGGCAGAGCAAGCTCCCTGCCCAAGGCAGTGCGGCCACCCTTTGACTGCCCGCCTCTGCCTATCACCCATCCACTTCGACTTCCACCCCGCACTCGACTCACTCTTCCTGCCCCCCCCCCCCCGCCACCCCTCCCCTTCACCTCTGCAGGTGCCCAGCTCTGAGGCCAAGGCCGGGGGCGCTTTCTCTGTTGTCATGGAGTGGGGCAACCACACGGCCGCCTGGCTGGAGTCTCAGCTCCCCGTGGAGGAACACTCCACCAACAGCCAGTCCCACAATGGCCACGCCAACGTGCAGTCCGCCAACGGCACCGGCGCCCGGCAGGCCAAGCCGCTAGGCACCGCGGGCAAGCACCTTGATTGGTCTATGGACGACGAGCGGTCGGCGCGCCGGGCGGTGGAGGCGGAGAGGGACCAGCTGAGGGGGGAGAGGGACAGCCTGGCGCATCAGCTGCACCACGCGCAGGACCAGCTGGCGGCCGCTCTGGCTGAGAAGGCGCAGCTGGAAGCGGCGGCGGCACGTGCCCAGCACAACATTGACGTGCTGCGTAACGTGGGGCAGATGCTGCGCACCATGCACACCGAGTGAGCGCCAGCGCTTGCCATGCTGGCGCATGCGCAGAGGCGCAGACAGCCCCTGTGCCCCCCCGCCTCCCCGCTGCACCATGCCTTGTCGGCTCTTGCAGCCGGGCTCTTGATGCTCGGCTGTCGAAGCCCGCCTGTTGAATCCCGCCTGCCTGCCCTGGGCGCTGGCCCGCCCACCCCAACAACAACGCCCCACCTTGTTCCGCTCTTGCCCTGCTGCCGGGCCGCGCTTGCGCGCGCCCCCGATCACCAGCAGACGACCGTTGCATGCGCCGGCTGAAACCAGCCCTGCCCCATGCCTGCCCACCTCCCTCTCTCTCTCCTGCCCATCAGCCGCCTCCGTAGCGCCGCCCCAGCAGCCTTCCGATCGCATGCCATGCCCTCTCGTCCCCCCTCCCCTCCACTGCCCTGCTGCTTCCACTGAATGTATAAGCGCACTAACGCCAGGCACTCTGCCTGCCTGCTTGCTTGCTGCCAGACCGAAATGCACAGTCGACGTCCAACCGAACCCGCACCCTCCCATTGGCCCGCACGCCCCGTCCCCCCAATAGTCTTGTCTGCCTCTTATCTGCCCAGCCTGCCCTTGCTCTGAAAACCTCCCTCCCACATGCACAAGCACGCCGCCCCAGCGGCACCCACCTTTTCTTTCCTTTCATCTGATCCCCAGCGCGCTCTTTCATTATCTCATCACGCATGCCCCGGCTTTTCAAACCTACCGTCGCCGCGGGCTGCGCCCACTCCTGTTGTGTCCGGTGCCGCGTTCCATACCGACCCTTGCTCAGCCAAACTTTTCCGGAGACACCTTTTCCCTCGCCACCACCTCAGGCCCCCAGCTTGCTTCCACCCCCTGTACCCGCCCTGCCGATGGCGGCGACCTGCTGCTGTAAAGTACAACCACACCACACCACACCACACATGCACACCTTGCGTGTGCTCACCCCCAACCGCTGGGAGGGCGGATGGGCAGGGGCGTGAAGACATAGGCACCCCCAGACAGATTGGTTTCTCATCGGCCCGCTGCAGCGCGCTGGGCAGGGGGCTGGGCAGGCCGCTTTTGCCTGCCTTTGCAGCGTCTGCCTGCCTCTGCCGCGTGTGCGGGCTGCCGGCACTGAGCCGAGCACTGGCGGCACCACAAAGGTTCAGAATTCACAGTCCTGTCATCTCTGAGTGCATCCTGGGCTGGGCTCACGTGTGTGTTAAAGCTCTAAGCTGTGAAACAGGAGGCGGTGAGGCAGGGGGCAAGGCATGAAATCGCTACCACAGCAGTGGCACGTGCTGTGGGCAGTACGAGGGAGCTGGGGGCCAAAAGGAGCTGGCAGCGGGAGTCAAAAGGAGCAGGGTCAGTGCCAGACAATCAAAGGGTGGGTGGGTTGGGAGGCAGGGTGTGGGCTTGGGTGCCTGTGGCAGGTGGAGAGGGTGGGGAAGGGGTGGCGCTTGGCACTCGAACAAAATGGGGGGCGAGTTGATGCTTGGGCTAGGCCGCATGAACGGTGCAACGGGGTGGGGGGGCAGAGGGCTGCTTGGTTCAGGGGGGAGGGTTGCTTGCGGCGGTGGGAGGGAGTAGGGGATCTTTTGGACGAAAGCATGTTGCCAGGAAAACTCGGAGGGAAAGCAGTGGAAGCAAGAGCAAGAGCAAGCGAAAGCAGCAGGTAAGAGAGAGGGAGAGAGGTAATGCGGGACGTCGGCACGCACAGGCGCCTGCGCAAGCGGGAGGCGTTCCCCGCATGAGGGCGCCAAAATTTGCGCTAATAAAATGGGTGGGCGGTAGCCCACTGGGCCAGGCGGCCGCTGCGAGTGCTGCTCAGGGAGGCAGTGGACCCCAGAGCTGTATGAAGCAGCTTCATAGCAGCTTCCTGCTAGCTGGCTCACGGCAGCTGGTGGTCCAGCTGGCGAGCCAGGCCCGCCAGCCAGGCAAGAGCACGGCGCCACAGGCAGCCTGACCTCTCCTCCTCCTCTCCCCGCTGCTGTTGCTGCTGCTGCTCTTGCTCCTTCTCCGCCCCCTGCTGCTGCTGCTGCTGCTGCCCCTCCCCTCCTGCCATCTGTGCCGCGCCGGCGACGGAGCCGCCCCTGCTGCGCTGCGAGCTAAAGCCTTGCTCCAGCAAGAGCTCCTGCTGCCGCTCCTCTTCCTCCTGCACATCACCCCGCCCCGCGCCTCGTCCCTGCCGCGCCTGCTGCTCCTCCTGCCCCGCCGCAGCCGCCAGCCTGGCAGCAGCGATGCGCGACTTGCAGTTGGGGTCCCGCACCACGCTCACAGCATCCGCGCCCTCCGGCCCGTCGTCCTGGTTGCGAATCCAGCGCCACTCTGCGGGGGGCGGGCAAGGCAGAGGGGCAGGGCAACAGGTGGTTGGTTGTATGTGGCAGCGCTCTCCACACGGTCGGGGTGCCAGCGCCGGTCTGTGGGGAGGAGGCAATGACGCGCGTGAATGATGAGTGCGAGATTGCCAGTGCCCTTTGGGCTGTTTAGCAATCTTCTATTGTGGTGCCCAGGCAAAGGAAGGGAGGCAGGAGGCAGCGCGGGGGGGAGGGGGTATCAACCAGAGTGCCCAGAATGCTCACGCCGGCCTGCTGGGATGCCCAGGCGCCACCTCAGCACACCCCACCGCCACCTCAGCAGCCACCTCAGCATGCCCTGCATGCCGGCAAAGCCCCCCAGATCAAAATCCGGCTGCGTGACTCTGAGCCCACGAAGAACCATTCTCCCTGCACCTCCGCAGTGGCAGCCCGCACATCACACGCATGTCACAGAAACCCACGGCGCCACCCAAAGGGGCAGTCGACAGCCCCAGCCGCCTGCAACACAGATATACACGAGCAGTAACAGCACACTGCTCACCTGCGTGCGTGGAGTCCAGCAGGTCGAGGGTTCCGTGCCCAAACGAAGGCTCCCGGAACGCGCTGTACTTGGGCTGGCTGAAGTACTTCTTGTCGGGCCCCTCCTTGTTGCCGCCGTCGCCAATGTTGCTGCAGGACAGAAACACAGACCCCACAAAACCGTTGGGGAAGGGGGAGTTAGCCTGGTGGCAGCAGGGACCGGGCGCCCTCCTGAATGCATCCAGGAGCACAGACACCATCGGGAAACCGGTGGAGAAGGGAGGGAGAGGCTAGCCCGGTGGCAGGAGGGAGGGACAGGCCCCCCTGCCTCCTGCCCCCCATTTCACTTTCCCACAAGTGCACACACGCGTCCCCTTGCCGGCCCACCCAGCTGCCCCGCTGTCCGTTCACGACTGAGCCCAGCACTGTGGTTCTGCCATGCAGCCGCCTCAGGGAGTAGGAGGGGCGCAGTACAGGGGCAGCCCACTGGCACAGCCCCCTGACGCATCTGAAGCACACTGTTGTGTTGCTGCTGCGCTGTAAATGAACGGATGAATGACTGAATGAGCCCCCTGGCCCCGCTGGCACAATCGTCTCACATGTGTATGGGCGCACAGTCATCCAACTTTTCCTTGAACACTCGGTGGTGCCTCTCGTAGGCGTGCACATGACTGCGGGCAGCAGGGGGAGCGGGGGAGGGGGCGGGTCAGGGATGGGAGGCCTCCGGAGAGAGCAGGGCTGGTGGGCCGGAGAAGGTGAGCAGGAGCGGGGTATGCAAGTACTGGTCCAGGGCAACCCCTCTGCCGTGCCACCCTGTGAGCCCAACTGTTCCTACCTGTCCAGCAGAAAAACACGTGCTGGGATAAGCGGCAGGTCACCTGGCGCCCAGACACTCCTGCCTTGTGTGTCCTTCCTACCTTTCTACCAGTCAGTCCTCCTGCCGCCATTGCGGGCACCGATAGGAGCCCTGCCACAAAACCTCACTGCGGGCGATGCAATAGACCAATTGCCCTTCTGCCGCCTCGCCACCCTGTGGGCCAAAAACTCCCCTGCAGCCCTCGCGTGATGCTGGTACAGCAGCTCCCCCACCCCAGCCACAGCCCCACGGTCACCCTCCACCACAGCAGCACAGACCACCGCTGCCTCACAGTGAGAGGGCACAACGTACTGCTCCTTGAATACCTTGCCTGCCCCACCCCCTTCCCCCTTCCCACATGGCACTGCTCACCCTCAGATCACGAAAGCACACCGGGAGTACCCCCTCACTTTGAGAATACAAAGCACAAAGACAGCACTTCTCATCCCTTCCGAGACCACACGAAAATACAAAGCACACAGACAGCCCCGGCACCACGATGTGCTTCACGCACGGTGCTGCCAACCTGCCGCTTCCAGCTGCCCCTCACCCAAAATGATCTCCTCCCCCCCTCATTCATTCGACCATAACCCCGCTCACCCTGAAAACACAAAGTCCACTCCGTGCTGGTACAGCAAATCCTCCATGCTGTCACGCATCGCATCACCCTCCCCCTGCGGTGGGGATGGGCAGAGGAGAACAGTGGGCGACGTCAAGCGAGAGGAGGGAAGGAGGAGTGCAGCAGCTTTCCGGTCTGTCCCGCGTCGCACACCTCCTTTTCTGCTGGCGCGCATCGCATTGCCTTGGCACTGCTAGTCCAACGGAGGAAGCCGGGGGTGTGGCAGTGCTGTCCTGTCCCTGCGCACCAAAGCGCCCCCGCCGCTCCTTGCTCCGACAGAGTGCCGCACAGCTGCCCGCCCACTCAGCCCAAAGCCCCTCAAACACACACTCAATGCTGACCTGGTGTGCATAGTTGGAGTTGTACCAGGGGGCGTGCTGCACGGCCACCACCCAGGGGGTGCGTGCCCGGTCCACTCCCGCCAGGTCACGCACCAGCCAGGCGTACTGCTCAGAGGCAGGATCGTAGGCTGCAGTACGACGGCAATGGTGATGCAGGTTAAGCGCGGGTTGGCAGGTGTGGCAGGGTTGCAGGCTGGGATACCGCTGCCGAGCTGTAAGGTCTGAGTGGTGCAAAGTGGGACGGGGCACAGCGCAGGCGTGGCAGGGTGGCAGGCGTACCAACGAGCTTGAAGGAAAGCTTCACCCAGGCCTCTGCCTTCAAATCTCCCCTGACAGGCAGCCAGGCCTCGACCCGCTCCGCCCAGGCCTGAGCAGCTTGCAAACGGCCAGCACGACCACATGCCCCCTCTTCCACCCCACCCCACCCCAACCTGACCTGCCGCTTTGCCTGGCAGCCCCGTTTGCAACGCCATCCCCCTCTTAAACCACCCTGTTCAATGCATGTGCAAGGTGATAGCATCCATGCGCGGCACGCTGCCTGCCTGCATTGCCTGCATTGCATTGCCTGCCTGCATTGCCTGCATTGCAATGCATTGCGGTATCGCCTTGCCCCCGCCCTTCACTCACGAGAGTAGCTGCTCAGCATGACCACGTGCGCCCCCGCCACGTCATAGCTGTAGTAGAGCTTGCAGGGGGACAGCGACTGGCGGTAGGGGAAGTAGAAGCTGCGGCGGGGGGAGAGAGGGGGGACAGGCAGTGAGAAAGGGTGGTGCGGTGGGAGGATGTGTGGGTGTGAACGTGCGGCTGCGCTGCTATGCAGGTGGGTTGGGTGGACAACAACTGCTCGGAGAGTGAATGGAGGGCAGATAGACCGCCCCAACCCAGCCGCCCAGTCTCCTGCCACCTGGCGAACCAGCCCGTTGCTGACTTGGCACCGCTCCCCTGCCAGCTCACCGCGTCTCAAAGGACAGAAAGTCCTTCCGCCCGTTGGTCAGCTCAATCTCGTGGTTTCCCACGCAGTACATCCACACCTGCAGGGGGCAGGGAGTTGGTCAGTCAGACGCCCAGGGGCCCCAAACACCGGTCGGGCAGACCAACCGGGGTGGGGTGAAGTGATGATGGTAATGCATCATGAAATTGCTGTGGCCTCCCAGACGTACGTCCACAAACACGCAGAGGCCTGGCACGGGTTGCTGGTGGTCTTTGTGCAGCGCGGCGCGGCTGCTGTGCCGCACCGTCACGCCGCGTCAGCATGCACCGGGCACGCTCGTGATGCAGAGGATGCAGCGAGGTACGCCCCCCAACCCGACCCTGGCATCCCTGCCCCGCTGGCCCACACCTGCGTGGCGGTGAATGGCTGCACCATGCGCTGCCACGTGTCCCTGCAGCAACGTGAGCACGGGAGGGTGGAAGGGGCAGGGGCGGTGTGTGCGGGCAGGCGGGAAGACAACCGAGCCGAAAAGTTGCTGCCCACCCGTACCGCCGAGCAACAGCAGCGGATCAACACTACAGCAGCTGCAGTGGCGCGGGCCCCGTCTAAACCACTGCATCACCAGCACTACAGCGGCAGGAGCTGGCGGCGGGTGCGGCGGGTGCAGCTGGCGCTGCTACTGCCGCTGCGACACTGCCCCTGCTGCACTACCGCTGCACTGCTGCTGCACTGCTGCAGCGTCTGTGGCTGCTGCTGCGCCTGGTACAGCTGCCGCGCAGCTTCCCGCCTGGCACAACCCTCACGCCTCCTCCCCTTGCGCTGCCGCCCCTCACCAGCGGGCCTGGTAGCCGTCTGCGTAAGACAGATCCCCAGTGAGGATGATGGAGCCGGGGTCGCTCACAATCAGGTGGTCCAAAGTGCTACATGATCATGTATGGAAGGAGTGAGCAGGTGTGAGGGTTGTGCCAGGCGGGAAGGAAGGTGGCCAGCCGTGCGCGTGGCGCCGGCTTTGAGGGAGATCACAAGCCAGATGGCCCAGGGTGCGCCGTGAGCAGCGGCGGGTGTCAAGGTTGTGTGACCGCAGGTGATCGGGCCACAGCAGGCGGGCCGTATCAGGGTGGGAAACATGGAGCAAGCCTGTGAGGGGCGCCGGTTTAAGAGGGCCGGGAGGAATGGCAGCCAGCCGGGGCCGACACCTCACCTGCCCATGCTGGCAGCGTAGACCCCAGCCTCCCTCCCACTGCACCAGCCTCATTCATTCATTTCCAGCGCCGTAGCAACACAAAAGTGTGCCGCAGATGCGTCATCCCAGCAATTATGGAAAAGCAAAACAAACTCAGGGTTTTCTGTTCTAAGAAAGAAATCCGCGCTGCACATTCATTCCCCAGCCCCGTTGCCCGACCTCGCTCCCCCGCCCCGCAGCATGCATACCCACAGATACCTGGTGGAGCGGTCGTTTTGCCCCAAGTCCCCAACCACCTCAGCTCTCACGCTCAGCACGCTGTCCATGCTGGCATGCACCTCGTGGACTGGTCCTATCTAGGCAAGGCCTCCCCTCCTCCTGTGCAAACATACACATGATGGAACCAAACGGGAATGCTGCCACCGCACCCTACCCCAGCCCACACCATACACACACACACACTTTGTGCACCCACCTAGTGGAGTGGTCGCTTTGCCCCAGGTCCCCAATCACGCCCAGCCGGTAGGGCAGCGACGCCTCCCCCACAAGCGGCGCCGCCTTGAAGCTGAACTCCCCGCTCCACCCGCGTGCCGGGTCGCCCACGCGATAGAAGATGGTGGTGTTGGCCGGCACCGGCCCCTCGTCGCCCGCACCAAACTGCACGCGGTGGATGGCGCCCGACAGGTAGGCGCCGGAGGAGTAGCAGGCCACCGGGTCGGGGGATTCGACTGCAGGGTGGGGGCAGACGAGGGGGTAGGGGGCAGGGGGTGAGGAGGGGGTAAGTTGTTGAGGTGAACCATGAGAGGGTGAGATGGGCGGAGCGGGCACCGCGCCACCCCGGCGGCAGCAGCATCCCAATTCTGCTTGCGTACCCCAGCAGCCATGCATCCACAGGAGTCGCTCTCCACTTGCACTTCAAGACCATGGCAGCTGCCTTATAAGCACCAGGCAGAGTCCCATACCGCGGCGCCACACCACAGCTGCCGCCCCCGCTGCTCACCCGTGTGCTCATACGCCCCCGCCTGCGTGCCGTACTGCACCACAGAGCGCCCGCCTGCTGCAACGACGTGCTGGCAGGTGCGCTTGGTTTTCCGGCGGTGCTTCCGCCTCTCCAGGCCGTCAGCGGCAAGATCGTCCTCAACCTCCCCAACCGCCAGGTGCGGCTGCTTGCCTGCCGCCGCCGCTGCCGCCAGGCGGCGGCGAGTGGCTGCCGCTGCCTGCTGCACCGCCCCCACAGCCTCGTCCAGCTTGGGATCGCTGAGTGGGTACGTGATCCAGGTCACGGCGTAGGAGCTGGGTCCCGCAAAGGCCAGGTGCACCTGCAGGCAAGACCGGCGGTCCTCGTCTCTTTGCGGTGGGCCCACCCAGCGCGCCGGCGGCATCTCCGGCATTTCCTGGTCCTGTCGCCCCCTGCGGCATACCTGCTCGGGTGCGTGAGGACTGGCCTCCAGCGGTCGCGCCAGTCGGGGGTGGCTCTCCGCCAGCGGCTCAAGGCTGGGCGGCCGCTCGTCCCAGCAGCTGCCACATGTCTGTGCACAGATCCCAGCCGCGCAGAGCGCCAGGCACGCCAAAAGCAGGGCCCGGCGCATGGTCTCTCGCCCTGCAGCCTTGCTGCGGCACAAAGGGGTGCACCTATGCAAGCGAAAGAAATGCGAAGAAGAAGCAGACATGGAAGAGAACTCACAGGCGAGACATTCTTGAGCATCTTCTCTGCGTGAACCATTTTAAACCGTAGCTAGGAGGTGCCCTGTGGCGCCTGGGGACGAAGTGGAATGAAAGGAACGGGCACGCACGCGGGAGGCAGGGGTGGGCTCGCTGGGTACACGCTTGCGATGGCGTGCGGCGCCTGTGCGGCGGTGGCTCACGCCCGCTCCCCTCCCGGCACGCCAGAAGTGCAAGTGCCCTACCAAGAGAGTGGGTTGAACACAACTGGTCACCATTTAGGAGGTCTGCCGCCAGGTCTGTGGCATCAAACTTTGGGCGGCATTCTTCTCTTGGGCCCCGCAGGACCGCCGCACCGCTCACACACAGCTCCTGGCACCAGCGGCCAGTAGGTGGGCGTAGGCAGCACGCACTGTGCTGCAAGCCAGTTTAACCGCCTGCTCTCTACATGTAGGGCTTGCCTTCTTACGTCATTGTTTGTGTGCTTGCCAATAAGTAGCGCCTGCGCTTAGCGTCCCCTGCTGTGGCCGCCCCTACAGCTCGCAGCAACGTGCTCTCCAGAACGGAAACGTGGACAGGTGCCAGCAAGGCACCGCACCGCTCACTTGCAGGCACATGCCCTCCGTCGAGATCGTCAACAATGGGACGGCACCGCTTGTAGCCGAGCCGCTTCAGCTCCTGATATGATAGTTTCCCCAGCAGCACGGCATGAGCTCGCTTGCATGCAAGTGTGGAAACCCTCAGGACCCACACACACCCCGCCCCCTTGAGCAGTGATCCACAGCGCGGTCAGATGCCAGATGGAGTGACAGAATCGGGGTGGGCTGCTGTTAGTACACCCTGCTGAGCAGTGGCTGCGGCACCCTTTGAATGGTGCACCTGCTAAGCAAGGCTGCCAGGCGCCAGCCAGCGTGGTTGTGGCTGCCTTGCCGCAGTCATTAAGGCAAGGATTGCATATATACATGCTGCACGGATATAGTCACACTTGTTGCCAGCAGGCAACACTCACTCCTACTCCCGCTCCAATGCAGCAGTACTGCCGCCGCCTCTGGAAGCTGCCAGTCAATGCCAGGTTGAGGCCTTGCAGCAGTCTTCTCGCGCGCTCGCTTGCCTGTAGTCACCTAGGATAGGACGAGTGGCAGGCTCGGGGATCTCACCCCGGTATTGACTGGCTGGCGTCGCACCACGTGGGCAGGGCTCAGGTCCCACCGCGGATGTGGACGCGTGAACGCGCTTCGTCTCTTTACCGCTCCACTTTACTTCTCCGAGAACAGCCCTAACAGCCCTAACAAGTTGGCAGCTCGCAAGCCTTGGTGGGGTTGCCTGCAGGCTCAAAATCGAGCGCGCTCGGCCGAGGCGCCCCAGTCCGCGTGACGTGATGCATTTGCGGCACGCAAAAGCGCTGCTTTGGTGCCTTGCGCTGTTGGCCGCCCCCCTGGTTGGCAGCGGCGCTGCCGGCAGTGACGTCCTGGCGGTAAGCGGCTACGTCAGGCCTACGCTGCGGTCTGGCACAGTAAACAACCGCTTGATTGGTGTTTGGGGGGGTCCGACAACTGTGTGATTGTGACTTCCTGATTGCTCCCCGCCCCTGCCTCCTTCCCAGGTGCTATCTGCCGACATCAGCCCCGTATCCTCCAGCCTGCCCACTGATGTTGGCTCCGGCCGGCTGGCGGTGACGCTCTTCACGGAGGGAGAAATCTTCAGCTGGAGCGCAAATCTCACGGGAGTGACGGGCGGGACAAAGGCACATCTGCACCTTCTGCTTGATGAAGCGCCAATTGATGGGATCGGGCCCGTTGCCGTGGTGCTGTCACCTGTGGGCGGAATGGTGAGCTGGCAGGCAGGGTGTGGGGGGCCAGCAGGTGCTGGAGATTGGTGGTCGGGCAGAAGCACTTGATTGGGCAAGCACAAGAGGGGCCGCGGCTTGCTGCTTCGTCACAAGTTTTGCTCGGCCCTGCATGCTGGGACTGCCGTGCAGGCCTGGGAGCAGGCACAGCACGCTCAGCATGTCCCGTGCCTTGTTTGCAGAGCGCCGCTGACAACCTGCCCCCCGACCAACTGATGTCAGGCGACGTCACACTATCGTGAGTCAGAGCCTACGTTTGATTCACTGTGTGTTTGGATTTGTTTGAGGGAGTCGCAGCGCAGTGCGTGGAAAGGCTTTGATTTGCAGCAGGATTGCCCTGCCAACCGGGGCCTGAATCTGACGGGGCCTGAATCTGACGGGGCCTGAATCTGACGTGTGTATGGCTGGCTGGCTGGCTGGCTGGCTGATCGCCCTCCCTGCTGCCTGCCTGCTGCAGGGGCACCTTCAACGCTACAAAATTCCGAAACCTGGCAGCAGACTTGACTGCTGTGCAGTTTGTGGAGAAAGTGAGAAGCAACAGGTGAGGTGGTGGGGTTGCGTGCAGCCTGCCTAGGAAACACTGGGTGGGCCGGCCGGAAGCACCCAGCGCTGTCGCTGCCGCTGCGCCTGCACTTGAGGCTGTCGCACTAGTGCTGTGCTCCTGGGGTGAGGTGTGAGATCACAGTTTGTCTCCCTACCTTGCTCTTGTTCTCAATGCCTTCTGGTGCAGGGTGTACATGGTCGTGCACACGGTTGAGAGGCCAGATGGCGCACTTAGAGGGCCGGTTGTCGAGGTCCCAGGCAGTGCAGGGCTGCCCCCCTCTCCAGGCCTGGCGCCGGCTGCCGCCCCGCCGCCTCAGCCCGCAACCATGCCCCCTTCCGCAAGCATGCCCCCGCCCTCAACTTCTCAAACCAGTGCCCAGGTGCAAAACGAGGCATGCTGCTCTCATTGCCTGCCCGCCTGCCACCCTGCCACCCTGCCTGCCTGCCTGCCCGCCTGCCTGAATGGCCGACTGCCAGCATGCTGTGCTATGCTGTGCTGCTTGGCCATGTGCGCATGAAGCCCCCAAGCCCACCACCTGCACAGGCGCCATGCCAGGGTGCTGCCTGCCTTGGGGTGCGCTGTCAGCAGATCAGCCCAACGGCATGCTCTGTCCACCCCACCCCACCCCACCCCACCGGCCCCTATTCNCCTGCTGCAGACTGTGTCGGCTGTACTGACGCCACCCTCGGGCCCTGTGGGCGTCACAACTGGCACCTTCACCGCCACCCTGGCTAACGGGAAGTTCGCCTGGGAGCTTGAGTTCAGAGACGTCATGGGACTGACAAAGGCGAGTTGCCAGGAGGGCCGTAAGGGGCCAGGAGTGCCGTGAAGGCACCCTAGAGCCATCTTGCGCTGTCGGTCAAGCCAAAAGCAAGGCGGACATCGCAGGGGGTGGGCAGGCAGAGCACAGCTGTCTGCCACTTGTGCGAGCAGTCCTTGCGGGACCGCCCATGCTGTGCGTGCCGGCCACGCTGCCACGCTGTGCGTGCTGTCCGTGCTGCCCATGCTGCCACGCTGTGCATGCTGCCCCCCGCAGGTGCACATCCACTTGGGAGACAGCATGGTTGGAGGCGACCTCGTGGTGGGCTTGCTTCCCTTGGGAGCGGTGCGTGGTGGAAGGGTTAGGGTTTGGGGGATTGTGGCTTCACAGTAGTAGGGTTTGACCGTGCAGGGAGGGAGGGGGGACTGGTGTTGGCAGCGGTGGGGCGGCACGGCGCTTGCTGCCGTGCGTGCGGGGAGCACGGGGCGCTGGCTGTCGGATGGGTTTGGTCTGGTCGGTGTGCTTTTCCTTGTGGGCTAGGAGGGGGCCACAGGGCAGCGGTGTTGGTGTCGATGTTAGTGTGAGGGAGGCCAGGCCGTGCTGGGAGCGGTGACGGCAGGCGCGCCCCCTCTGCCCTCTGCTCGCTCCCACCGAAATGACAAGAATCTTGCTTGCAGGACCCGGGTCTCTACCCTTTGCTCTTGGCTCCCAGCGCCAGTCTGGCCAGCTGTGCTGCTCCACTCCCACCACCGTCGCTCCAATGCTTCGTGCTTGCAGGAAAACCCGAACATCCCTTTTGACCCTCCCATCAACGGCAGTCCCTTCTACGAGTGAGTGGGGCACCGGTCAGGGGTGTGTGGGCAAGATGTGGTATCAAGCAGGCACAGCATCTGGAAGCTGGGGTCCCTGGGGGGATCACGCATACATATTAGCCCACGCATGCATGTGCCTATCCGCAGGTGCGCATATAATATTAGCAGGTGCTTGCAAGTTGCCTGCGAGACAGCTAAATGGGCGCCCTGCGCCCTGCCCTTGCAGGTCCTGGTTCGGCCCCGGCAACTTCAGTTCTGAACTGGAGGGCGCCTCAATTGAGAGGTTCATGGAACTGGTAGCTGAGGGGCAGCTGTTCATCAACTGCCACACCGTGGACGCTCCTGGTGGAGCCTTGCGCGGGGTTCTAAAAGCGTCGAGCGGCCCGCCTGTGACGTGGCAGTCGCCCGCAGGCCCAACGCCCCCCTCACCACCCGCCTACCCCCCTGCTTCCAAATCCTCTGTACCCATCGGGGCAATCGTCGGCGGCGTTGTGGGCGGGGTCGGTGAGTGCCACCTGCCACTCACGCTGCCCGCGCTGTGGTCCGTCCTCCTGCCGCTTGCCTGCCCGCGCGCTGCTGCTGCTGCTGCCTACTCCAAGCCACGCCATGACACTCATCATGCTGCCCCAAAGTCTCGGCTGCACCCAGAATGCAATGCGCCTCACGCCCGCCCCCTGCCCCGCACCCCTGCCTGCAGTCGTCATCGCCGCGGCTGCCGCCCTCTTTGTGTGGTCCCGCCGGCGCACGCAGCGGGGAGGCGGGCAGGCACAGCTGGAGGAAGGGGGCAGCCAGTCCAAGCTGGGGCCTTCTTTGGACTTTAGCCAGTCGAAGCAGGCATCCGGAACGTCTGCTTGGCAGCCGGGCCCAGGCACTGACACTTTCATCCCAGGATCCAGGGTGGCCCCCGTCCCTTTCCAGCGCCACTCACCCTCCAGCCGCCAGTCCCTACATTCCGCCTCGTCGGCTGCCAGGTGCGGCTGGGCGGGACGGGGCTCAGCAGGGCTGTAAGGCGGGGCGGGGCGGGGCGGGACAGGGCTGCCAGGTGGGGCTTGGTAGTGTGGCTGGGCAGGGCAGAGGTGATATGTGTGAGCTGACTGAGCAGGGTCGGGCCGGCTGGTGCGGTTGGGCCGGGCAGGAGGGATGGGAGGCTGGCCGGGCAGGGCTGCCAGGCGGGGCTAGGCGGGGCAGGGCTGGCTGGCGTGTCTGGGCGGGGCAGGGTTGCCAGGCACTGCTAGGCGTGGCAGGGCTGGGGTGGAAAGGGGCTCAGTGGTCCCACCTGCCCACCACCTCTCACCCCCTCAAGCCCGTCCTCATACCTCACCGCCTTACACACATCCCACCTGAACCCTGGTAGGTCCAACCCAACAAGCACAACAGTGCCCTCTCATCTTCCCCATCGCCCCCAAGCCTTCCCACTCAACACCAACCCGCTGTCCCGCCTGCCCCCGTCTTCCGCAGGTCCAAGCCACCGCTAGAGAACGACCCCTTCCTCTCCTTCATCTCCTCCCGCCTCTCCTCCCAGCCCGGCACCGCCAGCGGCGGCAGCGCGGTCGTGGCTCCTCCAGGCGTCGGCAGCAACGGCAGCTCTGGAGGCATCTCCCGTGGCTCCTCCATGATGCGCAACCGCCCAGACATGCAGCAGCTGGCAATCAAGTGGGAGGATTTGGTCATGGAGGAGTGCATCGGATCAGGGTCATTTGGGCGCGTGTACCGGGCGCGCTACTTTCAAACAGCCGTAAGGCGGTCGGGCGGGCGGCGGGGATGGCATGGTTGGGGATGGAACCGAGGCAGAGCGAGTGTGGCGGACCGGGCATTGCAGGCGTCGCACAATGTGGGATGAATGAGCACAGCGTGCACCAACCTCCACTGCATAATATGCTTGCCGCGCTGCACCAATCCTGCTGCTTTTTTTATGACCACCCTCGTCTTGCCGTGCAGGTGGCTGTCAAGATTCTGCTGGACCCCACCCAACACAATGGTGGCTCTGACACCGAAGCCGGCTTTGCCGCTGGCAGCCTGCAGCCGCCGCCAGCGCTCATGCGGTCTCTGGAGGAAGAGGTGGGTGGATGGTGAGGCGCATGTGTGCACATGGTTGTATCACATGAGGTGGGGTCATCCGCGTGATGGGATGCACAGTGCAAGCAGAGCAGGGGGGGGGGAGGATGCAGGGTTGCTGGAACGACTAGGCTCGACGTGCCATGTGCCATGGCCCGCTTGCGTGTGCCCTTCCTGCCCCGCCCTACCCCGCCGGCGCCACCTCCTGTATCGCCGTGCAGACCCGCGTGCTGAGCCGCATCCGCCACCCCAACGTGCTGAGCCTGATGGGCATGTGTGAGAAGCCGGCATGCATCATCACTGAATACTGCCAGAACGGCAGGTGAGCTGGGTGCCAGGACACACCGTTGCCACCGCACCATTGCCAACGCACCACAGAACAGGAAGCATGGCGTCGCCTTGCCCCGGAGGGTGTGAGGTGCCTGCTGGTGTGCGCTGTGCGCAAGCAGCCAGGAAACCTCCTGTGGGTGATGATGTGATGAGCGCCATCTTCTCCCTCCCCTCCTGCAGCCTGTACGACGTGCTGCGTGACGGTGCCAGCGACCCCAACCGTGCCGCCCATCTGACCTGGAAGCTGCGCCTGGGCATGGTCAGTGCCCCCCTGTGCCTCTCTGTGCCTAGTCTAGTCTAGTCTAGTCGTTGCAGTTTTTCACAGCCTCTCTGTGCCTCTCTGTGCCTCTCTGTGCCACGCTGTGCCTCTCTGTGCCTCGCTGTGCCTCTCTGTGCCTGGCTGTTCCTGGCTGTGCCTCTCTGTGTCTGGCGGTACCTGCCGTTGCCACCTGTACCTCGCCATGTCCCACAAGGGGTGTGCCCTGCCCTTAGCATCCTTCAGCCATGCGCCGCCAAGAGCTGTCCTGCACCACCCTTGATTCTTTGCTCCCCCCCGTGCAGGCCATTGATGCTGCCACGGGCATCCTGTACCTCCACTCCCGTAGCCCTCCCATCATCCACCGCGACCTCAAGTCACCCAACCGTGAGTGCCAGCCTGTTGAGGGGTGGCAGCAGCAGGCACAGGTTGCTGCCTGCGCATCTTGCTGAGCAGCTACTTTTGAGCGCTCGCCCGGCTGCGCTGCATTCCCAAACCATCGAATATCTCTCGCATGACCCCGCTCTCCCTGCCTCCCTCGCGCAGTGCTGGTGGACAAACACTTCAACGTGAAAGTGGGAGGTGGGTAGGCAGCGGCAGCCAGCCGCAGGTTGCACACGCCTATGCCCTGCCCCAGAAGGCTTGCAGGTAGCCCGGTAGCCCGCGGAGGGGGCCCCCGCTAGGGGACCCACACCTCCGCTGGTTTCCTCAACCCACGCCGAAGGGGCGTATTCTTCTTCTTCTTCTTCTAAGGCTTGCAGGCCACAGCCAGCACGTTCGCCCTCCCCTCCACCTCTCACTCTCCCGCTGCCGCGCGCACCCCAGCTTTCCTCTTGCCTGATGCCCCCGCCTCTCCTGTCAAGCAAACTTGGTTGCGGCAAAGCTAACCTTGGACAGTGTCCCATGTCTTTCTCGCAGACTTCAACCTCTCTAAGATATTGGAGGAGCACAACCCCACTACCACATCAGCAAACAGCATGGGGGGAGCCTTCAACCCCCTCTGGCTGGTCAGTCACATGGGCAGCAGCTAACCTTGCTTGCATTGCGCCAAGGGCGTTTGTTCAGCCACCAGCTCAGCTGCCAGCTTGAGCCTCGTTTGCAAGCGGTCTTGCTAGCAGCGCAGCAAGTCAGCCGGTCCGTCCCCACAGGACAGGACAGCACACCAGCACATCACTTCGTAGTTCACCACTGCAATGCAAAGCACAGCACAGCTCCTGCCTTGGGATGTCGAAGCATGGCACAACACAATGCTGACCTGCCCTGTGGGCCCTCACTCATGCAGGCCCCGGAGGTGCTGCGTGGAGACAAGGCCACAGCTGCCAGTGATGTCTTCAGCTTTGGAGTCGTCTTGTTCGAGGTGAGCTGCCTGCGGCCTCGCGGCCATGTCTGACATTCACGTCGTTTCACCCTCCATTGCTGAAATTGACGCCTGTTGTGATGGAAGCGCCCCGGAGAGGTCTGCCAGCTGCCTGCTGCCAGCGAAATGTCTGCCCAGCGGTGAACAGCTGCTCCTGCCTACAAGGCGCTTTGCCCTCTCAGAGCGTGCTCGTCAACTCTCACCACATCCCACTCCTAATGCCCTGCCCCGCCTTTTTACATCCACCCGCCTCGCAGCTGCTCACCTGGCGCCTGCCCTGGGTCGGCCTGTCCACCTTCAAGATCATGCAAGCCGTGCTGAACGGGCAGCGCCCCGAGGTGCCCCCTCCGGAGGCGCTGCCCGGGACGGAGGGCCCCTTCCCTGGGTTGGATGCCTACTGCCAGCTCATGAGGTGAGGGAGGCCGTGCTGCCAATTGAGTATCTGGGGAGTTAATGAGGTACTACATACACGAATGCGCTGCTGTTGCTGCTGCCGCGTCCATGCACGCTGCTGCAGCTGCGCAAGTGCTTGGCTGCCCATCCAAGCGTCTACTCCTGCCTCAACTCGCCCAGCTGGGCCTGCTGGGGGAACGATCTCAAATGGCACCCTTTCTGCCGAGGCACTGCCACCTCTGACCCCCCTGCTTTGTTTTATAAAACGCCTGCTGCAGGGAGTGCTGGGTTGACGACCCGTCTGAGCGCCCTCACGTTGGCGCCATCATTGCACGCCTGGACGAGCTCCTGCCCCTGGCATCTTCACCGTCAGCACCGTCACGCTGAGGGTGCTCCACGGCAGTATCTGGCAGTGTGCCCATCGCCGGTGTGCTGAGCCGCCCCGGCCCACAGGCAGAGCAGCCAGTGCAGTGTCGAGCCTGAATGTGTTAGTGATTGATCCTCCTGTGTTTCACTCTTCTCGGTTTCAGGCCCCTCGATACGACAGCTTTCTTGTCTTAAAGCGGCTGCCGCAACTGGCAGTGCTTCCTTCTCATACATTCTGATACATACATGTGGTTCCTGCACTGTGCCTTCCTTAGTTTGACTTTCATTTGGTTCCTGCCCTGTGCCTTCCTTGGTTTGACTTTGATTTGCTTCCTGACCTGTGCCTTCAGCTTTGGCCTTCTCAGATCTGTCGGGCATTCGCCGACTGTGGCCCACCACCACCCTGCTTGAACAACTTGTTCGCCTTTGCTTTCATGCCTCCAATCCTAGCGACGGTCTGCCCTGTAAAGCGCATCATGGGCACACTCAGCATGCTCAGGTGCGGCGAACCAGCATGCGCGCCGGCAGTTGTGGCATCACATGCAGACCCAGCACGCATTCACACGAGGCTGTGCTTTCGGGTCACGCATACCATCTGACTGGATGCAGCAGTAAGAAGATCTCGTAAATGGGAGACATATGGTTCACAGACTGGCGCGACCGGGCGCCTGCGGGCGGCGCTGATGTGGCAGCCGCTCTTGGCGAGTTCGGGCTGCACCGGTCATCTTAGCGTGTAAATTGCAATCGAAGCACCTACCTCTCCCGCCAGAATGCAGACCGCCGATCGCAGGGTGTCGATACGCCAGCAGGAGCTGCTGGAGGCGGTCTTCTGCCGAGTCCCGAGATATGACCGAAGCACGTGCGCAGGGATGGTTGCGGTTGGAGAGGAGGGCGGACGGTGCTGTCGATGGAGAGCCAGCTGGGTGAGCGGCCAGGAAGCCGCCCCGCCAGGCGGGGTAGGCGGGCGGCAGAGGAGCGGTGCCCGCCTTCTCGCCGCAAGAAGCACATGACATGTTGTTTCTCATTCGTACATGTACCCTGGTGCTGCAGGCGGCGCGCTCTGGCACAGGCCTGCCACGCATGGCACCGAGCCGCAGCTGCCGTGGTCAATGCCCAGGGCGGCTTCTGGCTCTCCCTGCGCAACGTCACAGACCCCGAGATCCTGCAAAGCCTTGTGGACTACCTACGCTCGCCCCGCCGGCGGTACCGCCTGGCCTTGTTCAGCCTCGAGCTCTGTCCGGGTATGCTGCCTGGGGAGGCAGCAGACGGCTCCGGCGCAGGCGCAGGCGGCCTGCTCATGCGCCTGCGGGGCCTGGCCTGCTCAGCGCTGACGCTGCTGAGAGGCGAGGAGCTGAGCGGGCACCTGCGCAGCTGCGAGCGGGGCACCCGGTTCACTGCATTCACCCTCAGCAGCGGCATTGATGCCCAGTGGATGCCGCGCATGCCGCTGGTAACAGACGCCTCGCTAGATTTTGACTTTGACCCAGAAGACTACGCAGACGGTGAGTGGCATGTTGCTTGCATTGGCTGGGCTGCTTGTGCTGTGCTGTGCTGTGCGGCGGCGCATGTGGCATGTTGTGCGGTGTGAGCGAGCCCCAGGCAGTGTGTATGCAAGCATCATGTGGTGCCGGCAGCCCCTACGTGACCGGCTTGACCGCACGTGCCCTTGGACCTCTCTGGACTGTCTGTGTTCTAGCTGCATGCTGACACCTGCCCGCCTGTGCCGGCGGCACGCCCCGTTGCACCAGCACCTTGCCCGAACCTGCCTGCCTGCCTGCCTCCCTCCTTGCCTGCCTTTCAGGTGAGGGCCCGCTGGACTGGGTGGCTGACTGCCTGCCACGCGTGGAAAAGCTGACGCTGGTCTCGCGGGCATGGCAGGGTGGCGAGGAGCCGTGGCTGAGCACACACGCCGCGCTGCCGCCTGCGCTGCGCCACCTCACCCTTGTGGGCTGGGTGGGTGATGGAGACCTTGGATTTGGGCAGCTGGAGAGCCTGAGCTGGGACATGTGCCCCGCAGAGAATGTGGTAGCGGGCGCCCTCCCATCCGCTGCCATGGAAGCCGTTGCTCAGGTGGGCGCTGCGGGGTGAGCAAACCGGCATGGTTGAAACCTGGGGGCCTTTCTATTGCTGGCTTAAGTTCGGGAAATAAGGTTAGGAAGGTCCCTCCGGCTTGCGCGCTCTGCCAGGATGCAATGATGGCACAGTATTAGGAGAGCTGGTACACATGAAGTGCGGCCCCGAAGTGCAGCCAGCTGCAGCTCTACATGGGACTGGGCACGCTGCCCTGACCACCTCTGTCCCGTGCTCCTTACACGCCGCTGATAAATCCTCAGTTCGCGGCATGCCTTGCTCAATAATTGGTTTGCAGGCCACCCGGCTGACCAAGCTGGCCCTGCACTTGAGAGTTGTCCGTGGCGGGCAGAGTGTTTCCATGGGGGGTGGAGTCATCCTCCAGATGCGCCTGCCGGGGGAGGCGGATTTGGGCATGCAGCTGGCAGTTTTACTCCGCGGGCCCTCCTTTCTATGCAGCTAGCGGTAGGGCAAGTGATCTGTGCCTGCTGGTGTGGCCGCCGTGAGCTGTGCTGCGCCGAGCCACTTGTAGGGCCGTGCTGCAGAGGGTGGTGACTGGCTGGGGCTGCTGGCGTTGTCGTGAAGCGCACACGCGCTGTCAGCGCACTGCGTGTGCGAACCGCGCGCGGCCGCCGCTTGCGCTGCCTGCTGTCTCGCCCTCTCCTCCTCACATGTGCCAGCCAGGCCAACCAAGCTGCCCCCCCGTCGCGTGCCCGCGCCTGCAGCTCACTTTTGAGATGAACGATGCGGGGGAGCCTCGGGAGCTGGGGTGCGGGGCGCAGGGGACGGTGTACAAGGTGGGCACACACAACGCAAGACTGGCATGTGTGCATGTGTGTCTGTATGTGTGTCTCTGTGCGCATGGAGCGGCGGCACAGGGCCTGGAAAGCGCCCAAAACGCCGTCACGCGTGCATGTGCGTCTTGCACAGCATGTGCCTGGTGCCAGGTGCAGCCGCACGCCCTGTGTGCGCCCTGTGTGCACCCGGCTCCCCTGGCCGGGGTGCAATCCGGCAGTGCGACGGCGACGGGCGAAGTACTGGTACTGGCGGCGGCGGCGGCGCCCATGCCCGCTCCCCACCCGCTCACTTTGTCCGCCCGCTCTTGCTGACCGCCTGCCTGCCCGCTCACTGTGCCGTCTCTAACATGTCATTCCCTTCCAGGCCCTGCTCAATGGGGTGGAACCGGTGGCGGCCAAAGTGATTGTGGTGGGCTCCAACCCCAATGCACAGCAGCAGTGGATGGCCGAGGCACGCATGCTGCGCCGCCTGCGCCACAGGTGGGCGGGGCGGGCGGGTGGGCAGCAAGCAGGCTTGGGTTGTGGTAGAKAGATGTTGTTCGTGAAGCAACTTTTGAAGGTCATCACTCAACTGCTGTGCCATGTGTGGTTGTCGCTGCTGTGGCATGACGCTGCGACCGCTTGTGTGGCTGCCAAGTGTGCGCTGCGCGCCTGCGCCTGCTGTGCTGTGACCTCACGCTCACTCACACTTGGCCACCTCCTCTTCACATGGTTGTGGGGATGGACAGGGCGGGGAGGCGGAGGCGGTTTTGGGGGTCGCGTGCTGGGCGGTGTGTGCTGGGAGGTGTCAGGCAGGCTCTTGGCGTTCCGGCCCAGCCCGGCAGCTGCTCCTCACTCCTCCAGTGGGCAGAAGCGGTGCGGAGCTCGGCCTCATGGGGGGGCAGGGCTAGCCATGCAGGAACGTGGTGCGCGCTTTGTGGGCGTTGGATTCAAGTCATTGCCCTCTGCACATAGTCCGCATCCTGCCTCGCCTCATGGCTTGCCCCCCTAGGTCCCCCTTGCAGGAACATGGTGCACTTTGTGGCGGTGGCACTGCACGGCAACAAGGCGGTCATACTCACGGAATTCATGGTGGGTGAAGTGTGGTGGGGCGGGGCGGGGCGGGGCGGTCCCACTGACACTCCCCAAGGCCCGCTGCGGCGTGACACCTCGGCGAAGGAAGTGAGTCTACGAATTTTGGTGTCACTCGAATTCGAGTTTGAATGACAATCTGTTTTGGTGGCGTGGGGACCGGGGTTTGAGTGGACGAGTCGAGGCCTGCAAGAGCATGGGCTTGAGTTTTGGGTTGTTTTGCCCTGCTGGCATCCGCCGGGGTATCGGTTGGCGGTGCCAGGCCTGGGGTGGCGCGGGGTGGGAGTGCCTGCTCGCCTCCCACTGGGCCCGGCCCCTCCCTGGCTCGCCCTCTGTCACAAGAGCGGGATGTGCGGGAGCTGCATGAGCGCACCCTGCAGCTCATCAAAGACGGCGCGATCAGCGGTGAGTTGGTACCTAAAGCAGGGAGCGCAGTGGCAGCATGGTCTGGGCTGTGAAGTTGCACTGCGATGTGCCATGCTGCAATGCATGGTTGCCTGTCTCCTGCTCTGTGCACAGGTTACCAAGAGTGCCGTCCTGGCGGCACGCCATGCCCCTCATGCTTCTCAAACAGTAGCCGAGCTGGGCTCGGCATTAACCAAGATGTGCTGCCTCACCTGCCTACTCTTCTACTCATGCCTGTGCAGACCCGCCAGGCGTGGACATGTACCAGAATCGCGGGCTGCTTGCAAACGGCATGCCGCACACACGGTGAGCGGGGGCCAGGGGCACCTGACATAACGGGGAGCCTTGCAAGGCAGGCGGAGCCATGTGCAGTGCATACGTGATCTGCGCATTTCCCACTGGCTGTGAGCGTCTCCCTAGCTCAATCATCCATCTTCGGATTTGTATGCAGCTGCTGCCGTGGCTCGAACGCTTTGGAGGGCTTCAACCGCTGGCTCAACCAGGTGCTGCATGGCGCGAACAACTCCCCACAGTTGGCGGGGGCTCTGCTGGAGACGTCCATCTGGCGCTGATCAGTGGACGCCGACGTCGCTGCTGGACAACTCTACTTCTTTGGCGTGTACGATTGCAGGTGCGCTTGCCAGCCTGCCACCTGCCCCCGTGCTTGCCTGCCTGTCCACCTGCCTGTTCACATGCCCACCTACCCTCGTGCATGCCTACCTGCCCTGCTTGCCGGTTTGCATGTGGGTGGCAAAGTGTGCCCTTCTCGCTATCACGTCATTGTCATTTCCCGCCCGCCTCCTCTTGCAGGCTGCTGGACACCATTGCAGAGCTTGGCAGGCGGCTGCAGCCCTACGGCATCCACGACCCGCTACCGGGACATGCGCCACTGGCAGAGGTGCTGCAGCAGCAC
>JTEE01000131.1:439596-473431 GCA_002896455.3 Chlorella sp. ArM0029B
CGGCCTGCCACCTGAGTGGCAGCCCAGCAGCCAACAGGTGGCAGAGTTCACGGCCAAGGAGGTGGCGGCTGGCCTGGAGGCGCAGCATGCGTACAGCAGCAGCGATGTAGTGTCGGCAGCCACGGCTCTGGAGCTGGCAGAGTTGGGGGAGGACGAGCCGACAGCCACTGTGTTTCTACCCGATGAGCTGTCTGACTCAGATGAGGAGGAGGGAAGCAGTCTTGTCCAGCAGCAGCAGCAACAGCAGCAGCAGGCATTGTCACCACGGTTGACACAAGAGGGCCGCCGGGTGCGCGGTCTGCGGCTGCAGGCAGAGCGCGGGTCAGCTGCGGCAGTAGCGGCACTTCTCAAGGCTGCGGCAGCAGGGGGCGTCGAGGCAGCAGCAGAACTGAGCTGGTGGCCCGTCCCACGTCTGTCGGCAGAGGCAGCCGCAGCACATGCAGCAGCAGCAGCGGGGCTGGCAGCTGGCATGCCTGCCGACCTGCCCTCCCTCTCAGCAGCAAGAGCGGCCGCAGCAGGGCCAGCTGGCGCACCTGCTGTGCTGCCAGCACAGCCCTCAGCAGCAGCAGCAGCAGCGGGGCTGGCAGCTGGCATGCCTGCCGCCCTGCCCTCCCTCCCAGCAGCAAGAGCAGCCGCAGCAGGGCCAGCTGGTGCACCTGCTGTGCTGAGGGCCCTGCTGCGCTGCCAGCACAGCCCTCAGCAGCAGCAGCAGCAGCAGCGCACCAGGCAGCACCACATCCCTCTCGCACGCGCAAAAAGAAGCCTGCTGATAAGACCCGGCCCATCAGAACATCACAGGTCAGTGCTTGCCGAGACCAGCCAGTGTTCGGTCGGAGTTGCAGTGTAGTTTTTGAACAACAGTTTCACATGCGTGCATGCGTGGTCATCAGCACTTCGTGCTCTTGCTATGAATCAACCGCATGTGCCTCCCCATGTGCCTCCCTTGCCCCTTCACAGGAGGTGGAGTTCTTCTTTGAGCTGCTTAACCACGTGGAGGTCAGCCGGGGGACCCATGTGCGGCTGCAGAAGATGGCCAGCTTATGGAACGGGCGCTGCGGAGCAGCGACAGCAGCGCATTAACTGGAACCTGAGAAGGATCACCAGCTGCCAGGCGTGATGATGAAAAACTACACTCAGCTGCACACATTCTGGGAGCATGTTAAGGCAGCATCAGCGACCCAGGAGGCGCGGCGGCAGCTGGCGGTTAAATTGGCTGCAGCTGCAGAGAGCAGCGAGCTAGAGCTGCAGCAAGCGCGGACGCAGCTGACCTCGAGCGCCCAGGCCTTCCCACAGCAGCTGGTGCAGCCACAGCCGCCGCAGCAGCCGCCGCCACCACAGCAGCAGCAGCAGCAGCAGCAGCAGCAGCAGCCCTGGTCTGCAGTGCGGCCGCCCTGGTCAGCAGTGCAGCCACAGCCCGCGCCCTCTCTGTTTCTGCAACAGGAGCAGCAGTGACAGCAGCAGCAGCAGCATCTGCTGGGGTGGCCAGCCGGCAGCGCTGTAGCCGCCTGGCCTGGCAGCAACACTGCTGCATGGCCATTCGTGCCTGTGGCAGCTTTAAGCGGTGCACTTCCGGTGCTGCCGCCGCAGCCCCACACCAGCAGCAGCATCTCCTGCCACCAATCCCGGTGCAGCCAGCGCAGCAGCAGCAGCCAGATCAGCCGCCGCGAAAGCTGACGAGGCGCGGCGCCGCCAACGTGGCGCGCTGGTGCAAAATGTGCAAACAACATGGAGGAGAGAGCCACCCTGTGGCGGGCTGGGTGGCGGATGGCAACGACTGCATTCAGCAGCAGTGGGGAAATGGAAAAGTGAACTACAAAAAAGCTGAGAAAACACCCGAGGAGCCTTGAATACTTGACCTGACCCGACATGACTGGACCGACCAACACTGTCTAGCATTTTTTGTTTTTTTTACTTGGGTCGATTGTGCTTAAAGTAACATTGTAACATATCGACGTTCCACTGCTTGGGGCGAAACCGCGAGTCGTCTCAGTGCCTTCATCACAACTCCGGCTTCTCGCGTGCCGTGCTGTGCGTGCTGTCACCGAGCCAGTGCCTCTTCCCCTCCCCCCATTTTTCCCCCCTCCCCCTTGCGCAGCTTCCTGCGCCTGCGGCGCAGGACGCCCACTTCTTCAGCCTCGAAATATTTGCCGCCCCCAGGAGCAAAGGGATGCTTGAGGGAGGTGCCGGGAGGAGAATTGAACTTGAAAGTGACACGCAGGCCCAGCGTGGCAGGTTTGTCTTACTCTCCAGAGGCATAAAGGCAACATGCACATCAATTTCACAAAATCACGTAGTCTTTGTCAAGATGTTAGAGGCTTGTTRGTGTTGGCACCATAGAGTCCTGAGAGGCGCTCCCGTCCTAGCACCTGTGACCAGCTGTGCCTCAGCAAGGAGCATGCAACACAATCCCTCGCTTCAATCTKGGCTCGTGTGCAATGTGGCAGGCATTTACATTACAGTAAGGGCTGGAAGCTCAGGCTTGTGCTGTCTGCTGCCTGTTGGGTCCGTGCCATATCTTCTAGCATGATGAGAATTAAAGGAGGTGTGGCAGAAAGAGCGGCGCTCGCTGAGATGCGCTCAAAAGCGGGTCAGCAAACCTCGCCGCGCCAGCGGTGCTTCAAGCCGCAGGGAACTGTAGCAGTGGCGTTGCTGCCGTCATCGTCTGTGTCGCTGCAGCTGCACGCCGCCTCCGCAGCTGCAGCAGCCTTGGGCGCAGCTGCCGGCCTCTCGCCGCCGGCAGCCTGGCTGGGCGGAGTGCCTGCAGGTAGGGCCAGCCAAATTCATTTCTTCACACACCAGGCATGATCCAAATTTACAGCAGGCAGGGCAGAGTGCGCAACAATAGCGGGTACAAGGCCAATTGCTGCAACGCTCTGCAAGCTTGCACAGCGCACCTGGCCACGCCCCCTCCTCAGAGCCGCTGCTGCCGCCACATGTGCGCTGCTGGTCCTGCGCCTTCTCTGCGCCCTCTCCCACTGCTGCGTCGCCCTGAGTGCCTGCTGCTGCGCCACTGCCGGCGCTGGCGTTGCTGCCACGGCTATAGCGCTGCGGCAGCTCCGCGCAGACTGAGGCCAGCAGCTGCCGCAGCAGCTGGTGCAGGCGAGGGTCATCGGGTATGGTCCAGGAGTGGTKCTTGTCGTTCAGCACCTTCTCTGCTGGGCGGAGAGGCAAGGGAAGGGTGCTCAGTGCAAGCGAGGGAGCGAAGCCAGGCAGTTATTTTAGCTGGCACAAGCTTGAAAGCAACACATCCCTCGCCTGCCTTGGTCGCTCAAATTTGCAGATGGGGCAATGGAGGGCAACACCGCACSGCCCCACACACTGCCTGAACAAGCCTGACAATCAAACAATCCCCTGCCTCACCAATTGCGGAAGGGGCGGAGAACAGGCAGATGCCCTTGTCAACAAAGTGCTGCAGCACTGCAACCCGCACAGACTCGCTTTCATTCTCCAATGCTGAATCCAGCAGCTGCCGCAGGCCTGCACAGGGGCGGCAGCAGAGTTGCAGCAAGTCAGCAGAGAGGCACAGAAGCCGCATGCTTGTGAGCTTGTGAGGAGGAGAAGGAGCAGGCTGGATATGGAGGTGAAAGACGTGGAGCATACAGCCTGGCATGTGCCTCCCTCTGTGAGGCGGCAGCGCACAGCGGGCAACGACCAACTTCCTCGGGGCTGATGAATGCAGCCTCGCAGCACTGAGCCCCGCCGCCCATCACAGCAGCTGCCCCTCAGCGCACCCACAACTGCAGCGCTGGCAGGGAGCTTACGTGGGTCAATGTCGCGCAGGCGGCTGCGGCTGAGGACCGCAGTGTATCCCTCCAACTCAGCAACTGTCGCATGCCGGGGAGCTACCCGCCGGCGGAAAGCATGCAAATCGTCGCGGCTGACACCCAGGCAGTCGTCGSAGTATGTTGCCAGCAGCACTTTGGACAGTGGGATGGGTCCCTCGACGGTGGCCATGCTGGACCAGTCGAGCAGTGCCTGGACGAAAGGCACAMGGAGGCCGGGCGGCACCGTCTCCGCCGCCGCTTGTAGCACGCCTGCAGAGCAGCAAGGGCGTGTTGACATCAGCTGGCCAATCGTGCCAAACGAGCGTGCTGAAGGCCTGCCCACCCTCCAGCCCAGCATGCCTGGTGGGAAGTCCCTGACGGTGTGCCCTCTAGGCCCCAACAGCTCCAGCAGCCCCGCAAAGCTCGCCATTGCGTCGGTGGATGGTGGGCGGGCGGGCGGGCGGGCGGGGCTCTAAGCCTGCTCCTGCGCCCTGCTCGCCCCGGTACTAAACGCGGGACTCGTGCTTCTCCTCCTGCTGGTCGGGGTCGCGCCGGAGGGGGTAGCGACGCCTTGGCGCTTGCGCTGGGCTGGGTGTCGCTGCGGTGCTGCGACCCGACCGCTGAAAGGCGGACGCCGTCAAGGTCAGCAGGCAAAGGAGGACACGAGCGAGGCGCACGCCAAGTCGCGCGCCACCCTCCTCAAAGCGAGGAGAGAAGAAGGGAGACCACAGAAGGTTTGCAGAAGGTTGCAGAAGTGGAGAAGAACAAGACAACTGTCGCTGGCATCATGGCAGCGGCGGGCCAATGCCCAACGCCCACGCCGCCAATGCCCAGCGCCCACGCCGTGCCGAGTGGGGGCCAGCCGTCCCTCAAACTGCAAGGTAGGTCCGTCCTGTGCCTGACCCACACCTTGAACTGTAAGCTTTGTGCTGGGCCCAAGCGGCGGTACCTCATCGCCCACCCTTTGCCCTGCAACTCCCCGCCTTGTCCCAGCTGAACCGCCTTGGCCTGCCGCCCTGCCCCGCCCTGCTTCCTTCTAGAGGCCAGCCTTGCTCGATTTCAGATTACTTAAGCGCAGCTGCGCTGTGCCTTCACAATACCAAAGAGGTGAAGGCACGAGAGTCACAGTCGCCTCGCAGGCAACGGCGCAAGGCTGAGGGCAGGAATGATCCCTCCAGCTGCCTCTGCCAGTCCAGCCAAAATGCCGCCTTCCATGCTCCCGCCGCCGCTCCCCAACCTGGCAACGACATCATCCCGACAGCGCTCCGCCGCAGCAGGCTGCCTGGGGTGGCATTCAGGGTGCGTTGCGCATCTCCCACCTGCAGAGGTGGCAGCACCCGTGCGGGGAGAAGGGGCAGGCACGCGGGGAAAGAGGGGAGACCTTAGAGCTCGAGATGGAAAGTCAGGAGGCTTTGCGTGGAGCGGCGAAGAGGCTGAGATGGGGGCCGGGGCTTGAGGTTGAGGCTTCAAGGACAGGCGAGCTGGAGGGAGTGCGTCGTTGCTGGGGCATGGAAACATCCGATGATCCCCTTTCCTAGTGCCAACAACCAGCATTTCACACCCCTCAAAAGCAAATCACCCAGCTCACCAGCGCCGCCCCTTGATGTAGAGGTAGATGATGATCTCAAAAAAGTATGCCGCGAACTTGCAGCAGAAGGAGGCGGCGGTGGCGTCGAAGGCCGCCCAGCTTCGCTTGGTGACAATGACAGCCAGCAGGATGGCGCCAAACCCAAAGTCTGCAGCAGGGCGCGGGGGAGCAAGTCTGGGCAAGGTGAGCCAGGCGCACCAAGACTTGGAAGCGCTCAAAAGGGCACTGCCGCAGGAAGCACTGCCGTGCCCTTCCAAGCCAGCGGAGTGCACCCTGCACTCACCGGCAAAGTTTAGCCAGTACTTCCGCGCTGCTGCCGCCTTCTCTGTGTCTGCTGCCGCCGCCGAGGCAGAGGCAGCGGAGGCCGCCTCTTCCTCGCAGCGCTGCTCTGCAGCCGTCTCGGCCGCCAGGCCTGCCAGCTTTATGTGAGGGAGAGCGGCATCCAGAGCGGCTTTCAACGCCCGCTGCCCGGCTGCGCGGCTCCCCTCAGGCTCCACAGCGATCACGATGGTCGAGGAGCTGGCGAGCGCCGTCAGGAGGCACTCGCGCTGCGGGCTCCCAGGGCTGTGGCTGAGGCAGGCGCTGCGCCAGTTCTTGCATGTCACATCAGTAGTGTGCTTCAGCATTTCCAGCAGAGCGCCGGTGCCAGAGATGCCAGAGAGGTGAAACTCGAATGCGTTCTTCATTACCGAGGCGACCTCCATGGTGGCCACTGCGCACTTCCGCGCATGGTGGTCTGCGAGGCAGGCCAATGAGGAAGTTGTCAGCCACAGCCACAGCTCTGCCTTCCCACCTCCCTAACTAGTGCCACTAGTGCCTCACCCGCCTCCCAGGGAGCGCCTCACCTGCTGCAGCCGCCATCTCTTCTTGCAGGCGGGGAGGGCGCCAGAGGTCTGAACGTGATTGAGAAGGGCTCCAGGATGAGATCTTGCTTGCCTGCTGAGGTGGCCGACAGCGGCCACGTCACTACCCCGCTGCCGCCCCCTTGCAAAATGCCCCTGCAGCGCCATGCGCCGCACCTCCTGCGCCCATCTGCATCTGTGCCAGTGCCACCAGCACAAGCCATGATGCGCAGCTACCCAACCTGCCATGCCCGCTGTGCCCGCCACATCAGCTCCGCCACCTGGCACCTAACCGCGTTCACAACGCCACCCGTGTGCTACTGCCTTGCTGTGCAGGCAGCTGCTGGCCAGCGCTGCTGCGCACGTCAGTGCCGCGGAAGTGTGGTACAAGCGCCGCGCTGCGGATGCGACGGCGCAGGCACCTGCCGTCGGCAGCAGTGCATCAGCTTTCACAACGACAAGCCTGGTGGCAGACTGTGCAGCCCCTGGCTGGACGGCAGCAGCTGCCTTGAGACGCTGGGGGCGGCGTGGCACATTGTGGTGGTGCGCCACGCGCAGGTGGGCCTGCAGCCTCACTTGAGCTGCACCATGGCACCGGCTCATGATGCATGCCATGCCCACGTACCATGCACCACTGGTGCTACTTGTGTTGTGCGTTCGGTGAGGGGCCCGCCCGTCAGTTTGATGTCGCACGCATGCCCGTGCCCCGGCTGCAGGATCGGGACGGCACACCGGCCGCAAGCCCCTGCCATTTCACCCAGGCACTCGTGCGCAAAGCCCTTCACTCACCTCGCCTGGCGGCAGGCCTGGTCAGCGGCGGCCTGCTGGCTGAAATGGTGGAGGCCTGCTGATGCTCTGCCGACACCCACCGGCAGCAGGGCACGGCAAGGGAGCAGGCGGCATCGTGGAATCAGGTGGCGCTAGCCTTGTGCCGTGTTGGCCTGCTTTTCATGCCTAGGGTGTGCCGTGCCATGCTGTGCTGTAGAGCATCCCGGGGGTCAGTTGCAGACAGCTCTCTGTTTTCAGTCCCATGAGGTCTGCTGGCTTCCTGGCCCCCAAAACTGTTATGGATAGATAGATGAAGATTGTGTCAGTGCTCTGACGGACTGTGTCCTGCGCCCCCCCCCTTGGCGCCCGCTGCAGTTGCTAGAGCTGCACGCCCAGCTTTGCCAGCTGGCAGGGGCCCTGGCCCAAGCTGTTGAAGAGGCAGCGGCAGCAGCGGCAGCAGCCCAGCTGCACAGGTGCCGGCCGACCTGCTTGCGGCGGCAGGGCAGCTGGCAGCAGACTGCCGCCGCTGCCTGCTGACCTAGTTGCGGCTTGCACGGCGGTTCGGGATGTATATACAGAGCACCTCCTGCCGCTGGCCACGCAGCTGGTGGCAGCGCTGGAGGCGCACTGGCAGCAGCCGGAGCAGCAGGCGGCGGCGGCGCAGGAGCTGGCACAGGCGGCGGCCACCCGCGGGTGCGCCAACCTGCGGTGCGCCAACCTGGGCGCCCAGGGCGGCCTGACTGCGGGCAGGTGGCGGGCAGCAAACGGTGCAGCGGCTGTCGAGCTGTGCGCTACTGCTGCACGGCCTGCCAGACAGAGGACAGAGGGCGGGGGGGCACCGCAAGGTGTGCGCTGCGCTGGCAGCGCTGCGGACAGCAGACGCAGAAGCGGCAGCCTGAACCGCTGAATAGGGGACAGAGGACTGGCGTGCGGGGGGGCACCGCAAGGTGTGCGCTGCGCTGGCAGCGCTGCGGACAGCAGAAGCAGAAGCGCTGAATAGGGTACAGCAGTTGTAGCGCCTTGCTGCTGGAGGCGGCAGCCGGCGGTGTTGGGAGCTGAGCTGGCTGCATCACCCTCTATGGCGGTTAACCTGCGTGCCTGGTGGTCGTCGCACTGCTTTCCCTTCATCCCTGTATCCATGAGCTCCAGTTTTGGATGCACCCCTTATAAGCGTGAGTTATTGTCTTGTAACCCTGGGCAGCACACAGCTTCCGCATGCAGGCGGCTGGTCGGGTTGGGGCGCAGAGAGTTGCGGAGGTCGCTGAGCCTGCTGTATTGCACGCCTTCTGGACGTCGAGATTGGTTTGTCCCGGAAGCCTGTGTGCATGCCATCGACGCGGGCCTTGAAGGGCAGCAGGCCACCGCCGGTTTGCGGCGCCGATTTGCGGCGCTGCGCACGCTGCGGCGGGACCCAGCTGGCCAGGCGCTGGGAAGCTCCGGCATCCAGCGGACGGCGCCCATTCGGCCCCGTATTCTCAACAACAACAACTCGAGCCTGGCGGCCGCTTGGCGCTCCTGCGTTGCAAGCCTCGTCGGCTCCCGGCCGCCTGGGCTCTAAGTGGAGGCATTCAAGCTCTAGCACGGACGAGCGGAGTGCAAGGTGCGTCTCGCTGCAACTGCCGCGGCCGCCGGTGCTGGGCACACTCGCCGCCGGTGCCTTGCTCCGATGCCCTCACGTCCCCAACCACCCGCTGGCAGTGTACCAGACATGGCGCTCACGGAACTCTTTAATCTATTGGACTTGTATATCAGCTTCTTTGCGGCGCCACCAACTTCAGGCACGCCGGCCCTCGAGGCAGCAGACGCGGCTGCACAGGCGCTGCGGCAGCGCACTGGCATCACTTTCAAAGCAGCGCGTGATGCCTGGACGGGTGCCAGCGAGGAGGAACGGGCAGGAGGTGAGAGGTTGTAGTACTCTTTGGGTTCATGACAAACCACTGCGCTATCAATTGGGGCCTCAACATTTGCTGTTCACTCGTTCCGCTCAGCACCCATCGCTCGCCTGGTGTGCCCCCTCCCCACCCACGCCCCTTCCACTGCAGGCAGATAGCGGACCTAGGAGGTGCGCTGGCCAGCTCCTGCTTTGTCAAAGCAGACATTGATTGGGATTCTTGCCAAGACATGCACCTGGCGCTGGTCCTCATCACCACGTGCAGCGGGTTGGCAGTCCTCACCGGCTGGGCGGGCAGCAGCAGCGACCTCTTCCGCTGGCTGCGCTGCGCCGGCGTCCTGCTCACCACCGGCACAGCTCTGGTGAGAAAGTGGCGTGCTGCGGCACAGGAAGACGAGAAGACAGCGCTGGAGGCAGCAGTGGTGCTGGTGAACCTCCAGCTGGGCGCCATGCAGCAGCTGCTGAGGCTGGTGGGCATGTCTAGGGCCTCCCACGAGCGCACGGTGGCGGCCTTTGCTGCCAGTGTGGCTGGTCCAGCTGCGCTGCTGGGATGGCTGGCCCAGATGGCCGAGCTCATGGCCTTGGCAAGCGACCAAGGTGCGCGCGGCGGTGCCTGCCTGTGCATGCCGCCCACCCCTGTGCCGCCCACACCTTGCAGCTGCCGGTGCTCGACTGACCGACGTGCTTGCCAAGCTAGTGGGCTGGACGGTGGATTCTTGGATGCTAAAGCATGGTAACTATTAGCACCTGCCCCCGCCTCCACCTCGCGTGGTGCAGGCCGCTTCTTGGAGGACTGCCCGGCGACCTTTGGCATCAATGCACCGCAGGTGCTGGGCTGGGAAATCTTTGCCCGGCACCAGGCGGCCCTGACAAGTCGCCACGAAGCGGCAATGGCAGTTGTGCTGTCGGTGCTCAGCAAAGCGGCGCTGGATGAGGCGGAGCAGCGGCAAGGCAGCTGCAGCACATGACTGCACGCCGCATTCTCCTTGTTCGGACTGCAGGTTGCATCCGCCGGACTTCATCCTCCCCTCCCTGCCTGCAGTGTCTTTCCTGGGCACCGATCCCCGCCTCGTCTCGCGGCTGCCGCTGGCAGTGCAAGAAGAGTTCCCTTTTGTGTTCACGCATCGGGCTGCGGTGAAGAAGCGGATGCAGCGTCTGTTGCTGGCACACCTGGGGGCGACAAAAGGCAACTTTCTCAGCTTCACCAGGGCGGTGGCAGAGCTGCGGTCCACTGCCTACTTGCACGCTCAGGCGCAGTACCTTTCGCTGTGTGACCTTTTGGTGAAGTGGCACGAGCGGCGGGGGGCAGGGCAGCGGGAACAGCAGCGGCTGGCGGAGATGGAGGCCAAGAAGGTCAGCATCTCCAGCCAGCCGCGGCGGCGGCAGTTGAGCATGTTGGAGACTCTGCAGCAGCGTGGCGCTGCTGCCAGCAAGGGCGAGGTGGCAGCGGATGCGTCAGGCAGCGGGGCAGTGGCCGGGCAGGCGGGAGACACAGGTCGGTGATGCTGACCGGGTGGGAGGAGGGTGGTGGGGTGATAGAGAGATTGTGGAGCTTCTTGGAGCGGTGCGCTGCAGGTGGCACCCTTCATTCCAGGGGGATATTTGCAACTCTTTCTTCCCCGCCCCCCGTCGGCTGCAGGCGCTCTGCCGGCACATGTGGAAGAGGTGCCGGCAGGCAGTGGTGGCGCAGTAAAGGTAAGGTAAGGTACAGCGTGGGGCTCTTGCCCGTGATGTCCCCCTACGGACCAGTATATGATCCTACGGGGCCACGCAGGCGCTGGAACAGCCGAGACCCTGGTTTAGCGGTAGTGTACGATTAGCGAGAGTGCATGTGAGCGGTAGAGTACTTTGTACGCTGAACCTGTCAGCTCTGCCCCAAGAATGTTCGTAAGTCGACACTGAGGATCGAACTCGCGACCACTTGCGGGGTTGACATTCTTTAGGGTGGCTGGGCAGGAAGGAGGCACCCGCCTAGGCGGCTCCTCAGGTGGGGTTATTCGGGGGGGCGGTTGGAAGAGCCAAAGGCAGCCAGATGTGGCAACTGGGAGTGCAGTTGGGAGCTCGGGGGCAGCGCAGCGGGGTGGGTGGGGCAGCCCAGCGGTGCAGTCCACGGTCCAGCCCGCGGTGTAGCCTAGCGGGGTGAGCTACATGGCATGTTAACTGCACCCTGGCAGCCCTTTTTGTGCCAATGTCTTGCCAGCTTACCACCTACCAACAACTGCAGGTGCGCAACCGGCAGGCGTGGATGCGGCGGCGGCCAGCAGTGCAGCCGAAGGCGCCAGCGCCGGCAGCAGCACAGGTGTGTGGTGCCACCGCCTGGGGAGTAAGCAGCATGCCCATGGGCAGCTGGTGCTTGGCGCCCTGCGCTGGGCACACAGCGTGTTCTCCCCCTGCCCCACCATCACTGGTACTGTGTCTGGGCACAGTGTCACAGGGGGATGTGCCGCAGCCCACCTGCGCCTGCTGGACTCAGGCTGCACACCCCCATGCCATGCTTCCCTGCAGAAAAGCTGAAGTTTCAGGATTTCCCCACCTACGAGCAGTGGCCCGGGCGTGCGCCATCGGCAGGGCACTTCACCAAGCTCTTCCTGGACATCCACGCGGTCTCAAGCATGTTAGTCGAGAGGGGAGTCGTGGGAGACAGCGCCTGGCTGATTTACGCTTGCGTGGGCTGACGCAAGACATGAGGGGGGAACAGGGGGCGGCTTGCTGCTGTTGCACTATCATCGTGCCCTTCACCTCTCTTGGACTCGTGGATGCACGTTGCTTTTGCAGGGATCAGCTCATACGGCGGCTGATGGGCATCAAGGGGAAGTTCTGGAGTGGTGATGAGACCTACAAGGCGGCCAAGAAGGTATGCTGGGCTCCTATCATGCCGGCCAGGGCGGGCCGGGGCGGGGCTGGGCACAGCAGGGTGGGGCTGGGCAGGGCGGAGCTGGGCTGGGCTGGGCTGGGCTGGGCGCGGCGCGACGGCAGCTGGGCTGGACTGGGCCTTGCCGCACCGCAGCATGCTGTGCTGTCTCGGCAAGGCAGGACTGGGCTGTTTAAGGGAGCCCTCACCCCACCCCTCATCTCGTGGTGATGCAGGTGGCTCTGCTGGGCGGCGCTCGGGCGTTTGACCAAATCATGGTCATCATGAGCGAGACGGGGCACATTGTGGGCCTCTGGCTCACTCACACCGGCGGCTTTGCTGCCCTGGACGAGGAGTTGGAGCGGCTGCAGGCAGACCTGGTGGCTTTGGGAGCAGAGGCAAGTCGGAGAGGAGAAGCGCAACAGCTGGGTGTGATTGCCTTGACAGCAATGCAGTGTTTCACAATAATACAACATACACTCACACCCGTCATCCCTTTGCTTGCCCATGCCTGCAGCTGCCCTCCTTCATGTACGTGGACAACTCAGAGACCTCTGCTGACACGCTCGGCCGCATCTTCAGCACCCTTGAGCAGGTGTGCACTTGTGTTGGTGCGCAGGCATGGCCTGTGCCCTGTCCGACTGCATTGGGGCACACAGTGCGGCCGCAACTGGCTGCAGTTGGCAGCAGCGCAAGAGCCGCGACCAGCGCAGGCCCGTGCCAAGGTGGCTATGTCACAACACTGCCTACCCTGCATTTGCTTAGTGTCCCGCCTCCACCCAATGTCACGAATGACACCAGCCCAGCTCACTCAGCTGTCTGCCCCTTGAATCCTGCGAGCACAGGTGCTGCAGGACATCGCTCACGTCATGCGCCGCTACCACTGCAAGTGCGTGCGGGACCACCCGCTGCTGGGCGACTTCTGCAAGGAGCTGAGCCTGGCCTTTTATGAGCGGTACAAGGGGGACGAGGAGACGGCACGCAGCATCCAGCGCAAGGCCAGGGGCACGCCGGAGGAGATGAAGGTGCGAGGCTGCGCTGAGCAAGGGTGTGAGCGCTCAGCAATAGTGGCTGCGCTGAGCAAGAAGTGACGGTGTTGACCAATAGTGGCTGCGCTGCGAGGGTGGCGAGGTGTGCCTGCGCTGACAATGCTTGGACCACGGTTCATGCCCCAGCCATGGCTCCCCCAGCTGCATGCCGCTCTGGCAGCCTCCAGCCTGGGCGTATCATGCCCATGCCATGACCCTGCCCTGCCCTGCCCCCCGCCCCTGGCCTGCAGAAGCTGAGGGCCCACCTCCTGCGCTTCTGTAGGCGACGGGTTTGCCCTCCCGCCCAGCTGGAGGCCAAACTGCAGAAGGTGTTCCAGAAGTTTGACCTGGTTGCGAAGCCCGGGCCCTGGCAACCTGCCCGCCAGCAGCTGCACACCACCCGTCGCCCCAGCAACCCTCCCCAGCCCCTCACCGCCTGCCAGCTGCTGAGCACACCACCCGCCGCCTCAGCACCACAGCCCCCGCCCCTCACCACCCGCCAGCTGCTGAACCCCCGCCTCCGCAGTGACACGCCACCCTCCTTGTGCCACCTGCGTAGCACCAGCCGCCTCCCCAGCACCACACTGCAGCCCATGTCAGCGCCAACAGCTGCTGCCAACAGCTGCGGCCAACAGGCGCTGCCAGCCTGGGCCCCACCTGCGACACATCAAGTAGCCACTCCTTGCCAAGCTCCCCAGCAATAGAGTCCATGCTGCCCCGGCTGGAGGCGGTGGCTGTGCCGTTGCTCAGCGAGGGCACAGCCTGGTGGACGAGCCTTCCTTTTTCAACGAGGAGGGCATGCCACAGGAGCTGGGAGAGGCTCTGCAGCACCTAACTGCTGCCACGTACCTCAATTTGAGTGGGCTAGACATGGAGAGCTGCCCTGAGGGGCTGGCGGCGATGGGGTCGCTCCAGGTAGGCCAGGGCGTGTTCCGTTCAATGCCTACAGTAACTGCCAGCCTCTGATTGATAGGTTCCTAGGAGCAGGCCTGCTCCATTGGTTGCCAGGCTGGGGTTGAGGGCAATCGTGCAGTGCATAAGTTTTTGCCATGTTTCATGGGTGCCTACTAAGGTAGTACCTCTCGGCAGCGCCGGCCCGCTCTTACACGCATGTGGAGGCCCATCTGCGGAGCAGACGGTTGGCAAACTGCCTCTCAGAGCCTCAACATGCCCCCACGTGCCTCCTCCCCGCTGCCAGGACCTCAACCTGAGTGGCAACTCTGCTGTTGAGCAGCTGCCGCATGGCGCCTACCAGCTCAGCTTGACCCGCTTGGAGATCGATGGCCACCCGGCATTGGCGGCAGCGGAGGAAGGGGGGCACCGGCATGCGCTGTGGCACATGCCACAGCTAGAGAAGCTCGAAGTCTATGCGTTGATGGAAAAGACAGCGGCACTTAAGTCTCGAAGGGATGCCTTCCTGGATGCAGCGGCACAGCGCCTGCCCAGTCTGAGGGAGGTGGACTGGCACTGACTAAACGGCTCACAATGGCAGCTTACCTAAAAACACATGTGCCGTTATGTGGAATGATGCATGCATGCTGTGTGACACCCTCACGGCAGGGTGCAATTGAGATGCGGCACCCGGTACTGCAGCCATTTGAGCAGATCAGCCATGCCACATCAGCATATCATGTGCCCGGCGGCTCGAAGCGACGCCCGCGCCAGTTGGACGCACACTGGCATATTTGCCAAGTTGAAGGGCCTCTCCGGCGCCAAGAGCCGACCACTCTCTCCTGTGAAGGTGCAAGGAAGCGGCGGGCAACGCGGCCGACATAGACTATCAGCGGTGCTCACGCTCGCAGTTTATCACTTGTACACTCCACAAGTTCTAACCAGCGGGCGCCGGGCACTGTGCACTCCTCCCACCCCGCTACCCCTTTGGCTTGGGCCTCAAGCGGCTGCTTCTGCGCTCGGACGGACCAAATCATGCTTAGGGGACGCCGCGGAACCACGTGGGCCGCTCTGGCAATGGCGGTGCTGCTGGTTGGCGGCCCTCCTAGCGCTGCCGCCGACGACACGCTGGCGGTGGGTCCGAAAAGGAGGCCGCCTTGTGCTGCTTGTGCCCACCAAACACTGTGAACTAAACCATGCATGCAGCTCCTTGCTGCTGCTCGCTGCTCCACTGCGCGTGTTGGTCCACGGCACAGCCTCCTGCCTTGCGCCCTCCCGTCTGCCGCTACGCTTCGGAGGTTGGCACGGCAGGGACCTCTCACCGACGCATGTGTCCCTGTCCTAGATTTCCTTGCTATACTCTGTGCCTGCGCCTCACCCTTAATCCTGGTGTCCCCCACTGCGACCTCTCCCCAGGTCTTTTCTGCCAACCTTGACCGCGCGTCCGGTGTTGACATCAACGCCAACGTTGGCTCCGCCCAGCTCTCGGTCACGCTCTTCGAGGAGGGAGAAATCTTCGACTGGACCGCAGATCTCACTGGAGTGACAGACGTGATCAAAGTGCACATACACATCATGGAAGTTGATGCGGCTCCTGGGGCGATCGGTCCCGTTGCTGTGGTGCTGGCACCTGCGAATGGAACGGTGAGCTGGCAGGCGGCTTGTGGGGTGGCAGGTGCTGGGAACGCGGTGTTGGGGTGGGTGAACATAAGAGGGACCGCAAAACATGCATTGTCAGCACAAGCTTTGCTCAGTCCTGCGTGCTGGGCAGTGCAGGCCTGAAACCCAGCGCAGCATGCTCAGCATGCCCCTGTCCTCCCTGGGTTTGCTTGCAGTCGTCTACAGACGAACTGCCTGCCGACCAATTGCTGTCAGGCGACGTCTCACCTTCGTAAGTCAGCCCGAGTTGCATACGCTTTGTTTCAAAGTGATTTGACGGAGCCGCAGCGCAGAGCATGTTGTATTTGAAGAGGCTTTAATCGCAGAGCATCAGGGCGGCCCCGCCAGCACCTGAATGGTGTCTTGGCTGGCTGGATGGATGGCTGCTCACCCTCCCTGCTGCCTGCCAGCTGCAGGGGCACCTTCACCGCCACTAAATTCCTAAACCTGGCAAAAGACTTGACTGCCGCACAGTTTGTGGAGGCAACTATAAGCAACAGGTGAGGTGCTCGAGTTGGGGCAGCCTGCCTCAGAAACACAGTGGTGGGTCCGGCGGGAAGCACCCTGCGCCTGCACTCGTCGCTGGGCGTGCTGTGGTGCTTGGGCGACGTGCCAGCTCGCACTCAAGCCGCCGCCCTTCTCCTCTGCTGTTCTGCCGCCACCTGGCTGCAGGATGTACGTGGCCGTGCACACACAAGAGTGGCCAGCTGGCGCACTGAGAGGGCAGCTTGTCTTGGAGTCGGGCGGTGCCGGGCCCTCACCTCCTCCACCGCCACCCACCGCCGAGGTGCAAACACGTGGCATGCCAACATTGATGGCCTGCCTGCCTCCCTGCTGTGCTGTGCTGTGCTGTGCTGTGCTGTGCTGTGCACTGAGGGCAAGGCGTGCCAAGCCCACCACCTGTTCACTCGCCATGCCAGGGTGCTGTTGTGAAGCGAACTCAATCCATCTGTTTGCTGCCAGGGTGCTGCCTGCCTGTGGGGTCCGCGGGCACCAGGCGCAGCCCAGCGGCATGCCGGCACATGCCACGGTGGCATGCTGCCCACGTCTCACCCCACCCCCCACCCACCTGCCCGCCCTGGTGTAGACCGTGTCGACTGTGCTGTCTGCTAACCTCGACCGCGCGTCTGGTGTTGACATCACCGCCAACGTTGGCTCCGCCCAGCTCTCGGTCACGCTCTTCGAGGAGGGAGAAATCTTCGACTGGACCGCAGATCTCACTGGAGTGACAGACGTGATCAAAGTGCACATACACATCATGGAAGYTGATGCGGCTCCTGGGGCGATCGGTCCCGTCGCTGTGGTGCTGGCACCTGCGAATGGAACGGTGAGCTGGCAAGCGAAGTTGTGGGTGGCAGGTGCTGGGAAGGCGGTGTTGGGGTAGAAGTGATTGACTGGGTGAACAAAAGAGGGACCGCAAACATGCATCTTCGTCACAAGCTTTGCTCAGTCCTGCGTTCTGGGGAAGTGCCCAGCAGGCCTGAAACCCAGCGCAGCATGCTCAGCATGCCCCTGTCCTCCCTGGGTTTGCTTGCAGTCGTCTACAGATGAACTGCCTGCCGACCAACTGCTGTCAGGCGACGTCTCACCTTCGTAAGTCAGCCCGAGTTGCATACGCTTTGTAATTGAGTGCTTAAAAGGATTCATAGGGCAGGAGCGTGTGTTCGTGGAAAGGCCTTGATTGCAGAGCATCAGGACGGCCCCGCCAGCAAGGTCCTGAATCGGCTGGCTTGGCTGGCTGGGTGGCGGCTCACCCTCCGTGCCGCCTGCCTGCTGCAGGGGCACCTTCACCGCCACTAAATTCCTAAACCTGGCAAAAGACTTGACTGCCGCACAGTTTGTGGAGGCAACCAGAAGCAACAGGTGAGGTGCTGGGGTGGGGGGGCAGCCTGCCTAAGAAACACAGGGGTGGGCCGGCCCGATGGACCTCGCGCCTGCAATCGGCGCTGGGCGTGCTGCGCTGTCGGGGCGAGGTCCAAGCTGGCACTCAAGCCGACGCCCTTCTCCTCTGCTGTTCTGCCGCCACCTGGCTGCAGGATGTACGTGGCCGTGCACACACAAGAGTGGCCAGCTGGCGCACTGAGAGGGCAGCTTGCCGTGGAGGGGGTGGGTGCAGCGCCCCCACCTCCCCCAACCACTGCCCAGGTGAAACGCGTGGCCTGCCTGCTTCCTTGCTGTGCTATTCCGTCCGCGTCACGCCCACCACCTGTTCATTCGCCGTGCCAGGGTGCTCCCTGCCTATACAAGGCTGCAGTCAGCAGGCGCAGCTAAGCATCATGCCGGCAAAGGCCACAGTGGCGTGCTGCACACACCTCACTTCCACAGCCACGACCCACCCCTCCACCTGCCTGCCCCTCCTCCTGCTGCAGACCGTGTCGGCTGTGCTGACGCCGCCCTCGGGCACTGCGGGGGCCACCACGGGCACCTTCATTGCCACCCTGGCCGGCGAAGCGTTCAGCTGGGAACTTGAATTGAAAGGCATCGTGGGGTTGACAAAGGTGGGTGGCCTGGGATTTGGGAGGAAGGTAAGGGCCCGGCAGGGTGGCCTGTGGACTGTCTGCCACCTTGCCCTGCCTGACGGCAAATCAGCGGGACACCCGTATGGAGCCCGGCATGCATCTGGCGCTGGTAAGTGGGGGAGGGGCAGATCGGACCGGTTGGCCGGCTTCGCATGCTGTGCCCAAGCTGTGCATGCTGCCCACACTGATCACGCTGTGCATGCTCCACTGCATGCTGCGCCCAACCTGTGCATGCAGTGCCCAAGCAGCTCACAGTGTGCATGCTGTGCCTCCGCTGTGCAAGCTGCGCCTTCGCTTCTCACGCTGTGCATGCTGCGCCCCCCTGCCCCACCCCGCAGGTGCACATCCACCAGGGGGACCGCGTGGTTGGAGGCCCACTTGTGGTGAACCTTGATCCCGTTGGAACGGTGCGTGCTGCTGATGTGTGCAGAGAGGGAGTGAGGGCCGGTGCTGGGCAGCACTGGGGTGGCATGCCACGTGCTACTGCCGCGCATGGGCAGCGCTGGGTGCATGAGCGCCCAAGCACAGGATGTTGTGTCCAGAGAGCAAGGGCCGCTGGCTGGGTTTGGGGTGATTGCTGCATATGCGGCACACATATGTGTTGCTGCACCGCTGGCAACGGATGAATGGATGCATGCGGTGAGTTGGTTTGTGCTCCTTGTGAGCGAACAGCATGTAAGAGGGCAGAGGGGTGCTTGTGCCGTGCTAAAAAAGCCCCAATGAAAGGCACACTTGGCCTTACTCTTACCACTGCTCTGGCCTGCTGTGCTGCTCCGTACATGCTTTGACGACCGCGCCCCACCCCAGCATGCCTGCAGGGGAGCCCCATGATGGACCCTCCCTTCACCGGCAACTATATCTCTGAGTGAGGCGGGGGGGTAGGCGAGGGATGGGGTGTGCTTTCGGGCAGGCACAGCTCTGAGGCCGGAGCGTAACCCGAGCTTGCCTGGCAAAGTGCCGCAGCGTCTGTCAACAGCAGAAAAGGAAGCCGTTGGGCTGGGAACAACCCCCATTGGGCATGGCAGATCTGCAGATGCACAAGTCCTCTCGCAGGCGCGTTTCAATTCGAGCGCGGGGCCGCGTGCCGTTTGCCGTTCCAGCTCATTCCAGCGGCCGCTTTAGCGGGAGTCGCAGTTCCGGTCAGCCAGTGCCCACGCTGGACTGTGGAGCTGCCTTTGAGCCTGCCATGCGTGCCCCTCCCCCCCCGCCCTTGCAGGGGAACGTTCACCGCCGCCGATTTTGGGACCGTCCTGACGGGCTTGTCAATCGAAGAGTTTATGAGGCAGGCAGCTGACGGGCAGCTGTACGTCAACTGCCACACCGTGGACGCTCCCAACGGAGCCGTGAGCGGGGTGCTGCAGAGAAGCGGCCCAATTGTGGTACCGCCGCCCCCTGCTGCGAAATCCTCTGTGCCCATTGGGGCCATCGTCGGCGGGGTTGCGGGTGCTGTTGGTGAGTGTCTGCTGGGCTCTGGTTGGAGTTGAGATGTGATTACTTGCAGGGCTGCACAGGGGCAGGCCGGCGGTGGTGACGTTGTATGAGGAAGCTGCTGTGGCCGTGCCCCCGTGGAGTGGTTGGCACCATTGCTGGCGCCTGCCGCACCGCCCCTACAAACAGAGCCCCGCCGGGGAAGGGCAGTCCCGCCTGCCTGCCGCCGCCAACCGCACTTCGCCTGCCTGCCACCGCCAACCGTACTTCGCCTGCCTGCCTGCCTGGTATCCACCACCAACAAACCCATGCTCTCCTGCCCTGCCTGCTTTGCAGCGCTGGCCGCCGTGGGAGCCGGCTTCTTCATTTGGTCCCGCAAGCGCAAGCAGCGGGCCGATAAGGAGCATCTGGCCGAGGCTGGAAAGAGCTTTTCTTACAAGCAGGGTGCGCCCTCATCGGACAGCCAGCCCAAGGGGCCCTCGCCTCTTGGCCAGGCCTACTCCGGGTGGCAGCTGCAGTCACAAGGGACAGTCACCGACACCTTCCTCACCGCCAGCAAGCTGGCCCCCACGCAGCACTCATCCCCCAACAGCCGTCAATCCCAGCCATCCTCCAGGTGGGCAGGCAGACGAGTGGGTGCCTTCAACTCGATGCCGTTTTTGTTTCCTCAACCCCGCGCCCTGGGCTGTCATTTTCTTCTTGCTCACCAATCTTCAAGCAGCCTTTTTGAGGGGGGGCAGCCCTGAGGGCGCCGTTGCCAGCGCCCATCCCCTCCGGCCTGCCCTTTCCCTCGGCTGCTGCGGCAAAATATTCACCCTTACATCCTCATCACTGTATTGCAGGCGTGCAGTTAGTTAACTGCAGATAGTGCACGGCATGTAGCCCTTCCCAGCCCAGCCAAGGCGCTGTGCCTACCCGCGCCGCAACATATGGCCCTACCCCCTGGCAAACCCCTGCCCTGCACCACCTCCCCTGCCGCAGGCCCAAACCGCAGCTCAGCAGCGACCCCCTGCTGGCCCTCATCGCCTCCAACCTCTCCTCCCGGCCCGGCACCGGCAGCCGTCTTCTGGAGTCGGGAGGCAACGCCAGCGTCACTTCACACGCCTCTCGCGCCACCACCACCTCCCACCGCCCAGACGTGCAGCACCTGATGCTGAAATGGGAGGACTTGCTCATCGAGCAGAGGATCGGCGCCGGCTCCTTTGGGCAGGTCGGTCGCAGCATACATTTGTTTACTTGTTGCCTGCACTGTTTCCCACCTCACGCCTTGCAAGGCTTCCCACCTGCCACCTTGCACCGGCGGCCTCTTCCCGCCTGCAAGGCTTCCCACCGCCCACCTTGCACCGGCTGCCTCTTCCCGCCTTGCACGGCTTTCCACCTCCCACCTCCACCGCCTACCTTGCATGGCACCCAATGGGGATTGTGCTTCACTCAAGGCAGCGCGCAATTCATCACGCTGCCCCCGCACGTCTGCTGCTTGACCCGCTCGGACGCTGCTTCCCCTGGCTCTTGCAGGTGTTTTCCGGCAAGTACTTTTCCACGCCGGTGGCGGTCAAGATTTTGGTGGACCGTGACACGTTTGACGCGGGCGCGCTGACGTTGCCGGCAGTGGTGATGCAGTCTCTGGAGGAGGAGGTGGGTTGGGGTATGTTAGGGTTGTTGGGTTTGGGTGTTATGCAGTATCACAGGGACTAAAGGTGGTGAAGACTAGTAGAATGGCTGATTTGGGCTCATACGACCGAGGGAGAGCTGTATATTAGACAAGAGGGAGGCATGTCAAGTGCATGTGCGGCCGCCGGAGGAGGTGCTCATCTGGGGCACCTCATGTGCCCGCTCGGCTTCCACCCCGTTCCGGCCTGCCCTAAACCTCTCCCCTTCCCCTGCCTCCTCCCCCCTGTGTAGACCCGTGTGCTGAGCCGCATCCGCCACCCCAATGTGCTCTCTCTCATGGGCCTGTGTGAGAGGCCGGCATGCATCATTACAGAGCTGTGCCAGCACGGCAGGTGAGCCGAGGGCCGCCTGTGATAGCCATGCACCACAAAACTGTAGACAGGCAGCAGCGGGGGGTGACCCACCGTCCTGCGATGTGAGGCGGGGCTGTCGCCCGGTCCAACAGCCGCCAACGCTTTCATCACGAGTGCCTCACCAATCCACTCCTTCTGCTCTCGCGTCCTCCCCAACCTTCTGCAGCCTGTACGACGTGCTGCGTGGCGGTGCCAGCGACCCCGACCGTGCCGCCCACCTGACTTGGAAGCTGCGCCTGGGCATGGTCAGTGCCTGCCCTGTCACTGACTGATCCTCTGCTGACAGGGCCTCTGCATGCTGCTCATGGACCTGCCGTCGGGCTAATGCAACAACACCTGCGGGCACGAGGTGTGCTTACCTGCCACTCTGTTTGTCTGCTCTGGCCTCCGGTCCTTCCCCCCGTGCAGGCCATTGATGCTGCCACGGGCATCCTGTACCTCCACTCCCGCAGCCCTCCCATCATCCACCGCGACCTCAAGTCACCCAACCGTGAGTGCAGGGCCCGTGTGGGGGGTTGCAGCAGCAGGCGCAGGGTGTGGAGCAAACCTCTGAATGCGCCCCTCCAGCGCAGCATCCCTCGGGTGTTATCATGACGTTGACAACATTATTCTTCCGCCTCTCCCCTGCAGTCCTGGTGGACAAGCACTACACAGTGAAAGTGGGAGGTGAGCCGCACACGCTGCGGTGCTGCCTCCAGACTGTGCTGCTGTGGCTTGCGACGCATACAAAGCCGGCTGCCTCTTACGGTCTAGGTGCTCTCCTGAGGGGGCGCAGCTGCAGCTGCACACACCCCTGCTGTCCTTGCCAGGTCCCCCCTCCTTTGCCAAAGCTGCTACCTGCTACCTGCTACCTGCTACCTGCTCCCTGCCAGAGCTGCTTGGCAGTGTTTGAGTCAACCTTGGACGGTGCCCCCTCGTCTCCCCCGTGCAGACTTTGGCCTCAGCAAGGTGCTGGAGGAGCACACCATGGGCATCGTGTCGGCGGCCAGCTCCCTGGGAGGAGCGCTCAACCCCATCTGGCTGGTGGGTGGGTGGGTGGGCCAGCTGGGGGGCCACATGGCGGGCCCAAGGGTCGCTGTTTCTCTCTGTCCTTGTCTTTTTCTGAGTGGGATTGTGCAGGTCCCTGTGTCTGGCCAGCAGTGACGTCCCAAATGTGCAAGGAGCCGAGCCCGCGGGGTGTGTGCAGGCTGCTCTGCCGCGCAAGCAGCTCCTGTGTCGCAGCAGCCCATGTTAGTGCACGCCACCAGTGCGAGCCTCAGTGCTTGCTTGCATCCCTCGAGAGTGCCTGCTGCCCCTGCCTGCCGCCGCGCACTGCCTGATCGAATACACATCAACCACTCCCTTGCCTGCCTGCCTACCTGCCTGGCTGCCCGCCCTGCAGTCTCCTGAGATGCTGAGGGGCGACAAGGCCACCTCCAAGTCTGATGTGTTTGCATTCGCCCTCATCCTGTGGGAGGTGCGAGGCGGGCGGGGACGCAGAAGTGGGACGGGGGTGACCGGCGGCTGCACAGCGCTGCGGATGCTGCAGACGTTGTCCGGGAAGCCTAAAGAGCGCTACTGCCAGCTGGCAGATGAGCCATTTAAGCTGGCTGCGCTCAGGTGACTGCACCGACGCCCCTGTGGGCTTGCATTGATTGACTTGTGCCGCACTTTTCATCTCGGTCCCGCCCCGCCCCCCCCGCAGCTGCTCACCTGGCGCCTGCCCTGGGGCGGCATGGCACCCTTCAAGATCATGCAAGCCGTGCTGGGTGGGGAGCGCCTGCCCATCCCACCGCCTCAGGAGCTGCCCGGGGTGGAGGGCCCCTTCCCCGGGATCAATGCCTACTGCCAGCTCATCTGGTAAGCAGGGCGTGCTGACGTTCAGGGAAGTTGTGGAGACCCTATTTTTGTCAGTTCAGCAGGGTGTCTTGCTGCCAGTTCAACATGTTCGAAGTGCATGCTGCTCTCCCGTCGATCTGCATGCACAAGCGTTGCTGCTGCTGCGGGCCCGCACACACGTCGGCAGTGCGTGCAGAGTAACTCACGTGTGCCACCTCTAACCAGCAGTGTGCCCCCCTGCCACGCACCCATGCAGTGAGTGCTGGGCGGATGACCCGGCAGATCGGCCCGCCTTTGACGCCATTGTGGCCCGCCTGGAGGACATGCTCCCCCTGGCTTCCTGAGGCACAAACGCTACGAACAGGCCTGGGTTGCAGCAAACCGCGGTGCTGCAGCATTGTCCCTGCCTCCGTGTGTGTCGGCTTGCCGCCGCTCTGGCGCTGCCAGCGCCTCGCCCACTGAACCCAACCAGTGCCCAACTCTCCAAGCACCCCCTGAACGCATGTATCGTTCGAGCACGTGATGTGCCTTTCCCCCTGGTTCCACCCTTTGCTTTCCAGAGGTGCCTTCCATGCTGCCCAAATTTGAGCCGGCAGCATGTTTTCTGATTTCCCGCAACACTACAGCGCACTGCCTCTGCACCCCCTCTCTCGCCAGACAACTGTAGCACCTGGCACCCTGCTCTTAATCCGTAGTCGTCACAATGCTGCACCAGCTATGCTGTAAATGAGCCGATCTGCCCAGGCGATAGGTCAAACAGCAGGCATCGCAGCACGAATCAGGCATGCTCATAAACGGTGGCATTGAACTTCTGTGGCAGTCAGGGGGCTGACCCCAAGATCAGCTCCGTGCCTTGCTCCATCTAACTACTAGCGCCGGTGCCTCACGCTTTGCACGTCTCTGCCAACCAAACCGGATCACTTGAACTTAGGCTGCCGCTGCTTCGGCTTGCCGCCTCCAGGCCTGCTGCTGCCGCTGCTGCTGGTACCCTTGTAGGGGTAGGCACCGCCGCTGCCGGTGCTGCTCTTGCCGCCGGGGCTGCTCTTGCCGCCAAAGCTGCCGCTGCCGCCGCTCTTGCTGCCTCCACCAAAGCTGCCGCTGCTCTTGGCCGGGCCGAAGCTGCCCTTGCCCTTGCCGCCATCGCCGAAGCTGCCGCTGCTCTTGTCAGCGCCGAAACTGCCGCCGCTCTTGCTGCCGCCGCCAAAGCTGCCGCTGCTCTTGGCTGGGCCGAAGCTGCCCTTGCCCTTGCCTCCGCCAAAGCTGCCGCTGCTCCTGGCCGGGCCGAAGCTGCCCTTGCTCTTGCCGCCATCGCCGAAGCTGCTGCTGCTCTTGTCAGCGCCGAAGCTGCCGCCACTCTTGCTGCCGCCACCGAAGCTGCCGCTGCTCTTGGCCGGGCCAAAGCTGCCCTTGCTCTTGCCTCCGGCATAGCTGCTACCGCTCTTGCTGCCGCCGCCAGAGCTGCCACTACTGTTACTGCCATCGCCGTAGCTGCCCTCGCTCTTGCTTCCTCCATAGCTGCCGCCGCTCTTGCTTCCGCCATAGCTGCTCCCACTGCTCTTGCTGCCTCCAAAGCTGCTGCCGCTGCTCTTGCTGCCTCCATAGCTGCTGCCGCTGCTCTTGCTGCCGCCAAAGCTGCCACCGCTCTTTCCGGGGCCTCCAAAGCTGCCTCCACTGCTCTTGCCTCCGGGGCCGCTGCTGCCGCCGGGGCCGCTGCCTCCAAACCGTTCCACCCGCTTGGCCCCCCGCACCCCCTTGTTGCTGTGCTTCTCTGCCTTCTTCTCCAGAGCCTTGCGACGCAGCGTCTCAGGCTTGGGCCTGCAGGCAGTCACAGAATCAACCAGGGCATGGCACACATCAGCGATCGGGGGCCCAGTGCGGGGGAGAGCACAGCTGTGAGTGCAACAGGGACGCCTGGTTGAGGTCGACTTGCCTGGCCGACAGGGGAGGGGAAGAGGTGACCGCAGGGGAAGGCAGGCCGCCCACCGCTCGCTCACGTACCCACCCCCCACCTGCTGTCCACAAGCCCACCTCAAGTGCCGAGGCAACTGGAGGGGGGGGCATCCAGGGGCAGGCGCCCCCTCTCCTGTCGTGCAAGCCACCCCCGCGCCATTACCCCTAGCAACAAACCCAAACAGCCCCCTTCCAGTGCGTCGACAGCACTTCTTGCCCACAAGGCCACCACCCCGGCTCTTTCACAAGGCCCACCCTCACTGGCAGTGCAGTTTGCACTCCCATGTGGCCCACCTTGAGTGCTCCGGCAAACCCCGCTGCGGTTTCGCAAGCCACCCTTTTGCCCTCCGTACCCCCAAATGCCGCCAAGGGCCGCGCAGCCAGCACCCCTGGCACCACACCCAACACCGCCCAGCCCGCCTCATGTGCGCCGGCAGCTCGTCTTTGAAAGCAGGACAGGGAGTCCAGGGGCAGCCCCTGTTGCTGTTTCGCAAGCCACTATGTTGCCCATCCCAGCCCCAGTGCTGCAAAGGCCCCCCAGGCAAACCAACCCAGCCCACCTCATGTGCGCCGGCAGCTCGTCCTTGGATGAAGACAGGGCATCCAGGGGCAGCCCCCGCTGCAGCGCCTCTTCAATGCGCCCCGCCAGCACCTTGTCGGCCTTGGCCACCAGGGACGTGATGCGGCCTGCAGGGGGGGGAGGGCAGGTGTGTGGTTGTGAGACACGTGATGCGGCGTGCGGGGGAAGGATAAGTGTGTGCGTGAAATCGAAAAGTGCGACCAGCCAGCAGCCCTGGGCCACCAGGGGCATGATGCGGCCTGCAGGGAGGAAAGGGCAGGTGGGGAGGAAGGACTGGTATGCTTGGTTGGGGCGGGGTGTGGTGTTGTGGGGCCTGATCTGGCCTGCGGGGGGAGGATGGCCAGGGGTCAGCTTATCTGTGAGGCTGTGTGGTGGTGCGGTGCCAACGCAGAGGTGGCGCCACCGCCTTCCCCGCTGCTGTCCCACCGCCTTACCACTCCTGCCCCCTAGAAAGGCAGGCGCCCCCTGCCCCACACCCCACTCCTGCCGCCTGTCCCCCCCATATGCACACGCACGCCCATGCCCGGCACCCCGTGCCTGTGGCTCCGGCGCGAGCGGTGCGGCCGGTGCGGTGCAGGTAGTCCACTGCGTTCAGCGGGAAGTCGAAGTTCACGACGTGGTCCACCCGCCCGGGGATGTCGAGGCCGCTGCGGGAGGGAGGCAGGGAGGGTGGGCAGGGAGGGAGGGCAGGAGAGGTTCGGGTCAGGCGCATGCACTGGAGGTTGGGGGATACTGAGGGAGGACGGGGTGAGGGGTAGAGGGGGGTTGAAGCGCATGCAATGTCAGGAAGGTGGGTGTGGCAAGGAGGGGCGGCGCAGGGTGGGGATTGCGTCGACAGGGAAGACGTGGAGGGAGGTTTGAGGCCGTGCAGTTCGGGACGCAAGGCAGGCAGGGGTAATGAGGGGTGGGCACGAGGCAGTGCGGTGTGCGGCGCACAAGGCAGGAGCGCAGGACAGCAAGCCCACAGCGCTCCTGGCACTTGCTCCCACAAGGAGTCCGACAGGCAAGGGGAGGCAGGCACTAGTCGGCTCCCTGAGCACTCAGCACAGCGTGCGCCCATGCACTAATCGCCTGCCTGGGCAGTCCGGCCAGCCCCAGCCGTCACCATGCCGCCAGGTCAGCGCACATCAGCCGATAGGATACACCCCCCAACCCCCAAATCCCTGAAGCCCAGTGCCCCCCGGCCCTCACCGTGCCGCCAGGTCGGTGCACACCAGCAGGGGCGGGCGGGCGCCGTCGTCTGACTCTGCGAAATCCAGGATGGCTGCCTTGCGCTCCTCCACAGGCACGTCGCCGTGGTAGCACGCAGTGTCCAGGCCACGCTCCGTCAAAAAGTGGTCGGCTGCGGGGGTGGTGAGGCGGGGCGGGGCGGCGAGCGGGGCAAGAGCGTGGGTCAAGAGGGGAAGGGTGTGTGAGAAGGAAAGGGTGTGTGGGCTTTAGGTGGTGGGGGCGACCTCAATTTCTGCGCATTTATTGCACATGGGCAGGCAGAAACGGGCGCTGGTCTGGCGCAGCATAGCGCATCTGCGGCACAGCCAAACCGCAGTCCCCGCAGCACTGCTCCCAACCGCCCAGCTGCCGTCCCACCCTGGCCCCCGCCCGCCTACCCGCTCTGCAGCTGGCCAGGGTGTTGCAAAAGACCATGATCCGCTTGCCGCGCTGGTGCTCGCCCTCAATCACCTGCAGGCAGATGGTGGTGATGAGAACACGATTAGCAGGGGCACAAACCAGAGAGATAAACACCGTTTTCAGGGGTTCAAGAAACCCTTTCGCTGGCGTCAAGGCCTGCCCCTTCTCTACCCCTTCACCCCCATCCTTCAAGACACCCCAGCTAGATTAAGCAAAGCCAAGCCCTTGTGCTGAGCAGCGCCCCCTGGCACCCACCTGCACCAGCAGATCGAGCTTGTTTGCTTGGGGCGGCATGGGCAGGAAGGTGTGCCGTGCCCCCGCCACGCCGCGGTGCAGGCTCGACGTCTCCAGCTGGCGGATGGAGGGGAAGTCCTCCTCTGCAGCAAGGGAAGGGGAAGGCAGGGAGTGAGATCAGCGCAAGTGCAAGCCAGGAGGGAATAAAGGGCAACACAGCACAGGTTTGGCTCGACCACTCCAGCTGGCGGATGGAGGGGAAGTCCTCCTCTGCAGGAATGGAAGGCAGGGACAGAAATGAGCGCAAGTGCAAGCAAGAAGGGAATGAAGAGCACAAGAGCACAGGCTTGGCTTGACCTCTCCAGCTGGCGGATGGCGGGGAGCTTCTCCTCTGCAGCAAGGGAAGGCAGGGACAGAAGTCAGCGCAAGTGCAAGCACGAAGGGAAAGAAGGTCGAAATAGCACGGGCTCGACTTGACCTCTCCAACTGCCGGTCCTCCTCTGGAGCACATGAAGGGGGTGCAGTGGGGGCGGGTACAGGGGGAATGCTCCCTCTGCGGTTAACAGTGCGGGGGCAGAAAAGTGAGAATGAAGGCACAGAAGCACAGGCTTGGGTCAACGTCTCCAGCTGTCAGGTGGCGGGGAAGTCTTCTCCGCAGGACAGAATACAGTGAGTATGCCGGAGAAATCACCACGAAGTCACTACTGCCACAAGTTGGTTGTTGTGCTGTCACTCACTGATCAGTGCGCCCCCCCGCCTTGGTCGTCGCTCACCCACCCTTCTCACCCAGCCCTTGCCAAGCCCACCAGTTCCCTCCGCCTTTGGCTGCGAGAAAACACAAAGAAGGACTTCCTGCCACAACCTTCCTGGTACCGCTATTACTTCCCAATCCTGCCAAAAGGTGTTGTTCTGCGACTCACCAATCAGCCCCCGCACCGCCTTTGTCATGGTCGCGCTGACCAGCACGCAGCGTGCGGGCTGCGCCTTGCTGCGCACCGCCGCCAGGATGGCCTTGACCTCGGGACCAAACCCGCGGTCAAACATGGTGTCTGCCTCGTCCAGCACTACAACCTCCACGTCACCGTAGTACAGGTTGGACTTCTCTGCAGGCAGCAGTTATGGGAGTACAAGGGAGGGGCCAGCAGTGAGCGGAGTTGAGTACAAATTGGACTTCTCTGCAGGCAGCGGGTGCGGCAGTGAGCGGTGCTGTGAGTGAATGGTTGAAACTACTTGCACCATGTCCTGCGTACTGCGCCAAGCCGCCCGTGGCCAGGTGCAAATTGTCTGCAGGCAGCACCACGGCATGCCCACCAACACACCCAGCTACCGCCCCAGCTGCCCCCAACAAGCCATCAGGCGCAGCAGGGCCACCCTCCCTCCCTACGCCCCTCCCCCCCGCCCCTCACTCCCGCCCCGTCCCACCTGCATGCTGCATCACGCGCTGCGGCGTGCCCACCAGCACAACCACCAACCCTGGCCCAGCTTTCCCCAACAAGCCAGCAGGCGAGCAGGGCTTCTCTCCTCCCCCCCGCCCCTCACTCCCGCCCCATCCTTACCTGCGTGCTGCATCACGCGCTGCGGCGTGCCCACCAGCACATCCAGCGACCGCTCCAGCTGCTCCCTCTGCGAGCTCATGTCCCCGCCGCCGTTGACCAGTCCCGACCGGAACTTGGCGCTGTGGGCCAAAAACTTGGCCACCTTTAGGATTTGGTCGGTTAGCTCCCGGGTGGGCCCCAGCACAATGGCGCGCGGGCGCTTGGGCTTGGCCAGCGGCCCGCCGGCTGCGGTCTCGGCGTCCTTCAACAGTTGCACTGCATGGAGGAAGGAGGAGGAGGAGGGTGGGCGGTGAGGGGTCGAGGGTGAGGCAGGTGGGTGGTGTGGTTGGGGTGCAGGGTTGAGGTGAGGCTTACTGCAGCCAGGAGGAGGAGGGTGGGGCGGTGGGGGGTGGGGCATGCAGGCAGTGAGGCAGGCGCAGGCGGTGGAAGGGCAAGGTGCAAGGCTGGGTGACGGCTTCAAGGTCCTCGAGGGGAGTCGGACTGCAGATGGTTTGGGCGGCGCGGCCAGGCGGTTGTGCAGGCAAGCAAGCAGGCAGGCGGCGCTCCCATCCCTTCGCCAGCAACCGATGGGTTTACCCGTCATGTCAGCACACACCTTTGCTGCCCAGCGAATCAAGCAAACATGCCGAGTGTGAAGTAAAAAGCAATGCAAATGCGCACGGCCTCCCCCACCTACCGATGGGCAGCAGGTATGCCAGCGTCTTGCCCGACCCCGTGTGCGAGGCCAGGATGAAGTCGCTGGCTTGGTCGTGCAGCAGGGCAGGCACCGCGGTGGCCTGGATCTCAGTTGGCTCACAGATGCCCTTCTCCGCCAGGGCAATCTGCATATTACGGATTCGTGTGTGTGATTTCAGTGGCTGGTCGACAAGCCTGGGCCTCAGTCGGCTCACACATCCCCTTCTCTGCCAGGGCAACCTGCGCAAGGTGAGCTAGTGTGTTGATGTCAACATCGCATGGTGACTGGGTCGGTTGCTGCTTTTCCGCGGCTTGCTGATAGCCTTGCCCGCCTGGCCCTCCTTCATGGATGCATGCAAGGGGGTGGTTGCATGCATGCATGCATGCATGCATGTGGAGTAATAGCTGTGGCAAATGAATTTGGGCTTGCTGCCTCCCCGGTCGCCAGGGCCGGTCTGAATGGAGACTGGGAGAGGTGCATGCGCGACTTGTGAGGCAGGACAAAAAACATGCAGGTACCATTGTGCAATGGTTAAGCTCCAGGGAGGCCGCCAGGTGGGCGCTAAAAGCGACATGCGCAGGTGAGAGGGCTGGCACAAGGGGCAGGGCGGGCAGGCAGGGGGTGACTGCACAGGGCAGCACCAGTCCTGCTTGCCCACAAACTAAAGACCCTCCCCATCCTCCTGCCCTACTTCATCCACCACGAGCCTGCCAACAAACCAGCTTACCTGCAGGTCTGTGGTGATGCCCAGATGGCCGAAACTTGCAGGGGTGGCGCGCTCAACTGCCGCCGCCGCCGCCGTCGCCCGCACCAACACCGAGCTGGGAGCAATGCTGTGCGCCCGCCGGATGGCCCGCAGCGGCAGTAGAGCTAGAGGCCGCGGCCGCAGGTTGCAAAGGGCCGCCAGGGGCCGGCCGAGAGGCCGCAGTGACAACGTGAGAAGCGACATGTTGTCGGGCACCGCTGCGCAAGCCGCCAGACGTCCTTGGTGAATGGGCACTGAAGTGCGAGCACTTCTAATATGCTAGCTCGCGTCAAGCGCCTCTGGTTCACAAGCTACAAGTGCAACTAGCGGAATGCGCCGCGCTGCTGCAGCCCGCGTGGTCTCAACTGCTCGGTAACTGCACCGGCTGTAATGTGGTGGCCAAAGGGCGACTCCAGGCCAACCAAAAATGACCTGGAGCCACCTGTCATTTTTCAGTTCCAACCTGCTCACAACGGGCTGGCGAGGTTACAAACGCATCCAATGGGCTGGCGAGGTTGCAAACGCACACTTTGGTTGCGGGTGACAGCATGGACGAACTGCTCAACGCAGCGGTGGAGCAGGTCGCTCTGGCGGACAAAGGTGAGCAGAACGTGCTGCAGAGCTGATGAAAGTCTACCGAACACCGACCCCGCAAGCTTTGGCCGCAGCGGGGCTCGAACACGCGACCTGCCTTGCGCCGCACCCCGCCCCTCCCCTCGTGGCGCAGGCATCGACCTGCCCAAGCTATGCGTCGCACTGACCGACGCAGCGGACGAGGCGGGCGTGCAGCTGGAGGCGCCGGCGGTGCGCACCGCCCTCTGGCGCCTCCTCGTGGCGGAGAAGGGCATTGAAGTGGTCCTGCCCAGGTGGGGGTGCCGGGACTGCTGCTGGGCACGCCCGGCGTGGTACACTGGATGCGCAGAGCAGCTGCCATGGGTTTCGATTCGACTAGGTCCATCCCGTGCTGGGCCCAGCCGTGCCGCTGCCCGCTGCCCCGCTCACAACACACCCCCTTGCATGAAGCCCTCTTCCGACCCCACCTGACCCATCCGGCGCCTCCTCCAACGCCCCTCTGCTCCTGAAACTGCCATCTCGGATGGCTGTTCCCGACTCCATGCGTAGCCCCTGCATGAGCGTAGCCCCTGCATCACAGATGCCCTCCCCTCCCCCCGTGCAGCGGCCGCCAAGTGTCCCCCGGTGACGTCCGGGAGGGCGGCACCCTGGGCAGCGCCGAGGCGGCCGAGGCGGCGGGGGCCCAGCTGGCGGCCTCTGAGGAGATGCAGCATGCGGCGGTGGGCTTGTACGACGCAGTCTTCCAGCGGTTCATGATGTCGGAATCTCAGGTGAGCAAAGAATGAATGGATCACAGGAGTGGCAGTCTTGGTCGAACAGTGAAGGGCTGGGTGGAGGCGGGTGGGATGTGGGCTGGGCAGGCGCGGAGGCGAGGGGGTGGTCATTGGTCATGTTGGTAGCGGCACACTGCATCTTCCAGGCGTCTCTGCTTACTCATCCACCCTTGGCCCGTCCACAGACCCGAGCAGCGCCACAGGGGTCTGAACCGACCCGCCGAACTGCCCCTGAACAGTTCAGCTCACACTGGAACAAGCAGGCGCAAGCCCCCTCCCTGCCCTTCCTTCCTCCCCCCACGCGCTCCCCCCTCCCCTCTGCTGCCCACCCCCAATCCAAGCCCTGCAGCGCACAGCGCTGCAAAAGATTGGCGCTGCCGGGGCGCGGGGCGCGCTGCAAAACGACCTGGCCCTGCAGCTGGGGGTGGAGAACCGCAACTTCTTCTATGTCGTCAAGGTGAGGGCCTGCTTCTCTCTGTATTGGGTGGGTGCGGAGCATCAAGGGAGTGAGTGCAGGGCAAGGGTCCGGGCTCATGTTGCGGAGCTCGTTTATTTGCAAAAATCGAAAGGAATAAAAAAGTTCCCCTCCGCCAGCCTGCACAGCCAAGCCGCCCGGACGCTGTCATGGCAGGGCCCTACAGCTGTCTGATGTGTGTTGGTGGGCAAGGATGTGGGCGGGGCGGCCTGCCGGGCGGCCTGGCCATGCAGTTTGGCAGAGGGAAACCGCCACTTCTTTATTAAAGTGAAGGTCAGGGGCTGGCTTTGTCCGTACCTGCCATGTTCCTTTGTTGAATTGAGAATAATCACCGGAATACAATAAGATACTTGGAACAGCGTTTTTTTTGGTGGGTGGGGAAGGATGCAGGCAAGTTGTGCTGCCGTGTGGATGAAGCAGCGGCCGGCGGTGGGCAACAGACGGGCCCCTCGGTGTGTCGAGCACCTCGCTGCCCTCACGGCCGCCACCTTCTTACTGCTTCCCCCTGTGCTGCTCTTTAGCTGGAGCGGCGGGGCCTGCAGTTAAGGCACACCTCGGGCGGGCAAGAACCCCCATTTCCAGCCGTCAAGTTTGACTTCCTGTGTTGCTGCTGCAGTCCTTGAGTCGCCGTCACTTCCTTCCCTCTGTGTTGCTGTTGTGTTGCTGTTGGTGCAGATTTTGCTCCTGCCAGGTGCGGGAGCAGCTGGTGGTCAAGCACACTCCCGTGGTCAGCAAATCCTTTTCTCTCCACCTTGTCCAGTTGACGTCAACAACACTTCTTCCCTTTGTGCTGTGTGCAGATGCTGGAGCAGCGCGGCCTGGTGGTCAAACACCCTGTGGTTGTCAAGCGCCAAACGGGGCGCTCCTCCGTCCCCACCCACGTCACCACCAACATCCTGCACCTCACGCGCTTTGCGCCGCCAGGCATCAGCAAGAAAGCAACCATGACGGTGAGGCGGCGCGAAGGGAACGGTGGGCTTGCCCTGCGCTGTACCCTGATGTGCTGTTGCTGTTGCTGTGCTGTGCTGTACCCTGATGTGCTGTGTGCTGTGCTGTGCTATGCTGTGCTGTGCTGTGCTGTGCTGTGCTGTGCTGTGCTGTGCTGTGCTGTGCTGTGCCGTGCTGTGCTGTACCCTGCTGTGCTGTGCTGTGCCCTGCTGTGCTGTGCTGTGCTGTGCTGTGCCCTGCTGTGCTGTGCTGTGCTGTAACCTGCTGTGCTGTTGCTGTGTTGTGCTGTGATGTGCTGTGCTGTGCTGTGCCATGGCGGCAGCCAGGCGGTATGGGAGGCCCGAGGTTCACATGCACAGGTCCAAGGGGCAGGTGGAGCAGTCTCCCCACACAGACACCTTCTTTCCACGCCCCTCCCGCACCCCTCCCCTCTCACCGCCTTCCACCCTCTCACACCCTTCTCGCCCTTCGCCCCGCCTGCTCGCCCCTCCCTGCAGGACGGCCGGAGCCAGTCGCACGGCGGCGTCGGCGGCGTCCTGGGCGGTGCCGGCGGGGCGGGTGGGGAGGGAGATGAGGAGGCGCTGATGGTGCTGGATGACGTCACACATTACCGCCGCATCTGCCA
>JTEE01000131.1:473591-491422 GCA_002896455.3 Chlorella sp. ArM0029B
GGGATTTGGAGAGGAGAGGAGGGGGGGAGGGCAGTGCGGAAGCCACGATGGGTTGGTTGTGGGGGCTGCTGGCGGCGTGTGGGCGGCAGACGGCGCATGCGCTCACATGGCCCAACTGGGCAGGGGAGGGAGTGTTGCAGTTGGGTAGCCCTGGGCTTGTTGCCGGGCCTCGAGGCAGGCTGCACGCATGCCTGCTGTGCTGGTTGGGGCACTGTTGACTGCTGCACCCTACACAGCATGGCATGGGTACACTGCTAGCGAAGTCCGCCCTGTGATGCTTGGCGCTCGCAACTCACTGCTCATTTCTTGCATAGCATGGTTGGTCAATCCATTGAGCAGCAGCCGCAGCACAGGTTTTGTGCGTAAATGCATTGTGAGTCTGATTCAGTCAGCCTACACAGCCAGCCGGATGCAGCTCTCTGGTGGTTGTGGGGGCATGCCAAGCTCGCGATCCTCACTCAAGTCAATTCTACTTGCGATTCTTACTCAAGTCGATCTTCTTGCTGCCTCGCTATGCCTGCCCGCAGGTGGTTCTGGGCTTTCGTGGCACCCGCGGCCACCGGCTGTGGCGGCGCATCAAGCCGCAGATGATCAAGCGGGGGCACATCGAGGAGTTTTTGGCGCACAACCGGGTGGACAACAAGACCATGAAGTGAGCTGCTTTGCTTTTTTGATTTCGAGAACGTTGAACCTGAAAGCTGGTGTGCCAGTCTGTACACTCACGACTTGCACAAGGGGCTGGGCACTGCCACCACTGTGTGCACGTGTGTGTGTGTGCACAGGGATGGGGCCTGTTGGGGGCCTGCTGCGCAGCTCAGTGTGGTGCAAGTTGCAAAAGGATGGGAAGCCGGGGTGGCACCCGCCTGCCCTGCTTTGCTCCTCATCTTTGCTTCACAAGCGCCTGCACAGACGGCGGGGCTGCAGGCTGTGCCCGCTCGTCTCCCTTCTCATGTGTCAAATGCTGTTGTGTTTTGTTGTTCTGTTGTTCTGTTTTGTCAATTGCTGCTCATAAATCGTAACCAGACAGCGTGTTTCTGACCCCCCACCCACCATTGCCTGCAGGTGCATCAAGCTGCGCAAGGCGTGGAAGGAGGGGGATTCGGAGAGCGGAAGCGAGGAGGAGGAGGAGGCAGTGGAGGGGGCGGGGCTCCTGGGGCGACAGGTGGCGGAGGTCACACTCGACAGGCAGCTGCTCCTGCAAATCGTGTCCGCAGGTGGGCCTCCATCCCTTTCTTGCTTGGCTTCCTGTCCCCTTCATCCTTCCTGCCTGCCCTTGGTGGCGGCAGGTGGGTGCCTCTTGGTGTCTTCTTTTTCTTGATGATTTCGCCCATCCAGTCGTTACGTATTTCTGTCGGCCTGCTTCCTTCTTTCCTGTATGGTGCCTGCCTCCCCAATGCCTTTTCTGCCCGCCACGGTAGCCCACAGATGGTGGCGGCAGGTGGGGTGTCCTTTCCTGACTTCCTTGCCTTCTTCCCTGCCTGCCTGGCCTCCTTGCCCTGCTTTGCTTCCTGATCAGCTGACAAGCTTGGCATGCTGCTGAGTAATTGAGGCGGGGCCACAGAGAGTGTGTCTGCTGGCCTCCCAAGAATCCTCCCTCTCATTTGTCTTGTCATCAGCAGCCGCTCTCTGTCCCCTCTGTCTGCTACCCTTGCGGTGGCTGCATGCGTAGCACCTCCCTGCGGCTGACGGCCCTGCAGCTGCACACACATGCCTAGGAATCCCCTTCCCCTCATCTCCCCTCCCTTTCTCCCCATTCCTTGGCTGCCTGTGCCTCTTTCTAGGCATGTATGGCGTGCCGGTACAAGGCACACAAAGCCAAAGCACACACAGCACACAAAGCACACAAGGCACACATTGCACCACGCCGCGGCAGCAAGTTGACTTGCGGTTCCTGCCCTCCTGTGCCCCCCCCACACTTCCCCTCCAGGCATGGACGGCGTGATGTTGAACGACATGGGGGCGGCCTTGAGGCTCAACATGAAGAGGAACGAGCCGCGGCTGCGGGAGGCAGAGGCGCGCTTCGGGGTGCACAAGGCCACGGTCAACCAGGTGTGTGGGCAGGGAGGAGGAGGAGGGTGGGGGGGTGTCGTTGTTGCATACAGCACTGTGTGTCTTTCTGCCCCACCCAGCTCCTACGCTTTCCGTATCTTAGGGGGCGGTGTGGAGTGCACAAGGCCACGGTGAATCAGGTGAGGACGGAGCTGGGGAAGCAACGATTGTTGCCATGGAAGTTGTTGTGAGGAGCACAGGCACAGAAAGGTGAAGACCAGTAAAGCAATCAAACACAGGTAGCCAATCATATCAATCAAGAAATAATAATACCTGGTGTCAACACTGCCAAGTGGCGGTATGCTGTGTGGTGCGCAAGGCCACGGTGAACCAATTGTGTGGGCAGGGAGGCGGAGGGGGTCGCTGTTGTTTCACACAGTACTGTATGTCGTACTGCCGCACCAAGCTCCAACGTTTTCCGTATCTTAGGGGTGGTGCGAAGTGCACAAAGCCACGGGGAATCAGGTGAGTGCAGAGTTGGGGAAGGCAACGGTCGTTGCTATGGACGTTGTTGGTGGTGCTGGAGTGTACATGTACTGCAGGATGTGCGAGGAACGCAGTTTGTGCAGGCTATGCAGGGGGTACTGTCACTCAAGGATGCAGTGTGTGTGTAAAGGTGTGGAAGATTGAGTGTAACGTGACTAACCCCATCATCCTTGGCAGGCCCGCATGATCACCACCTCTCACAGTCACCAACCGGTGTGGTTGTACCCCAACTGACACCTCTACCTGGTCCGCCCACCCATTCCCACAGGGCCACATGATCACCCTTTGTAGGGGTCAGGGGTCTAGCGCTAAACCCACTCCCCAAATTCCCCACCTCCGCAGGGCCGCATGATCACCACCCCTTATGCTCACCGACAGATTGGCGTGTGACCCCAACTGAAACCTCAATTGAAACCCTAACTAAAACCCGAACTAAAACCCGAACTAAAACCCGAACTGAAACTCGTACTGAAACCCTTACTGAACTCCCCCCACCCACCCCCAGGGCCGCATGATCACCACCCGCTACTCCGCCCCCGAGGCGCTGCTCAACCGATTCCAGGACGCAGCCGCCCCCCTGCACCCGCCCGGCGGCTGGCTGGCGGCGGTGGTTGAAGCGGTGGAGGCTGGGCTGGATGAGGGGGAGCCCTTTCCCTGGCCTGGCTTGATGCATGAAGAGGGGCCGGCGGGGCGGGGGCTGGAGCAGCAGCAGCAGCAGCAGCAGGGGGAGGGAGGCGAGCAGGCGGCTGCGGCGGAAGGCGGGCAGCAGGTTCAGGAGCAGCAGCAGGTGCAGCAGCAGCAGCAGCAGGGGGAGCAGAAGGAGCAGCAGCAGCAGCATAAGAAGAAGAAGAAGGGCCAAAAGCAGGGGAAGAAGCAGGGACAGCCGCTGCCAGAGCAGCAGCAGCAGCGGCAGCAGCAGGGACAGCAGCAGCAGCAGCAGCAGGGGCAGCAGCAGCAGGGGCAGCAGCAGCAGCAACCAGATGTGGACATGAATGCTCAAGCCTTCAGGCTGCTGCAGGAACTGGCTGCTGCCTCTGCGGCCTTCCCAGCCCCAGAAGGCCCCGGGCTTGCCGCCCAGTCCACGCAACAGCAACAACAACACCCGCAGCAGGCGCTGGCGGCAACTGTGCAGCAGCCCGGCGGCGGCGGTGCCGCTCCCCTCATCATCATGCCGGGACAGGGGATGGTACTGCCCCCAGGGATGCTGGCCTCCCTGGCAGGTGTGCCGTCCCGCCCGGGCTCAGGAGCCGGCACAGCCACCCTGATCAACAAAGCAGTGTTTACAGAGATTGCGCACCGCCGGCTGGAGTGGGTGCTGGCACGCATTCGCCACGCCGGCTTCCTCCTGGCTTCCGAGATGCCGCGGTTCCTCAAGGTGAGCTGTGCTGTGCCGCGCTGTGCTGTGCTGCTGCCGGCTTCCCCTGGCTTCTGAGTCGTCGCGTGTTTCCAAGGATTGCTGTGCTGTGCTGCGCTGCGCTGTGCTTTGAATCTCTGGCCCGGCTTCCTCCTGGCTTCCTGCGTGTCGCGCTTCGAGTATGCACGCTGGAATGGTCTGTTCTGTGCTGCGCTGCGCTGTGCTTTGTTTCTCTGTCCCGACTTCCGCCTGGCTTCCGGGATGCCGTGATTTCTCCAGGCACGATGGCATGTGCTGTCATGTGCTGCGCTGCGCTGTGCTGCGCTAAGCTGTGCAGGCTGTATCGTGCCGGCGTCTTCCTGCCTTCTCAGTCGTGGTCACAGAATCAATTGTGTCATGCACCGCCCCCTCCCTCCCCTCCCGCCTTTTCCCTCTTCACACTTACGTACTCTGCCGCCTCCCTTGCACGGCCCGCAATTGTGTCCCGGGAGCAGGACATGGAAGAGACGGAGACCGGCAAGACGGCCACCCTGCCGGATCGCAAGACGTGCGACCGTGTGATGGAACGCGGGCAGGCAGAGGGGCTGCTGCAGGTGGGCAATGTACATGATACTACTTGTTATATTTATATTACGTATTCGGCGATTGGGACACTTTCCTCTCCTTGTTCAAATGGCAGGGCTGGCCCGGGGAGATGCAAGCTCTTGTGCAGTGCATGCAGGGAGGGCAGGGGCAGGCTGGGGGCCAGGCGCAGTTTAGGGTCACGGATTTCTGGGGGGCGGGGAGCCGTGCAGGCAGGTAGAGTGGCTTTCAGGGCGGGGGCTAGGGTGGTGTACTGCCATGCACCTGCACCTAGCCCCCTGCCACTGACCTCACCCTGCACCCCCTCTTTGCCTCTCCTCACCAGCATCCCCTGGGCCCCGCCTGCAGATCCTGCCCATAAACTGCCCGCCTGGCACACGTCGTTTCCCTTGGCATCCACCCCCCTCTGCGCCCCGCCTGCCCCGCCTGCCCTGCCGCAGACCCTTCCCCTCAATCCCCGCTTGACACGCGTCGCTGCCCACGGCCTTAACCCTCCTCTTGCGCCCCACCTGGCCCCCTGCCTGCAGATCCTGACCACAAACTTCCCCACCTGACACGCGTCGTTCCCCATGGCACCCACCCCTCTCCTGCGCCCCTTGACCCTTGACCCTAAACCCTAAACGCAAAACCCAACCCACACATAAACTCGAAAGACCCAGACCCTATCAAGTCCTTACAGCACCTCCCGTGCCCCGCCTGCTCCCTGCCCGCCGCAGCTCCTGACCATCAACTTCCCCGCCACCCACGGAGGCCTCAGCAATCGGGTGCACCTGGTGCTGGCGCCCCCGGAGGCGCAGCCGGACGAGGGCTTTGTGGCAGCCGTGTACCAGGTGGGAGGGTGGTGGCAGTTGAGTAAAGGGTTTAGGATTTTTAGGGCTTAGGGTATGAGGGGCGGCGGTAGTTTGCCAGGTGGGAGGGTGGCGGCAGTTTGGGTTTATGGATTCGGGTTTTTAGGGTTTAGGGTATCTTTAGGGGCGGCGGTAGTGTGCCAGGTGGGCGGGGGACCTGTTGGGTAGTTGGTGATTGGCAAATGAATGGGAGGCAGGCGGAGCTCACGGGAAGCATGGTGAGATCGGTGGGATGGTGAGGCGCGGGCACGTGCGCCCACTTGCCTATGCATGGGAGGCAGGAGGGATCGCAAGTACACCTTGACTTGGTGCATGGGATGCAGTCTGACCCCCCCCGCACCTCGCTGCCCTTTCCATTCATTAACTCATGTACAGTGCCGCTGCAACACAAAAGTGTGCCGCAGATGCGTCATCCCTCGTATCCGCTGCCCTCCCCTCTGCAGCACTACCAAGATTTCAAGAAGCGGGTGCACGGCAGCGCCGCCTACCAGCGGCGGTCCATGCAGAACGAGATGGAGGGTGAGTGGGGTGCCTGGCCAAGGGAGTAGCGGAGGCACAGATGCGTGGCACATGCACATGAGACATTTGCCTGTGAAAGCCACATAGCCTCACGGGGGCATCGTGCAGGGTGCGGCAAAAGAGGTGCGGGGCCGTTGGGGTGGCGAGCGCGCCTGAAGTGGCGACGGCACAGAGGTAGGGATGCATGGTATCAACCTCCGCACCCTCAGACCTCCCTTGCCATCACACTTGGCAGCGGACCTCCCCTGCCCTGCTTGTGCAGCGACACCCTACCACGTTGCATCCCCCTTAAGTCACCATGTATGCATGTCAAATCGTCCCCCACCCCTGCAGGCAAGGGGCTGCGTGTGGTCACTATCAAACCCCTGCTGCCCGGCCGCTCACTGCGCTCGCTGCCAGGCAGCGGCACATCCAACCGCATCCTCCAGCAGGCTCGCGGGCAGAAGCGGCGGCGGCGCAGCGCTCTGGCCGCTGCCGGTATTGTGGAGGAGGAGGAGGAGGAGGCGGATGGGGAGGCGGATGGGGAGGAGGAGGAGGAGGAGGAGGAGGAGGGTGGGCAGCGGCTGGGGGGCAGGCATACTTCGGTGGTGCTTCACCCAGAGTTCAATATGCCCAGCCGGCACGACACGGTGAAGGCCATGGTCGCAAACGGCTTCTGCATGTTCCGCATGCAGCGCGTGCGTGTCGTGCACGAGGTGTGCTGCCAGCTGGCAGGCCTGGTGCCCGCGCCCGCAGCGCAAGCGGACGCAGCGGCGGAGGCTGCTGAGGCCCGAGGGGCGCCTTTGCCCGGCAGCACAGATGCGGCGGTGGCAGCTGCAGGCGCCGACCGTGTGTATGTGGTGACCTTTCTGCCGGGGATTGCGGAGGGCAGCTCGTCTCGGCTGGACATGCAGCAGACGGATTTGTCACAGGATGAGGTTATTGCCAGGTGGGGATGGGGACACGAGCGGGCATGGAGGTGGGCTGTCGGGAGATGAGCGGGCATGGAGGCAAGGCCAGCACGATTTGCGGGAGCGAGGCATGGGGCGTGCCGGGCAGGTGGTGGGAAGCACTGGCGCCCCTCCCTTGAACAGACCATGATACCTGTACTCACGTCTGACCCTCTTGTTGTGGGCAGTGTGCGTCCCAAAGCTGTATACCTGTACCCTCATCATCCATGCACGATGTTCCCCCTCTCCCCGCAGGCGCGTGCCTTTCTCCCTTTGTATGCCATCAATTTTAACAGCCGCCGATACACGTGTTTCTCTCCCTTGTTGTTGTTCCATCTTGCCATGGCATCATGTCCCCCCTCTCCCCGCAGGCGCGTGCTGTCTGCCCGGTCCGTGTGGGAGGCCATGAGCGTCACGCAGTTCCTGTACGCCGTGGGCAGCAACAACGAAGACTCCGACTGGCTGCGGTGAGTGGCAGGGTGAGCGGGGTGAGCAGTGCTTTGCAACACACCATCCATCCGGCAAGGTCTTGTTGTATAGAGCGGCAGCAACAACGAAGACTGGCTGCGCTGAGTGGCAGAAGCAGCGCTTGCGGCTTGCGGGCCAGTATGCTACTAGCCCCGGGGATGGTGTCACGGCGGTCTTGCACTGTGGCAGGAATGGCTTGCAGACGCTGCAACTGCGAGGGCGCCGAGTGGCTGCGGTGTGTGGCGGGGTGGGGCAGTGTGTGGCGGTGAGGATCAGTACACCCATGTGATTGCCGCCTCCTGAGTAGTGGTTCTCACATCACCTTGCGTGCCGGCCTGCCTGTCAATTGCCCTGAACCCATGCTGTTCAATTCCAAGCGTCGCTCCTGAAGCACTCAGGAGGCCGAGCGCCCTGAGAGCACACCCACACACAGACACAGACACTTGCATTGTATGTGCTGCCAGAATCGCACCTGAACGGATGTCCCGCTGCAGGGAGGCTGAGGCGTACAGGCACACACACACACACACACATGCAACCTTCCTCGTGCCCACCCCCCTGTGTTGTTGACGACAGTGAATTGTGTGTGCCGCCGCTGCAGGGAGTTGGAGGCCAGCGGGCGGTGCTTGGGCCAGCTGGGGCCTGCGGAGGTGGAGCGCCTGTGTGGTGGGCCGCTGGATGTTGCCCGTGCCCAGACCCGCCTCATGCAACTTCTGGACCTGGCCTATCGCATGGGACTGCTCTCATCGGGTGGGTGCTGGTTTTGCTCCGTTGCCGGCAGTGCTGGGTTGGGGTTGCCTGTTGGCTGGCGCCCCGCTGCAGCTGCTGCACAAGGCCTACCGTATGAGGCTGCTCTTCTTGGGTGCCTGCCCGCCTTTCATGCTGGGTTGGGGGCGGTGGGCAAGCAGAGACGGTGCAGCTGCTTGACATTCGGGCGCATGGGGCTCTTCTCCGCGGGTGGGTGCTGGTGCTGTGCGGTTCCCGGTAGTCCAAGGGTGTTGCTAAACACTTGCTGCAACGTTTGGTAGCTGACTGGTGCCTTTGGCTTGATTTCCTGCCGGTTTCCTCAGCACCACGCCCTCAAGCTGTAACCTTATCTTCTAATAGCAACGTTGGCTGGGCGGCACAGGTGCAGATAGACGACACAGCGGTGGCGACGGGCACACCCCGGGCACTCACAGCGGATACACCCTCCTGCCTCTGCCCCCTCCCCCTTGCAGTGCTGCCGCTGCGCCCCACCAGCCGTTCCCGCCAGACCACCGTCAGCAACACAGCCAACAGCTGCTTTGCTGTGCGGGCGGAGCTGCACCTGCAAGAGCCCGCTGAGCTCCCCGACTTTGTGCCACGCAAGCGGGGGGCACGTAAGGGCGACGCACAGCAGGCACAGCAGGCAGCAGGGGTTGCGGCAAGTGGCGGTGGCGGCGGCGCTGCCGCAGCACCAGCTGGTGCCACCCCGGCGGCAGCAGGGTTGTTCGGAACAGTGGCGCCTCCGCCCGCGGACCGCCGCCAGGTCAGCTTCAACCTGGCTGCCGACGGTACCGCCTGCTCCAGCTACTGGTCTGTGGCTCAGTATGTGATCAGCCGGCACGCCTCCGCACGCGGTGTGTCCAATGCATCCACACCCCTCGGCCGCTGCTTCCCATTTGACCGGACGCCCGAGGTGGGTGGGTGGGCAGGCTTGATGGGCAGTCTTGATGATGATGAGTTGGCCGGGGGCGGGCGTGGGTACTTTTAAGCGGCTGGCTGTGCCCCCCGCGCTGGGCCGCTGCTTCCCGTTTGACATCAGAGATGCTTGATCAGCTAGGATTCTAGTGATGGGTAGGCGCACGTCTGGTTGTGGGCTGGCTGGTGGGTGGACTGTCGGGTGGGCAGCCTCCTCACAGGCTCCCTCACAAACTGCGGCTTTGCTTTTGGCTGTGCGCCACAGGCTGTGGGTAGGCAGGCATGAGACTCCGGCACACCTCGCTCTCGTGCCCGCCGGCCCCTTGCCGCGCTTCCCATCAAACTTACCTGCCCCTTTCTCCTCGCCCTCACCCGTACTGTGCCCTCCCCTACTGCGCCCTCCCGTACTGCACTCACCCGTACTGCCCCCTCCCGTACCGTACTGCCAGGCCACTGTGGAGCGTGCATGGGCGTACCGCCAGGAGGTGAAGCTGGAGCAGATGCAGGTACAGTGGGTGGGCGTACTGCAGAGCAAGCAGTGCCCTGCTGCAAACCATTGGTTGTGCCGAGGTGGCTGAACAGGCCTGCAATGAGCACCCGCCACGTGCCCTCTGGACCGGTGTTAAAGTGCCAGGAGTCGGAGGTTCTGACCGCCTGCCTGTCCGCCCCACCACCACCCTACCACTTCTGCGTGCGCCCACCGCACGCTTGGGTGTTGAGACTTGCACAGCACAGGGTGCCCGCTGGCCTCCCCACCTCACCAAAGCGCTCATCCTCCTGCTAGGTTCTTCACACCTACCTGGGGCCCGGGGGTGTCTGCTCGTCTCCCCACCTCCTTCTCTTTCTGCCCCCCCATGCCCACAGGTGCTGCATGCCTTCCTGGGTCCCGAGGACGCCCGCACCATGAGCCACACCCGCTGCTGCGAGGTGGCACAGGCGCTGGGCATGCCCTATGCAGCGGTAAGTGGGGCAACCACAACAACAACAAAAACCCTCAACTTGAAAACAGGCTTTCCATATCGTCGGAGTTGGGGGCAGAGGCGGGGTGGGCCAGGGATGGAGGACAGCAAGAAGCGCTGGGCATGCCCTATGGAGTGCTGGGTGGGAGACATGAGACAGTGGAGGATGGGCCTAAAACAGCCAGATCTGAGCCCGGGGGGAGGCATGGGGCCAGCGACAGGCGCTGGGCATGCGCGATGAAGCGGTGACTGGCACGCAACATCTGATAAAAGTACCCAACACGCCAGACCTGGTGGCGCTTTAGGGTCTGGGTCGGGGACAGCAGCAGGCGCTAGGCATGTCTCCTGAAGTGGTGGGTGGCTCACGAGAGTTCAGACTCTGTGCAGTGAAGACGGGATGAGAACAGTTGCGGGGCCACCGCTCGAGGAGGGTGTTACGTTATGCATCATTGCCTACGTTTGGGGTCGTTACGTAAGTGGGGTCAAGCCAGCTGTGCCGGTTTGAGTTTCAAGGCAACACACCAGACGCTGCGGACTGGGTGGCTGCACAGCCGCTAAAGAGTGGCCCCCCAACTTCCGGGTGACTCCTCACCTTCCCGCCTGCCTCCCTGCCTTCCTCAGGTGCTGGCCTTTACTCGCGAGCATGTGCACCCCTCTCAGCGCTTGGGACGCCTGGCCGTGCTGCGCGTGGGACCAGACGATTATGAGTCCAAAGACGTGCATAGTGAGTAGAGCACTTTTGAGGGCGGGTCTCAGATCTGGATACGGGCTGCAGGGGTTGCAACGGATGCCTGTAGGATGTATGCCGTTGGGGGTAGCCGACAGGAAAACCCTAAACCCTAACCCTATACCCCTCTGCTGGCTAGCGGTGCAGAGTAAGCCACCGCAGCAGCGTCCTTACTCTGCCCACCCTTCATCATGCCCTGTATCTGCAGCCGCAGGCGCCTGGCGCAACGTGCTTGCCACGGCCACAGCCAGCTGCCCCTTCCCTTGATCCTCTTCTCGCCCCTTACCTTCAAACACTGCACCTCCTTTGTGCCCCGCAGCCCGCAAGCGCCTGGCGCAGCGGCGGTACTACTGGCAGAAGCGGATGGCGGATTTGGAGGTGCGGTACCCCGAGGGTATCCCACTAGACGTGCTGGAGGGGCGGCGGCGGGCGGGCTACGGGCTACGAGTCAGTGCCAGCACGATGCGGCGCCGCCTGCGGGGCCAGAAGCGGGGCAGGGGCGGGACAGGCTCTGCCCTGCTGCCAGTGGGCGCGGACGAGGAGACAGACAGGTGAGGGGCGGGCCCTGGCGGTCGGGCTGCTGTTGCATCGGGCGCAGCAGGCACAGCAGCAGGAGCAGCAGCAGGGGCTCTGCAGAGAACCCTCTGCAAGTGTAGCAGCAAGTGTGTATGCTGCCCTGTGAGGGGGTGGTGCTGGCAGCTGTCCTGCCCCGCATGCACCATGCCACCTGGCATGCCGACTTCCTGCCGCCCACATCCGGCTTTGTCAGTAATGTGTCCGCTGTCCTGCCTGCTACCGCCCCGCATGCCCCGCTCAAACTGAAATGTCTCGCCATCCTCTCAGGGTGGAGGGGTTAGCACACGAATGATGGCTTGGTCTGCCTCCCTATTCCATGAATGGCCCGCCCTTCTGACATCCCCCCTGCCCTGTATCCCATCCCTGCCTCAACCTGGCAGGGAGGATGACGAAGACGAGGTCCGGGTGGACCAGTCGGCGCTGCTGCCCCGCCCCGCACCCCAGCCGCTGCGCAAGAAACGGTGGTGGAAGGCAGAGGACAGGCAGCTGCTGACGTCTTGGGCCGGGTGAGCGCTCACCGGGTGCAAGGCGGTGCATGCACGCCCTGCCCGCCCCGCTTCAGAAACTGCTGCTGCTGCTGCTGCTCCTTCTTTCCTTCCCAAGCTGACTTGGGCAAGCGTGTTGCTGGCCAGCGTGGCTTTCTTTCTGTACTGCCTCACCCCTGTTGGGCATCCGCTATTTGTACTGCCTGCTCCTCAGTGTGACAATGACAACACCTCGAGAGGGCGTTACTGGCTGTTCCCCCGCCCGTTCCCGCGTCCCACCTTCTCCTCATCTGTGTCTCCCTCCCACACCACCTAACCCTCCGGCCCTGCCCGACAGGCTTTGCTTGCTTTTGCGTGCATTACATCTTCTTATCCGCAGTGAAACGTGCTACACAGATACGCAGGTGGTTGGCTTGTCCCTCCACGCGTCCCCTCTTCTCCTCACCCCCATCTCCTGTCCCACCACCCTCCTACCCACTCTTGCAGGTGGATGGCCACCAAAGGGGCGCGCCCCATCCTGTGGCGCTCCGCCCCCGGCGCCCCAGCAAACCTAAAGCACTACACGCTCAAGCGCAGGTAAGGTGCAGGGTTGAGGGCTCTTTAGGTGTTGAGTATTGACCCTCATCCCGGCCGGCCCGCAAACCTCGCGCATCACACGCTCAAGCGCAGATGGGGTGGAACCCCACACCAACCGTTGGAGCAGGCCAATGACGAGCAGAGAGGCACTTTTACGGAGGCGTCCGCCGCACTTTGTCTACTGTGACAGTCACGCACCCACCCTCTGCTGCACCTTGTTCTGCAGGCTGACGCAGCTGCAGGCGAATGAGGAGCTGAGAGGCACCTTTACCAAGATGTCTGCCGCACTTCCCTACTCTAGCGATCACGCACCCACCCTCTGCTGCACCTTGTTTTGCAGGCTGACGCAGCTGCAGGCGAATGAGGATCTGGGCGACACCCTGTCTGAGATCCGGCGCCTCTCGCTTCACATCAACGCCCTGCTGTTGGCACGTGAGGTGTCGCTGCGCACAGCAGAGGAGCAGCAGGCGGCGCAGCAGGCACAGCAGGGCGAGGGGGTGCAGCGTCCAGGGGCAGCGCTGGCGGTACCGGCGGCGGCGGTTCCAGCTGCCGCTGCAGCGGTGGTGGAAGTCGGGAACAAGCGCAAGGCGCCGGAGGAGGCGGCTGAGGTGGCGGAGCCGGAGTCCCCGGAAGCCAAGCGGGCACGGGCGGACGAGCAAGAGGTCGCCGTGATAGAGGCTGAACAGCTGGCAGAGGCAGCGGTTGGGGACGAGGCAGACCCGAGGGCGGGGCTTGATGCCGCACGCAGCATGTTCCGGGTGCTGCTGCCGTACGAGGTTAGGCGGGAGGTGCGGCAGGGAGCCGAGGGGCCACTGCCCGAGGCGGCGGCAGCTATCGAGAAGCTGGCGGAGCTGGTGGAAACAGTGGTGGCTTCGGCACCCAAGCAGTTCAAGGAGCGGCCAGTCGGCAAGACTGGGCCCGGAGGCAAGCGCCGCCCCGGCCCCAAGCCCCTGACCTCCCACCAGCAGCTCTTGCTGCGCAGCTCAACCCACGTGGCGGCCCGCCCGCTGTCCCTGCTGCGCCGCTGGGGGGCAGCGCTGCGCGGCGTCACCGGCGCAAGCGNAGCGACGGCGGCGGCGCGGCGGCGGCCGCCGCCCTGCTGCACCCCAGCCCGGCTGTCACCGCTGCCATGGCCATGGCTCAGTCCCTGCTCTACATGAGTGCAGACCACAGCATCGTAGGTGAGTGGACCGGCCGTTTGTCAGTTGGGTTCGGAGTTTGGGGCCCTGAATCGCAAATCATAAACAGTACAACCCGCCCACAGCATCGTGAGCCAGCCCATCATCTGCTATTCCGTCAAAAGAAAAGCCAAACGTGAGCCTGCTAAGACGGCGCGGGCAGGCCTGGGGGCGGTGGGGGCAGGCGCCTCTGTGGCCACCTGCATCATCCGCCCTGCCCAGTCCCACGAGCCCTGCTGGCGTCCTTCAGCAATGCATTGCATGCTTGATTTAGTAGAAGAATTCCTGATTGTTTGCATGGTTGGTCATGGCACGCCTCTGCCCCATTTGCACACAACCCTCTCAACCACCCATGCCCCCACCTCCCCTGCAGGCCGTGACTATGAGACGGCGCTGACCAGCAGGTTCACCCTGGCTGACATTCGTTCGGCCTTTGAGCTGTTGAACCGGCAGGGGGCGCTGCTGCGCAGCACCACTCCGGGGCGGTACGACTTTAGGCTCACAGACCGGTGGAGGGCCACTCTTCAGGTGGGTGGATACTGAGTGTAAAGGAGAAAGGGTGAGGGCAGGTGGCGTGGGCTGTTAGGCGGGGTTGTCACGGTTGCTGGCACAGCGACCATGGGGAGCGATGCAGGTGATTGGGTGGGTGGAAGGGAACAGTAAGGCAGATTGATGTCGGGCACCGATCATGCCAAGCCGAGGCAGCAGTTGAATGCAGGGGGTGTCCTTTGCTGCCGTGTGCCAGGGGCCCGCAGCCTGCGATGTCAGCTTCCTTCCCAGATCCCCGGAACAGCTGTGCCTCTGAGGTCTCTGTGCGTGCATGGTTGCTGACAGCGCTGTGATGCGGGTGCCCGCTGCCCTCCCCGGCTCCTTCCCCCCTGCAGCCCATCGGCTTCCCCGTCACCACCTTCCACGAGGCGGCAGCCACCGCCCGCCAGCTGCAGCAGCACCGACAGCTACACATCACAGCGTCAGCTGAGGATGATGCAGAGGGACTGGCGGCCCTGCAGCAGGGGCGGTCCAGCGAGGGGAGCCGAGAGGAGCGGCGAGCGGCACGGCACCGGTCCCTGGAGCTTACTGGTGGCGCAGTGGCGGCGGTACTGGGCGGTATGGCAGCTGGGCGGCTGGTACTGCGCACCCACAGGGTGCAGGTGACGCCTGTGTTGACGCATGAGGAGGCAGCGGCGGCAGACGGAGGCGGGGGGCAGGACCATGTGGCCCCTCTCGACGTGTCCGTACCTGTGAGGGTCAGCCTGGCAGTGCCCAGGCCAGACGCCCTGGCAGCCAATGGCAGCGAGGGCAGCGCAGCGGGCGGTGACGGCGGCGGCGGACGTCGCGCCGGCGGCAGCAAGGCGCGCAATGCAGCAGCCGACACGGCGGGCACGGCCACTGCGGCGGCAGGCGAGGAGGCGGCGGCTGATGAGAGCGAGGGGGAGGCGGGCGCAGAGGCGATGGGTGAGGCAGGCGGGGAGGCACCCGGCGCCGCTGCCACCGCTGCGCTGGCACCAGCAGCACAGTCAGAAGGCTCTGCAGACGCCGCTGCAGCAGTGGATGCACAGGGCGAGGCAGCAGCAGGTCCCACCGCAGAAGAGAAGCTAAAGTACACTCATCAGGAGCTGGTCCTGTTTCAGCCCGCCCTCGTGGGGTGCAGCCAAGAGGTGCGGACAGAGGCCGAGGCAGCCTGCACAACGGCAGCGGATGCGGCCGCCGGCATCGGCAGTGCCGCTTTTGATGCGGCGCTTGCGGTGCTGCGCGGCGCTGGCGCTGACGGGGCCACCCGGCGCCAGCTGGCGGCGGCGGTGCAGCAGGCGGGTGGGGATGGGGCAGCTGCGGGGCAGCTGCTCGAGCAGCTGCTGCTGCATGGCTTGGCTCGAGAGGTGTGCAGCTTTGATGGGCGTCGGTATTCGGCAGCCGAGCACAGCCAGTGCCAGCTGGCCTTCCCTCACCTGCCACGTGACCCACCCGCTGAGCCGCCTACTGTGCCTTCTACGGACGCTCCCCTGGCAGCCGGCGAGCAGCAGGCACAGCAGGCGCAGCAGGCAGAGCAGCAGGAGGCGGAGTGGCAGCAGCGGTTTTGTGTGGAGGTGGGGCGGCTGGCTGCCCGGCGCGGCCTGCCACCTGGCGGGCAGCTGCAGCCCTGCCTGGATGTGCCTGTGAGGCCGTGGGTGGACCACCATGGCAGGCTGAATGCCAGGCTGTGGGAGGCGCTAGTGAGGAAGGCACGGGCGGCGGTGGTGCGCAGCCCAGGTGGGTGAGACGATCGTGGTGGTGGGTTCCTGGAGGTGACTGCTCTATGCTGGGGGTGCAAAGGGCAGGGATGGATGTTTGGGCGGCTGGGGGTTTGCCGGGGAGGCGCCAGATGGGGGCACGCACCTAGTACGTGTTGGTTGGGTCGGGTGGCAAGCCTTGGCATCTAATGAGCCTTGGTTGGGTGATCCGTGGGAACCTGTCGGGACCTAGTATTTGTTTGAATTGTTCAAAAACAAATCTTCACACGGAAGCAGCATGCTCCGCTGCCACTGCCCCTTTCCCTGATTTCGTGATTTTTTTGAATTTTCTTTTGGACAGCGCTGCGGCGGCACATGGGTGTGCGCTGCAGGTGCGTCGAGGAGAACCTCAGAGAGGATTTCGTGATTGCCCCAACGCAAACGTCCTCTCGGGTGCCTGCTCACCTCCCTGGCCCCGCAGGCCTGCCTGAATCGCTGCTGGTGGAAGAGCTGGGGGTGCTGGCCCCACAGCATGGACGCCAGCTGCTTCGCACTCTCGTGTCTGGACGAGTGCTGAAGCTGCACATCTGCCGGCCCGCACCCACGCCCAGCAGCACAGCAGCAGCTGGTGGCACAGCGGGCGGGATGAGCGTGCTGGCAGCCTGCTTTGGTCGCGGCCCCAGCGCGCGTGGCGCCAGCAGCGGCGGCGGGCAACAGGCGGCGGCTGTGGGCAGCGGGGATGGTGATGATGAGGAGGAGGAGGGGGAGGAGGGCGTGGTTGGCAGCGGAGACGAGGGTGGTGGTGCAGGCCAGCGGGCACCCAGCCGCCCGCGCCGGCAGCGCTTCTACACTGTGCTGCCGGGAGCAGACTTTGGTGCGCCGCGCGTGCTGCCGCCGGCGGCGCTGCTTCCGCAGGCCAGCGGTGCAGGGGCGGCTGAGGGAGCCACCGGGGATTTGTAGCCGGCAGCGCCCACCAACTCGGAAATGGGAGAGCGGTCCAGCTGCTTAAAAGCGGGCTCAAGTGTGGGCTTGCTGTGCATATGTCACATGTTTTAAAGTGCACTGTACCTCCGTGCTTCTTTCCAGCTGTTCATGAGGACATGTAAGCACTGCCTTCAATCAACCAATCTTTCACATTTCAAGTGCAGAGACAGCAAAGGTGTCATGGGACAGGGTGAGGGGTGAGTGTATCGGGATGTAGTTTGTAGCAAAGAAAAAAGAAATGTGTGATGCGGGCACTGGCAGGCTGCGCCAGCCAGGCCGTGGGTGTGGAGATGGAGGATGGCCGTGGGAAGAGGGCCTGTGAACAGTGTGTGTAAGGTTGTGTAGAAGGGGCAGTGGAACAGAAAGTGTGACACGTGTTGTTTAGGAGCAAGGCAGTGCAGGGCGTGCGCGCGTCGGGTGGAGGCTGCCTCTCGGGCGAGGGGGAGGCATCGATCATGAGAAATGCACGGCGGGCAGAACCGAGGCCTCCCACAGCTAAACCGGTTGCAAAATCAACATTGCCAGCAGCAGCAGATGTGCAGCCTCGTCGGCCTTTGCGGGTGCAGGTGCAACCTCAACTGCCTCCTCCCGCTTGCGCTTTCCCAGCTGCTTCTCCAGATTCTCAGCGCCAGCCTCAGCTGCTGCTGCTGCTGCCAGGGGCGCAGTCGTTGCCGCTGCCCGCGCAGAGTGTTGTGCTGCTGGCCCAGATGCTACCGCCGCCGCTGCTGCTGCTGTCAGGGGTGCAGTCGATGCCGCTGCTTGCTTGCGCTTGCTCTCCAGCTTCTCAGCGCCAGCCTCTGCTGCAGCTGCTGCTGCCAGGGGTGCAGTCGATGCCGCTGCCCGCTTGCGCTTGCTCAGCTGCTGCTTCTCCAGCTTCTCAGCGCCAGCCTCAGCTGCTGCCTGTTGTTTTGCGCTGGGCCGCACAGTCCGCCTGGTGCGTGCTAACGCCACAGCGCCACTCGCGTCGTGCAGTGCTGCCACCGCCGCTGCTGCTGCCAGGGGCGCAGTCGCTGCAGCTGCCCGCGCAGAGTGCTGTGATGCTGGCCCAGATGCTGCCGCCGCCGCTGCAGCTGCGGCCAGGGGCGCAGTTGTTGCCGCTGCCCGCGCAGAGTGCTGTGCTGCTGGCCCAGATGCTGCCACCGCCGCTGCTTCTGCTGCTGCCAGGGGCGCAGTCGCTGCCGCTGCCCGCGCAGAGTGCTGTGCTGCTGGCCCAGATGCTGCCACCGCCGCTGCTGCTGCTGC
>JTEE01000131.1:492942-505388 GCA_002896455.3 Chlorella sp. ArM0029B
GGCGCAGTCGCTGCCGCTGCCCGCGCAGAGTGCTGTGCTGCTGGCCCAGATGCTGCCACCGCCGCTGCTGCTGCTGCCAGGGGCGCAGTCGCTGCAGCTGCCCGCGCAGAGTGCTGTGCTGCTGCCACCGCCGCTGCTGTTGAGGCCGCTTCGCCAGAATCCTCGACGATGAGGCCTGCTTCCAAGTTGTGGGAGGGTGTGAGAAGAGGTCAGAGCTGCGCAGGAAGGGCCGGCAAGTGACGTCGGTGGTACCTCGACAATGTTGTGCCACACAGCTGGCTGGGGCAACAGGGCAACTGTGAGTGTGGGGGATGAGAGGGGCCATGGGAGAAGGTGGGAGGTGCCGTGCCGCAGACCGGTGGAGGGGCTCCGTCCTTTCAGGTGGTGCCAGCAGCAGTGCTGGGGACACAGGGCAAGTGCTGGGGTGAAAGGTGTCGTTGAGGGTGCTGTGCCGCATCCGATTGGTTCCCTCAAATCGGGCTCATTTCTCATGCGGAGACACGAGCCCTCCAATGGGGGCTCATTCTCTCAGACGGGTGCTGGGGCAGCATGTACAGAAAAAACTTCAATGCATCCTCTAAGCCCCAGCCGCGCCTGACACATCTTCCTCCCAACATAAAGTACTCCGCCCAACATCTGCAAACTGCCACCGTCCTGCCCCTATGCGTCTCAATATGCGGTAGTACACCTGCCCCCCCCCCCGCCAACTCACCATAGCCTTTCAGGCGCTGCGCAAAGGGTGTGATGCGGATCACGCCATTCCTCTTGTCAAGGCGGTGTTTGAAGCCCTTCTTCAGCGAGTCAAATGCCCTGCAGAACATTGTACGTAACGCGAGGCAAAGGTAAAGTCATGTCAAGCGCGGTGTGGCGGGGAGCAATTGACTTTGGCGTAGGGCAGCTTGGATGGCGAGAGCGCAAGCAGCAAGGACTCGTGCGCGCCCCGCCTGGCGGTATGTGCATGCGGCGTTGTGCAGCTGTGTGCGCAGTTGAGCGCTGACCTGCGCACAACCGTGGCACACATGTCGGTGGTGATGGTGGGGATGTGGTGGATGAATTCATCCTTCAGTTTCTGCGCCACGTCCTTTAAGCCGCCTGGTAATAGTGCCATCAGGTCCATGAGGCTGTGTGCCATCCTGTCCTCCCGCTGCTTCTCCGATGCCGCGCCGGGGTTGCCGTACACCACGCCGCCATGGTTGTGCAGGAGGGTGGTGACAACCTTCTGTGACTCCTCCTGCAGGGACGGAGGGTGCAAAACGCAGCGGGGGCAGTCAGCAGGAAAGCCAAGCACGGGCTCGCCCGCCACCTCGAGCTCGCAAGCACCAATGCGTGTGCCGCCCCTGCCACACCTCCCAGCACTCGCATACCCGCAATCACATACCCGCAGCAGGAGCTTCTCAATCTTGCTCCCCGGCTGCTCATTCTTCGCAGCCTGCCCCTTCCCCTGCTTCAGTTTGGTGACCGCCGCCGCTGGCTGTGGTGCCGCAAGTGCAGCCGGGTGCACCGCTTGCACGGCCGCCGCTGCCGCCTCGGGCTCCCCCCCGATTCTGCCCTCTGCCATATAATCTCTGCCATATTGATCCACCACGTCATCCACATAGTTGTCTATTGCTACTTTGAAGTGGATCTGCACGCCCTCCTTTTTTGTCACGTCACGCACGACACGCAGCGCCGGCAGGACGCTGCCGCTGCCGGCTGCCGCCGCTGCCGACACTCCCAGGCGGTAGCCCCCTGCCTCCACCTCAACCTGCACAGCGCAGGTTCCGTGGGGCTCAGAACACCACTAATTGCGCTGCTTATGTTGCAAGGCTACAAATACAGCACAGCCTACCTCACGGCGCGAGATGAACTCGGCGAGCGCGGTTTTGTCGTACTGCCCACGGTCGCAAAGATCAACCACACGGTCGCAAAGATCAATGAAGGTGTCTGTCAGTCGCACTGGCGCGACTGCTCTCAACAGCACGGCGCCGACCTTGACCTCGCAGATAACGTAGGTCTCCTCCTCCATCACGCCTGGTGCGGTGCGCTGTCGGCCACACGGTGTGCTGTCGATAGGGCCTGTCCGCACCAACTGAATATCGCGCGGCGGCTGGGCTGGCCCCGCCCACAGATCTGAACAGAGTGCTGCGATTCGCTCCCCCGCGCTGTTTATGGCTGATTGCAGAGCGGTGTGCGAAATTGGGGCCCAGCGGCGCACGGCCAGCACGCCCGGCCACCTCTCGGCGCCCACCGCTTCCCCTGGCTTGCGGGCCGCGTTCCCTCCTTCTCTTGCGCGTGAGGGACCAGCGGAGGGAGCGCAGCGATGCAGCCTGCGCCTGGCGATCACTTCCTGCCCGGCTTCATCCAGTTCCTCCAGGAAGAGGATGAGATGTGCGAGGGAGTGGGATGTGGAGCCGAGCGGCGAATCAGCGGGCAGCGGCGGCGCTGGCGCAGTGGGAGCGGCGGTGGTGGCGGCGGTGATGGCACGGGTAAAAGAATTCTGGCCGACGGTAAAAAGCTGACGGTAAACGAATTCGGGCTGACGCGCGAATAGGCCTGCCCTGCCCCCAACGAAGAAACCCTTTTTGTTTACGGTGTTGAGGGCGTAGGAGAAGTCGAGGAAGGAAGAGGCGGGGATCCTTGTTTGGTAGGGAATGCCCTGTGGGGATGAAGCAGGGGAACACACAGTATGTTTTGGGCGTTCCCCAGGAAATCCCTGCCCCTCTCGCCCAATTTTTTTGTGCAGCGGTCAGAGGGACTAAGGATCCCTTAAAGGAATGTATAACGTAGAGATACAAGATGTACATGTGGATCCCTTAAAGGAATGTATAACGTAGAGATACAAGATGTACATGTGGCCAACTGCTGCTCAGCAGTGCTGCTAAGCCTGCGTCGCTTTCTCGACTGTCACAGCTCTGATTTAGAAACGGGAAGGCCACCGGCTGGGCCCGGGGCCTCCTGCCGGCGGCGCAACGCTTGCAGCCACCGGCCGTCCTCGCTAAAGCGCGCGGCTACAGCAGCCCACTTGTTTTTTGAAAGCCGGGGCAAGGCATACAGTCTTGCGCCGCAAGGCGCCGCGCCGGGCGATCTCCCGCCGGGCTGCTGGAGCGTCTGCTGTAGCATCCCCTGTTTGCAAAGCCTTCATCCTTGTTGGCACAGCCATCCCCCATCCCCGCCATCCCTGCCCTTCATCCCTGCCATCCCTGGCGGTGGCCCCCATCCCCCATATGGATGCATCCCTGCGTGACAACCTCGACACCCATCCCTTTGTGCTGGTGCCTCAGGGTGACCATAGGCATACCATATGCAATTGCCTTGGAAGCCCGTTCCTGGTGGCTGTAAAGGCCCACTCGCAGGCGGACACTGCTTAAAGCCGCACGCCAAGTTAGGCCATAAGGCTGAGGGGTCAGCATACCCATCCCCCCTACGCACCGCCCCCTTGCCCCCCTCAAAAGGGTGCGCTGAGAAGGTCGCGAACTGATTCGACCTCTGGCGCACCCGAGAGAACTTGCTTGCTTGCTTTGCTTTTGGAGAGTTACAGTCTTGTCTCCTTTTTCACACTCATTCATGATACCTTTAGGGACCTCTGTTCAACAGGGGAGCAGTTCTCCGACTCCAGCACCGACTCCCCTGTTCTTGCTTGTCACACCTGGCGCCGCCGGCGGCGTGCTTCCCTGCAAGGCAGGTCTGGGCGGGACCGCACAGCTGCAGGTGTGGGGCATGCGCGGCATGAGCAGCTCACTTGCTGACCGCAGCACGGCGCAGCATGCACAGCAGGGCAGGGGCGGCCAGCGGCAGCCCAGGCTGTGACTCGCCGAGGACGGCAGCAGTGCTGCACGGCAGCACGATGTTGCGCACTGCACAGGCCAGGAGTGTGGGGCCATGCCCCTTTCAGGTGGCTCATAGAGCTGTGACACGCAGACTGGGCCAGCTCCCCAGGAAGGAAGGAGGGAAGCTCCCCATGACGGAGGGGGAGGGGCATGTGACCCCATGGGCCACCTTGCTCCAGCTGCAGTATAACCTACCACCCCGGGCTGCAACTTCCCCACGGCTCCAACCGTCCGTCAACTGCATCGCTCCTGCTGGCTGCTCCTGCTGCAGCTGCCTGATCCCGTGCTGCCTGCCAGTCTGCTGGCTTCTATGATTGCCTCCTGTGTGACCTAAGAAAAACACGTGTTTTGGTCGCAGTGCATGCAGGAGCAAAGGCCAGTCAGCTTGCGCCTGCGCGGCCAGTCAGCTTGCGCCTGCGCGGACGCGACAGTTACAAAGGAAAGGCAGTGCGGCATGAGACAACAAGTGCAAAGTGTGAAAGGAAGGCGTGCGTGGCACATGGCACACAGCCAAGGAGTTGTGGGATGGGCAGCACGGTATCACAAAATGTGTGTCTGCCGGAGCTCTTGGAAGCCCAGGTGCCAGGTCAGCGCCCGCCAGGTCAGCACCTCCCTCGCCAGGCCATTGCGGGCCTGCCAGCCCAGCCGCTGCCAGCTCAGCAGCGCCTGCCCTGCCTGCGCAGTTGCTGCCAGCTCCTGGCTGCCAGCTCAGCCACCGCCACCTCAGCGCCTCCCCCGCCAGCTCAGCGCATCATGCGGTCCAGCACCAGCTCCACCAGCTCCTGGCTGCCAGCTCAGCCAGCGCCACCTCAGCGCCTCCCCTGCCAGCTCAGCGCGTCATGCGGTCCAGCACCATCTCCACCAGCTCCCGGCTGCGCACCCCCAGGGCAACATTGATGGCAGGCAGCCCCTGCCACTCGTTGGTGCCCACCCACCGCTTGTGGCCTGCAGCGGTTGGGAAGAGGTGGGGCGGGACGGACGGTGTGCGTTGGTTGGCAGCGGCGCTTGCCAAATGGATGCTTTGCAGGCTGCGGAAAATGGGCATCCCGGCCGCTGCAGCATGCACTGTCGGCGCGGGCTTGTATAATTTAGAATCTGAGTCTTAGTGTGCCAGGTGCCTGCACCTGCAAGGCACATGCCCAACCGCCGCGCCCGGCCGAATCACCCTTCAGCCTGCCCAACATCCTTCTTCACAACCCACCCACCAACCAACCCCGGATCACGAACGGGCATTCCTTGGCTACCCTGCACACGCCCAGCCGCCCTCAGCCTGAAGCCAACCGCTGGCTGTGTTCAACAAGGCACCCACTCACCCTCGTCACGAATCGTGCGCCCCTTGGCCGGCCCGTCTGTGACCACCACCACTGCGCCTGGCTGCCAGTCAAACAGCGAGGGCTGCAGCACGGCGGCAAGTGCTGCCGCATCGTGCACGTACACGGCATCCATGTCGTACACTTTCCTGCAGCAGGGGGAGGGGGGAAACGGAGACGGTGCAGCTGGGAACAAGGCAGGAAGAGCGGCAGCATCGCCGATGATGTATGGTGCATCCATGTCCACACGCTTTCCTGCAGTAGAGGCAGGAGAAAGCAGCAAAGGGAGGTGGGAGACATGGAAGAGGCGGGAAAGGTGGCAAATGTGTGAACATACACTGCTTGCATGAGAAGAGGTGAAACAGTTGGGACACCTCTGGTGGCGCAGAGGTGGCAGCACCACGCACGTCCATAGTGTAGCCTGTTGTGCAGTTCTTATGGTTCAGCCAGGAGAAAGGCAGGTGACGTGAGGGGAGGAGGGTGGGGGCAGGGGCGCAGCACAGCGGGACAGGCCAGAATGCCACACGCCACACACGCTGCAACAGCCCACACCTACAATGCAACACTCCTTCCTCGACAATGCAACACTCGCCAACAGCAAATGCAACACCCCTCCCCCTCACCGGTGGTATGCCAGGTAGAACTGCGTGATGTCTCGCAGGAAGGTGCCGTGCCGCCCCCGTCCCGCCATCCCCTCGATCGCCGCCCCGCTCAGCTTGCACTGGTGAGTCACATCCAGCCCCACCATGTAGCAGTTGGGCAGCCTGTGAACAGGGGCAAACACGCCACGGTCTGGTCAAGTTCGGCACAGTTGGGCATCCCAGCCAGCCCCGCCATGTGACGGCTGGGCAGCCTGCGAAAGGTGCCACTACGTAATCATGCAAGCAAGCGGTTGCGATCTAGCCACCCACACATGCACATTTCGTGCCTCCCACCCCGCCCCACCAGGGGACCGCTTGGGCACCCAGCTCCCACCCAGCTGCTGCCGCTGGGAAGGAACAGAAGAAAAACACGTGAAAACGCCCGCTGTTGAACGTGTGTTGCGGAAACCAGCGGAGGTGTGGGACCCCCTGGAGGAGAACCCCACCCCTCCGCTGGCTGCGACTGCCGATCACCTGCTGCGCACCACATCCCCCCCCTCTGCTGGCTGCCGATCACCTGCTGAACACCACGGCCCCCCCAACCGCTGGCTGCGGCTGCGGCTCACCTGCTGAGCACCACGTTGGCGGCGTCAGGGTCCCCGAAAATGTTTGCCTCTGCCGCCGGGTTGACGTTGCCGTTGACGTTGAAGGCGCCGCCCAGCACCACCACGCGGCACTGCAGGCGAGGAACAAGGCGAGGACAAGGATATGCATGAGTGCACGTTTGGGGTGCGCTGCCTAGCACATCCAGATTGGTGGAGCGCCTCCCCGCTCCTCCACCCCACCCCACCCCTGTCCTACGCAAGACACACCAGCATCAGCGATCCTGCCCCTTACCAGCTTCTTGGGCAGCTGCGGGTGCAGGTGCAGCGCCAGCGCCACATTTTGTAGGGCCCCCTCTCCCTCCACCCTACCCATGCCGCACACGTCAGGCCAAATCAGCGATATCGGAGATCGATCCTGTTCCTCACCAGCTTCTCAGGCAGCTGCGGGTCCAGGTGCAGCGCCAGCCCCACATTGTGGAGGGCCTCCCCTCCCCTACTCCCCACCCCTGGTCCACGCACACATCGCCTCTGCGCCCCTCCCTCCCACCAGCTTCTCAGGCAGCTGCATTTCAGGTGCAGCGCCAGCGCCACCTGAGAAGAGTGCCCTTGCCTCAACACACGACAACCCTGTCCTGCACATGCACACCAGCCCCAGCCTTCCTCCACCTGACCAGTTTCTCTGGCAGCTGCGGGTCCAGGTGCAGCGTGAGCGCCACACAGCTGGCCTCCCTGTTTACCCTGGGGGTACACCGCCCTTGGAACTCCCTTCCCTCTCACCAGCTTCTCGGGCAGCTGCGGGTCCAGGTGCAGCGCCAGCGCCACATTTGTGAGTGCCGCCAGAGCCAGCACCACCACCTGCCCAGGGTGCTCCCGGGCACACCGCACAATAAACTCGGCTGCCGAGCCGGGGGCGGGGTCGCCCTGCGCATGGTGGGTGGGGGAGGGAGGGAGAGAGGGCGGGCATGTGATAGGCTGGGGAGGGAGCAGGCAGCATGAAGTCAGGTGCTGAATTGGGGGCAGGCTCTTCCTGCACGGGTGGGGCGGACGAGGCGGTGGGGGGCAGAGGGAGCAGGCAGCATGAAGTCAACTGGTGAACCTTGGGTTGGGTCGCCCTGCACAGGTGTGGGTTGAAAGGAGGGAGGGTGGGGGCAGGCGGGTAGAAGGCAGGGAAGGTGGCAGCCAGAGCAGCGCACAGTGAGCGCGCTCTCGGCTGCTCAACCGGCAACTGGGTAACCCTGCCAGGGGTGATCAGGGGGAGCTTGAGGGGGGGGCGGGCATGCGGCAGGCAGGAGGGTGCCTGCCAGGGCATTGCACAGTGGGAATTGAACATGAACAATGAAGATTGCATTGAACCCAGCAGCAGAAAAGGACAAACGAGCCAGGGGCAGAATCGGTGCCGCAGGGCAGCAGGCAGGCAGGGGTGCTTGCTGATTCGTTGGCAGGTGGCAGCCAGGGGTGGGTTTTTCTTGGCCAGGTCAGGGAACTGTGCCGCACCGTGCCGCAACTGTGCCGCACCAGAACCGTCGCCTCTGATGAGACTCACACGGCGAAACAGGAAGGAAGGAAGGGTTGAAATGCCAGTGTGGAGACGTCCAGGGGCAGGCAGCAGCCATCTGCGAGATGCGCACGAGCAGGTGAGCAGCAGGCATGGCACACCATACCGCCGCCCACCCCCGCCTCCTACCCTTCCCATGTCTCTCCGTCTGCTAATTATCACACACTCAAGGCGGCAAGTTTGTACCCCCCCCTCAGATTTCCCCATCCTGCCCGCTCCCATCAAGCCCCCCACCCAAAACCTGTTATGCGTGCAAGTGTGAGGCGGCAGCTTTTCCAGGCTTCCCGCCCTGCCTTACAGGTTCTTCCAGCATGCCCCCCACCCGCCCACCCACCTCTGCCAGCTGCGGGTTTGTGTTCCCAAAGCCGTCGCTGCCGTGCACAAAGTCTGCGATCCGCTCTTTTGACACGCCACGCAGGCTCTTGTGGGCTCCCTCCACCACGGGCACCTGGAAACACAAAGACAGTTTGATGCGACGGGAGCAAAGCGAGCCAGGCGCACTGTGGCATGCTAGGGGCGGAGTGGTTGTAAAGGGGTGTGGGTGGAAGCACAGAGTAGCGGGGTTTGCGGCCAGCCGGTGAGTGAGATTGGCTCTTTGTGGGCGCCCTCCACTACAGGCACCGGTCGGGGGAGGGGAGGGCAGGGCAGGGGTAGGCAGGGGTGCGCAGAGCAGGTCGTGTGGGGAGAAGCAGGGGTGCATTTTGTGCGCGCATGGGTGCATGGGTGGGCACAGCTGGTGCACGGCTCTACGAGGCAGCAGGCGGGCACTGTTGCCAGCCAGGGGGTGCACTCGCACACGGGCACAGGCCTGTTATTGTGGTCCCAAGGACATGCACGGCACAGGGCCTGCTTGCCTTGTGGCTGCTGCTGCCGCATGATGAGCTGCTAGCAGATGCGCGTGCCTGTGCAGGACATGCACCGGCGTGCCAGGGCCCGCGCTACCGTCCCCGTCCGCTTGGCGCCCCCCCGCCCCACCTTCGACCGCCCCGCCAGGTGGCACAGCGTGAGCGCGTTGCGTGTGGCCATGGTGGTAGGCACGTTGCCGTAGATGCTGGTCAGGCCCAGCACCTCTATTTCTGGGGAGTTGAAGGCAGCCAGGATGGCCATTGAATCATCTGCAGAAAGACAACAGTGCAGGAAATGCGCGCATGAACACATGAGGCCCAGCACCTCGACTTCAGGGGCAGCTGCGGGCCGCTGCTATGGCCATTGGATCATCTGCAGCAAGGCAGCACATATGGACAACCCACAAACTCAGGCCCAGCGCAGTCTTCCGAGAGAAAGGGGGAAGGAGAGGCTAGCGGTGGGGGCCTGGACATGTGCACTGAATGAGGCAGGCACGGCAGCGATTGAACGGCTGGATGGCAGGATGGAAAGACGAATGGAATGCAGGAAGAAAATGGTACGCAAGGCAGGGACAAAGGCGGTGGCGGCACGCACGGCGGCAGCGGGTGGAGTAGGGCAAGCGGCAGTGGCGAGGATCGCGGCCCCCGCTGCGCCTCGCGACGCGCACCGACTCCCGGATCGGTGTCGATGATTAGCTTGATCACCATGGCTGCGAGGCTCGCCGTGCGCGTTGCAGGCGTCAATTCGAGCGCAGTTCGGGCTTTGGCGCTTCTCGTGGTTTCTTGATTTGCACCAGATGCAATCTGATCCAAATGGTGGCGCAGTCAGAAGCGAGACGCCAACTTTGCTTGCAAGGCGGGCACCTGCTGTGCACGCCGCGGCGGACCGGCCGATGCCGCGGCGGTAGTGCTGCTCACATGATCACAACAGCCTTCTCCACGAGCCTGGCAGACACTTCATGGTGTGGCATGCTTACAGGAGCTGGCGCCCCTCTTCAGAAGGGCACGGCCAGCACACACCTCTCAAACATGCCAGCCACCAGGCTGGGAGCACACACTGCTGCGCTGCACGCTACGCCCACCCGCTGCGCAGCCGCGCCGCTGCAGCGCCCGCCGCGTGCAACATCTCCCAGCGTAACTGCCGCTAGTATGACCTCTGCGTCAGTTACGCCGCGCCCTGCGCCTCGCGCATGCGCCAGAGCTTGGTGCGCTCCATGATCATCGGTGTGATGCGCACCTTGCGCACCGGCTCCGTCAGCTCCTCCCGCAGCACAACCTGGCAGGGGGAAAGGCAACAGAGACATGTGAGCCAGTGTATTCGACGTGTCAAGTTGTGGCGTGCCTGCCACACCGGCTCCGTCAGCTCCTCCCGCAGCACAACCTGCGGCGGCAGAGAAGCACACAATATGTGCAAATGTGGGTGGGAGGTCCAAAGGGTGACCAGAACACAACGTGATGTGTGAATGTGTGCAAGAGGTTCAAGCGGTGACACAACCGCCGCTGCGGATCTGCCAGCTCCTCCTGCGGCACAACCTGCGGCGGCAGGGGACAAGGCAACAAAGACATGTGAGCCAGTGTGTTGGAAGTGTCAAGTTGGGACGTGCCTGCCGCTGCGGCTCGGTCTGGTCGTCCTGTAGCATCATCTGCGGGCAGAGCAAGGCAGGCAGGGACAGCACAAGCTCTGTGCGTCAACTAGCGAACCACAATAAAGGAGCAGTTTTGGTGAGCCGGCTCCCTCACTCCACGACCTGCTGCGGCAGGCGAGAACACAGTGTGTGCACATGTGGGTGTGGGGAAATAAGGGTGGCACACCCGCTGCTGCGGCTCGGTGTGATCTTGCTACAGCACAGCCTGCGGCGGCAGGGGCGCCGGCACTATGAGATGTGCCCAGTGTGGTGGAGCCAGGGAGGTTGATGCGCACACACAGCTGATGCAAGAGGCGGGCAGGAGCGGGGCCGGGTGAGCAGCGCACATGCGGAGCTAAGTATGGGCGGAGGGAGCGCATTTGAGTGGATGGAACCCACTGGTAACCCCCTGCTGACTTGGTGTGCACACCCCATGACCTGTGCTGCTCTGCCTCCCCCAGGCCGAATCCCCGAGCGTTGCTCTATGCTCAGTGGTAGGCAAATAATATAACCATTCGGCAGAAAGCGCACACAAGTAGCCCCCCCACAGCGCCCCTGCCCATCCTCGCTTCTGAACCACCCCTCTCTTCTTTCAGCTCTCACCGTGACGTGGCTGCATCCCCAGCCACTGCCTACTAATAACCCGCACCGCACACCCGTGCCATCTCTCACCGTGAGGTGGCTGCGGTACCGCAGCTTCTGCATTCCCAGCCACTGGCTACTGATCCACCCCTTCCCGTGCCAGCTCTCACCGTGAGGTGGCTGCGGTACCGCAGCTTCTGGCCAGAGCGCCCACGCCCGTGCATGGAGATGCGCTTCAGGTGCTGCCCCTTGCCCACCCAAGCCTCAACTGCAAACAGGCGGGGAGGGGGGGAAGGCAGCAGCAAGCACGGGTGCGGATCAGGCACGGCGAGCGCGAGGCAGGGATGCGCCAGGCGGCCAACTGCGGGCAACGCTTGCCACTTGCCGCAGGGCGCGGTTGTGCGCCAGGCTGGACATCAAGAGAGGAAACCCTCCCCAAACCAGGTGCATTCTCTCCCCGCCGGCGGACACCACCTGATCACCCACACGCAGGCGCTCCAGCTGCTTTCGCGGCTGCTCGCCTTACCAACACTGCCCTTGTCTGGTCAGCCCTGGTATGCCTTGATCACACACCAACCGCTCTTCCACGCTCCTGCCCGATGCCATGCCTCTTCATCTCACCAAAACCCTCGTATGGTCAAGCGGATTTCAAAGCTCACCCACGCGCAGGCGCTCCAGCTCCCTCAAAGAGAGAACCCCACCCTCTCAACCAGGTGCAATCTCATCCATCTCACTCACCAACTGCTCACCCGAAAGCAGACGATTCGGCTCCGTGACATGAGCAGGTGCTTCGGCTGTGCGACAATAGCTGTTCATCGCCCCCACACGGCCCTTGTCAGGTTAGCCCTGGTACGCAGATCAATCAATGATTCACAGCTCACCCACGCGCAGGCGCTCCAGCTCCATTCCGTGACTGTTGACCGCGTTGGCCTTGGCAGACAGCAGCGTCTTCTCAACAATCTTGGCAGACTTCTTGGGGGAGACAGAGCACTGCAGGGGGAGGCAGGGACAGAGGAGCGTGTGTGTGTGTGTGTGTGCATGTGACGAGGCTGACGTGTGGTGATCACCAACAGCAGTCGTCTTGTTGACATCAAAAACCTGGGAAGCGCAGTGCAGGGAGGCAACCAGGAAGGAAGACAGAAAGGGATACGATGCGCTTGACGGAAGGGCGTACTGATGTTGTGGCAATGGTTGCCAGCAGCGTCCGTCCCAACCATCGCCTGGCAGCCGGTTGGGGGCACCGCCCACCGTGGACGGTGCCAACAAGGAGGGAGGGTTCCCTGTAGAGACAGCCACATCGCCTCTGCCTGAATCAAAGCATGGCGCAAACCACCTTGTCACACCCAGCCATTACACACGTGCCCTCCCCAATTCACCTGAATCCCCACATCCTGCACGCACAGCCCACGCGCCACCTCAGCACCCACAGCACCAACAGCACAACACCCCCACACGCCCTCCCCAATTCACCTGAATCCCCACATCCTGCAGGCACAGCCCACGCGCCACCTCAGCACCCACAGCACCCACAGCACAC
>JTEE01000131.1:505503-527667 GCA_002896455.3 Chlorella sp. ArM0029B
TGAATCCCCACATCCTGCAGGCACAGCCCACGCGCCACCTCAGCACCCACAGCACCCACAGCACACACCCCCACACGCCCTCCCCAATTCACCTGGATCAGCGCATCCTGCACGCCCAGCCCGCGCACCACCTTCGCAAAGTCGTTGAGTTTGCGCGGGGAGATGGACAGGTTGCGCGAGGTGGCCCGGCTCGTGTCCGTGTCCAGGCTGTCTGAAGACACACAAAGAGGAAAGAGCAGCAGGCATGCAGGGGCATGTGTACTGAGTTTGACTGCTAATAGTTTTAATGCTAGTTGAACAGCTAGTAGCATCGGGGGGGTGATGGGCAGTTCCCTTGTTGCGGGAGGTGGCGCGGCTCGCGTGCCCGTGTCCAAATTGTCTGGGCACATAGAGAGGATGGAGTAGCAGCAGGCATGCAGGCAGGTCAGCTCGAAAAGCAGGGGGGCAATGGACAGGTATTTGAAAGTAGACAAGCCTGTACCCCAGTTGCCTGCAGGGGCGTAGAGGAGGTGGCAGGGCGGGCTTTAAAGGACATAACATAGTATAAGGCATGCAGGTGAGGCAGCTTGCAAGGAAGAAAGCAAGGGGAGTCGTGCGAGAAGGCAGGGCCGTGGTCTGCCAACAGAAGTCAGCACAGTGGCTGCAACTGACTGCGCCGCCGCTGCCTTCCCTGCAAGCTGCGCACCGGCACGCCGCCATGCCATTGCGGGTGGCACTGCTGCGAGCGACTGCGATGCATACAACTTGCAGCAGCGCAGCGCAAAGCAGCGCAGCGCACCTAGCGGCAGCTGGTCAAACGCTGCGCCTTTGAGCGAGGCTGCGCCTGCCGCGGGTGCCGGCGCCTGCTGCAGCGGGTTCATTGCGGGCTGCGACTCATCCGCGGCCCAGCGCAGGCCCAGGGAGGCGTGAAAGTGCTGCATGGGGAAAGGCAAGGCAGGATAAGTACCGCATTGAACAGAACAGGGCAGGTGTGTACACGAGAATGTGACGGGTGATGCGGGCATTTGGGGTCAGGTCGGGCCGAAGGCGGCAGGGAGGCGGCACGCCAGGGGATTGACCGTGTTGTGTGCAGCAGCGCTCATTCAAAGCCTGCTGCCCTGTTGGCCGCCGATTGCCCTCTTGGCTGCTGACTGCGCACAACGCTCACCCGCACAAGCTGCCGCAGGCCTGCGGACGCGCACGCCGCTTGCTGCAGGCTGCCGCCAGAGGTGGCGGCGGCGCGCAGCCCACCCGCCAGGTGGGCGACGCCAAGCTGCGCCAGGGGCGCCGATGTGCTGGCAGTAGGTCCCGCCAGGCTAAAAGCCGCGCGGCACAGCTGCTGTATGCTGCGAGCTGCCATGCTTGCTACCCCGGCCGACCCTCAACCCTGCGCCGCGGGTGCTCGGATGCAAGCCGATGCAAGCGCCAGCCGCTGTGACGAGCGCCCGTGACAAGTGGAGCGGGCGATGCCAGGAATGGACACGCAGCGAGAGGGCAGGGCGCTTTGGTGGGTGCTGGTTGGTCAATCGAATGGTGACAGCGTTGCGAGGATCAGGGCAGCCGCAATGAAATGGTGAAATGCATGCGGTGCCAGCGCTGGCGCGCTGGCGCGTTGTCCCAGAGACCCTCAATTGGCTCGGCACTGCTTGTCACCTGTGAAGCATTGCGCGCGCATCTGTCAGAATTAGCTGCAAGCCAGCCCTGTCGAAACAAACTCAAACTCACATGGTGGCCGCGTTGCCGCACTCGGCCAACGGGGTGACGATCATGGGGCACCAGAACGGTGCAGACGCACCCAGCCCCCAAAAGGCCGCGCCCCCTGCAGCCCTGAGCACCGACCCCTCCTCCGCGGGCGCCCCCCCTGCCTCTCCCGTTGCCTCAGACGCCCTGCGGCAACTCTTCCGCAGCCAGCAGCGGTGAGGCAGGGGTGCGCATCGCTTGCTTCAGGGCAGGCGATGCAACTGAACGTATGGCAGACTTGCATTCGCCGGACGGCGGCGGTAGCCGCACTCTCCATCCGCGTGCCTCTGTGCCATGCTTCTCCCTGTGCCCTTCTCACCTCCACTTCACCTGCCCCCACAGCTTCATCAACTACTTTTTCGACAACCTCGACTTTGGGCCCATCCAGCAGTTCTGCCAGGCACGTGGCGGGCCGCCGCTGCCGCCAGCTGGGTGCTGCGTCGGGCAGAAATGCGTTAGGGTCCTCGATGCGTGCACCGCCAGCATAGCGTGTTCCGGTGTTTGTTTCTGCCACGCTGGTCTTACAGCCGCCAGCACGCGGGGGCATCGTACTGTTCTTGTGAATCGTGGGAAGCGGTATGCTGCTGTGGCAGGCAGCTCAGGGCTGCGGGTCATCCCAGGGGTGCCTCGCTCTCTCGGCTGCCAACACGGTGTGTTGTCGTGCCGCCCGCGCCCTGTCTTCCAGCACCCACATTCCAGCACCCACAGGCCAGCACCCACGTACCAGCACCCACATTGCAGCACCCACGTGCAAGCGTGCCTGCACTGGTGTGTTTCATGCCTCACATCCTCGCAACATCCTCACCTTGACCTGCGCTGACCAGGTGCCACCTCACCCCCCTAACCGCAGGCGTGCCTGGACTGCCACGGCGTGGTCATCTTCACCGGGGTGGGCAAGAGCGGGCTGATTGCGCAGAAGATTTGCCAGACGCTGGTGTCCACGGGCACCAAGGCCGTCTTCCTGTCACCCCAAGTGAGCCCACGCTTCTGCCGTTGTATCGAAATCTCTGTGTGCGATCGGCAGGGTTGTTGGTGAGAGGCTTGCATGGTGGGTGATGCCTTTGGAAGACGAACAAGGTGTCTGTGGTAACCGAGGCCGTCTTCCTGTCTCCCCAGGAGAGACCAGTGCAGGGCAGGGGGGCGGCGTGGGCTGGGCGGGCTGCTGGTGGGTGCTGCCATTCCCTTTTGCCCGTGAGCCAGGCACCAGGCACGTAGTGTCCCTGTCACCGCAGACGAGGCCAGGGCAGGGCGTGTGGGCGCTGGCTGGGCTGCTGGGGTGGGTGCTTCCCGACGCTGGTGTCCGCGAGGCACCAGGCAGCCTTCTTGCCTCCTTAGGTCTGCCACCGTGCCTTGGGGCGGGGGCGCTGCTTTAGGCAGGGCGCGCTGCTTTGGGCACGGGGTCACTGCAGGTCTGCTACTGTGCTACGCAGCTGTGAGCAGCTTTTCTGAGAAGTTTTGGTCTTCTGCAGGACGCGCTGCACGGCGACATCGGCATCATCTCTGCCCGCGACCTCCTCGTATGCTTCTCCAAGAGCGGGGCCACAGAAGAAATCATTCGGCTGGTGCCCTTTGCAAAGGTGGGCCGAGGGCGGCGCGGCGGGGCGGGATGGGGTGGGGTTGGGTGGTACGGAGCTGTGTGGTGTGGGTAGATGAGCGGCACGGTCCCTGTGTTCGGCAAGGCAAGGCGGGCTTGCTGCTGTATGCGGGCAGCCCGGCGGCTGATGCTCTATGCAAATATACATGAAACGAGTATCGCGATGGGGGGGTTGTTGGCGTGCTGCAGCAGCAGAGCGGGGCTGGGCTTGGCGCACAGCTGCCCATGCAACCTGCTGCCGCCCTGCACGCAGCTGCCCACGCCGCCGCGTCTCACCGACGTCTCCCATCACACTCCCGCATCGCCCTCTCTCACTGCCCTCCCCTGTCTCCTGTCCGTGAACCCCTCCCATTGCCCCCATCCCCCTCCCTTGCCTACACAGAGAAGCGCCTTCCACCAGCCGTATAACCCACCCTCTCAACCCCCTCCCTCTCCTCCCCTCTCCCGGCACCCCCACCCCGCAGGCCAAGGGCGCTCGCCTGGTCAGCATCACCAGCCTGGCTGGCAGCGAGCTGGAGGGCCTGTGTGACCTGGCGGTACACCTGCCGCTGGAGAGGGAGCTGTGCCCCTTTGACCTGGCCCCCGTCACATCCACAGCCATCCAGATGGTGTTCGGGGACACCGTGGCCATCGCACTCATGCAGGTGAGCGGCCAGGAGTGGGGTGGGGTGACACAGGGGGCCACCTGTGGAGGTTGTGGGGGTGGGTAGGAGCGGTGTGTGAGTGAACCCAGCAGGGGGGGGACTGAGGTTTCAGTGACCTGTGGACTGAGGGCAGGTGGGCAGCTGTGCGGCAGCCAGCGGCTGCGTGGTTAGATGGGAAATCGCGGCGGTGAATGCACCCAGGCAGGCGTTTGGGGCCCAGTGGCAGTGTTCCTTCATGCAGGGTGGGTGCACGTTTTGCCTGTTGGCAACAAAGGAACATTGCGCTATTCAGGCAATTGTGGAGGGCGGGCCCATGGGCTGCAGCGGCGGTTCAGCTGGAGCCTGGGCCCTTACAGGCACAACCCAGCTGCTCTCAGGCACCAGCCACCTGTCTCGCACCATGCACACCTTACACCACCCCGTCTCTGCCCACGCCCCCACCCCGCAGGCCAACCACCTGACTCGGGACCAGTATGCGATGAACCACCCGGCGGGGCGCATCGGCAAGCGCCTCATCCTGCGGGTGTCGGATCTCATGACACGGTGGGTGCGCTCCTGCCTGTGGGTGTGCGCGTGTTGGTGTGTGCTTTCGTTTGTGGGGGGGCGCCTGGTAGTCATGCGGGCTGTGTGCAGTGCAAGCACGTGCTGCAAATATGTACAGCTATTATGTACTGCAACGATGGACTGTGACACTGGTTTGCCGGCGCCTCGTGCACTTGCTGCCGTTGCTCCACTCCGCCCCATCCCCCGCCGCCCCCGCCTTCCCCATGCCTGATTGCCCCATCTCACCCGGCTCCTCCTCACCCGCTGCCCCCGCCCTCGCCTTCCCCCTGCCTGATTGCCCCATCTCACCCGGCTCCTCCTCCCCCACTCTCCCCGCCCATCCCCCGCCTGCAGCAACGGCAAGGTGCCTGTTGTGCCCCCGGAGACGCTCATGCCCCAGGTGCTGGTGGAGCTGTCCAGCAAGGGGTGAGTGTGCCAGGGCTTGACGCTTCTGGGTTCCGCCTGTTGTTGCATTCCTGCATGTGCTGGGAGAAAGCACCTGCCACGAGTGCTGAAGGAGCTGTCCAGCAAGGGGTGAGATGGGCTTGATTTTGTGGCTCTGCTGCGCCTGGTGTTTCATTCTTGTCTTGCATGCGTGTCTTTGTCACTTGCCCCTGAACCTCCTGCCCGCCTGCACCTCCCCCATCCCCCGCTGCAGCTTTGGCTGCGTGATTGTGGCGGATGCCGACATGCAGCTCAGCGGCATCTTTACCGACGGAGACCTGCGCCGCACCCTCCAGCAGGTAGGGCACGGTACTGCCTGCACGATATGGGGCTGCATGGGATGCAAGGTGCGGGCACGGTACTGCCTGCATGGTTTGGGCCGCACACTGCAGCAGGTAAGGCAGCAGCAGTGGTACTGCTTGCCAGCGTATGGGGAGCAGTTTGTGTGGAAACTGGGGTATTGCATCATCCTCAACCCAGCAGCAATACGGGGGAACGGGGCGCGCTGCAAGTTGTTGGGCGCTGAGTGGGGCGGTGCGGGCAGCATGATGCATGGTGGGGACTGGTCATGGAGCTGTGAAGAGAATGGTATGGGTCACAGGCATCTCTCTGCTGATCAGGCATCGCACATTTCCTTTTTCTTTGCTACAAACTACATTCTGATACACTCACCCCCCACCCTGTCCCATGAGACCTTGCTGGCTCCCCCTGGACTTGAAATGTAATTGATTGATTGATTGTGTGCTGACTGCTTGCCCTATGGCCCTGCCTTGCTCTTCTTGATACTCCGCCTTGCAGTGCGGCAGCAATGGGCAGGATGTGATGGCGCTGCGGGTGGATCAGGTGATGACCCGGAACCCCAAGACGTGCAGCAGCGACGAGATGGCGATTGACTCGATGCAGGTGAGAACAGGCAGGCAGGGTGGCTGGCAGCGTGCATGGCGCCAGTTGGCCAGTGGGGCAGGGGGCAAAGGGCATACACTGTGGTCGGCTGTCGTGCAGGGAATAACTGTGAGAGGTGCATCGCAGGGGGCCTGTGCCAGCCTGCCGGTCAATCCTCTGCTCTGCTGGCCAGCCTTTCTTGCAGTTTCCTTGCTGATGTTGCGTCACCACGCACACCCTCGTGCAGGCCTTAGAGTCGGCTCCCAAGGTGCACATGATCCCGACTTCCTTCCTCTGCTGGCCGTGCTTTCTTTCCGTTCTTTTTTTTCCTGAAATGTGTAATTTCACTACTCCCACCCCCTCCTGCAGGCCATGGAGACGGTTCCCAAGGTGCACATGCTGCCCGTGGTGGACGGCGGGCGGGTGCAGGGCCTGGTCACGCTGCACGCCCTGGTCAGCGCCGGCCTGTGATCACCCAAGCCAGCCACATCACCAGTGCCGGCCTCTAATCACCAGCACCGGCCGCGTCGCCAACGCTCAAAACTGCGGCACACCCTGCTCCCAAGTCTCCCTGGTCAGCGGTGGCCAAGCTCCTGCTACGCGTCGCCACTGGTGGATATGCAACACAACGGCGGCAGCACGCTGTGCGTGGCCCCGCGCTTGACCGCCCACCAAGCGCTGTTTCCTCAACAGCCGGCTGCCTGCACGTCACCTCTTGCTCCTCTACTTCCTGCTCTGTACCCCTTCTTGTCCCGCTGCCGGTCCCGCTGCCATCGGCCCCTCTCGCCCCGCTGCCGTCCCTGTGGCCCCCGTTATCATACAACCTGGCAAATGCCTGCCTGACGCTTCTGCCCCCCCAGCACCTCCCTCCACGGGTGCCCCTCCTGACCCCTTTTATTCGGGTACCCATTCGGGTACCCATTTATCCCGCGATTTCTAGAACACTTGACACTCACCCCTCCCTGCGCACCGCGCGAGAAATGTGCACCACAATCGAACCTTGACTCAAAGCGGCAGTTCCCCCTGCCTGTCGGCTCCCTGTGCTGCCACCGATTCACTGTTCCTACCTCTCGAGGTGGTCCCCCGCCTCGCCAACCCCGTATGTGTAATATGCAATGGCAGTTTCGTGTGAAAGTGTGTGTCGGCGGTGGTGCCATACATATGCACAGGAGCCGCAGCCAGTTGCATGCTATGCAGGTGGGTGGCACAGGCATTAATTGCCGCACAGAGTAGGGCAGGTTGAAAGCGCTGGCAAAAAGGCTCCTGCTGCCGACCCGGAAGAATTGCCTGCCCCAGCACCAGTGTGAGGCTTTGGCAGTGGAGACACAGGCTTTGCATTGTGTGTCACCTTTTGCCAGCTAGGCGCAACGGCTCGTTTTTGGTCAATGGGGAGCACCACCATCAGGCTTCCACCCAAGCTGGAGGTCAGCCGTGGCATGCTTTGAGTGCTTTGCTTTCCCCAGAGAGTGTGCTTCGGATTGGTCCCCGGTAGCAAGCTGAGGGGCGGACCATCAAGGGTCCACACCTCTACTGGTTTCCTCAACCCAAGCACAAGGGCGTGTTCTTCTTCCTCTTCTCCTTTGGATCGGTCCGCAGCGTTAGGCGGCGAGCGTGCCCGAAGTCCAGTCCTGCCCCTGGTCCCACAGCTCCGGTTTGGCGGGGTTTGGCACCTTCTTCAGAGTGCAGGTACGAAAGGGGTACTTGCCACCTGCCGCGCAGCTGCAGGAGGAAAAGATGGGTGGGGAGAGGAGGGGGCACATCCTGTCGGGCGGGGTGCTGGCTGGAGGTGCACAGGCAGGGGGCTGATGTGCGATTGAGCGCTGGGCGCTTCTACACGCTGTTTTGCCAGCAAAGGGTGCCCCCTCTGCTTCCCTGTAGCCCCTGCAGGCGCGGCGGCGGCGGCGACGACGCGGGCTCCGGAGGATCCTGACACCCAGTGTGTGCAAACGGCCCCTCATCCAGCACTGCCGCCATTGATTAGAGATGCATACAATTTTTGCTGGCCCCTCACCTGCCGAACTGACCAAGCCCTGTCGCGGGGTCGAACGGCGGCTCTGCAGGAAGGCGAGACAGAGGCTGGGGACGGTGTGCCAAGCGAACAGCACCGCAGGCAGAACTGGGGAATTTGCTTGGCTGGCACGAGCATCAAAGGGCAGCCTCATACATCAGGGAGCAATCCAGCAGCCTGCTGAGCAGCGGCCCATTCGTGGAATCAGAATAGCGCCCTCGCAGTGAATCTGCAAGTGTGCCTTGCCTGAACGTTTGCAGCCGCTCCCGCAGCCCTCCAGGCGCCAGCAGAAACTCCAGGCATTGCAGCCGCCCTTCTTCTGGCACTCCTACAGGGAACACACAGCCAGCAGGTAGCGGGAACCACACCAGATCATCATAAGACCCGCCCTGCACGCATGTTTTGACAGCAGAACCGGCGCTGTCACAGCCGCCTACTTGCAACCTATTTGCGGCCCGGACGGTCCGGGCCGCAAATAGGCTGGCAGCAAGGGGTTCCCGGACTCACCTGGCAGCACTCCAGGGCGGTCGTCACCGCAGGCGTGTGGTTGGGCCCACCTGTGAAAGAAAACGGATTGGCGGGGCGGGGGTGTGTGTGCTGCTGATTGCTGGGGCTAACAGGGGCGCCCATCCGCAAATGTCACTGTACCGCCCAGAATGCAAAGCCTAAGCCCAAACCCAAACCCTGGGTGCCCCCAAACCCTAAGCCCACCCGAGTAGGACATTGAGTTGACGTCCAGCACCAGCACGTCTCCCTTGATGTTCACATTCTGGGCGGAGCAGGGCTGGCCAGGGTCGGAAGGCACGCACTCGGGCGGCTTCTGATCGCAGCCCAGAGTGGAGGGGTTGTCGTGATAATAGGTGCATGCCCCCTTGAGCTGGCAGTCCCAGGTTGGCAGCTTCTGACCTGCAGGTAAGAGGGGGCAGGTGGGGTGTGCCGCGCTCAGAGGACAGGCAAATGCAGGCCTCAGCAGGCAGGCAGGCAGGTGGGAGCGGCGGCAGGGTGCAGCACAAGCTTCCACTGCCGCCAGGAGCTGAACCCGCTACCCAGGCTGCCGCAGGAGCTGGGCGAGCAGGCTTGCCCAGGCTAAACTTGAGCGAGGACGCGGCTCACCCTGCGCGGCCGCGCGCCCGGCCGTGAAGAGCAGCAGCAGAGCCAGCCCAGGAGACATTCTGGCCAGCCGCATGGTTTCTCGGCCCATTGAATACGCCGGGGCGCGGGGTGCCCGCTCTGCTTCATTGGCGGCGCCAGCTCAGCAGTCCCGCATTGCTTCCTGTACAACTTCCTATACAAACATAGCTTGCATTGTCCCCTACGTGCCAAAGCATCGGCAATGCACCTCCTTCAATGTACAACTACAAACTGAGCAGCCCCACGGTTTGCAAGGCATCCCCCAAAGCTCATCACCCCTCAGGTGATGTAGGCTAATGTAGGCAGGCAGGCACCGGCACTGGCAGAGCACCGCCCCCCGCCCGTGGGCAAAGCACCGTCCAGACGTGTGGGGCTGCCATTCCTCACGTGGCACGGCACACTGTCCACCGTATCCCTCTGTAGCCTTGGCCCCATCTCTGTCTTCTGACGTCCCCCGGCGCTCTCGCGACCTGACTGAATGTCCGGTGGCACTTGGGTCGTGTGAGCGGACCGACCGACGGGAAGTTCGTGCCAGAGACATGTGCAGGAGCTGCAGAAAGAGGCACGCAAGCATGAGGCGCAGGGCAGATGAAGATTGAAAGAAGAGGTGAGAAGGGTGCTTTGCAGCTCGCCCGCCCAGCAGCAGGCCGGATTGGGTCATTGCATGCAGCGCCGCCGACGTGTTGGCCACGTTGTGCCAGCCTGAGCTGGAACCGATTCCTTGCTCCGGCACAATTGGCTTGTGTAGTCTCGATCTATCTATGAGGTACTGCCGCTTTCAATTCTCTTGGAATGTTCAATCCTGAGGGCAAGCCCTTTGCTCAGTCCCTTTCAAGCACCACCACCGCCTGGCTCCCAGAGGTCAGACGCCGTGTGTGCTGGACTCAGGCCGTGAGCGTGCCCGAAGTCCACTCCTGGACTCAGGCCGTGAGCGTGCCCGAAGTCCACTCCTTCCCCTGATCACAAAGCTGGGGGTTGGCGGGGTCTGGCACCTTCTTCAGGGAGCAGGTGCGGAAGGCGTACTTGCCACCGTCCGCACAACTGCGGGGGAAGAGGGGAGGGGAGAGGAGGGGGCACATCACGTCGGGTGGGGGGCTGGCTGAAACCCACGGGCTGACACTCATTTGCACCAGCTGTGTATGCCTCGACTTGCTGCACTGCAATTTAGATCCAACCAATGCTTTCCCAGCAGCAAGTGCCCTCTCACTTGCCCCCAAAGCACACACCCCGACTCTGCCACGCCACCCACCTGCCAAACTGCCCCAGCCCCCTTGCAGGGTCGTACGGCGGCCCTGCAGGCAACAACAGCGGGATGGTGGCGTGGTTTGAAGGGGGAGAACTGCACCACAGGCCACACTGTGCCTGGAATTGAGGGCACGGGGCCTGCTCAAGTAAGCAGCCTGCCGCGGGGCAAGGCAGCAACAGAACACACCGCGGCGGCCAGCCCAGTGGCCGCCCCGGGCTCAAACAAGCGGCTCCTCATGCAACGGACTAAGCCACTCAGGAGCCGAGTTCTAGGAACGCATGCAATTTATGTGCACCAGACACGTCACGGCTGCTTGCCTGTTGGAGTGCACCCGCCCCCGCAGCCCTCCAGGCGCCAGCAGAACGTCCAGCCATCGCATCCCTCTGCATCCTTGCAAGCCTGCGGTCATCTCAAAGGCCAGGCAGACATAAGCCACTCAGCTGCAGGCTGTGACTTGATGAGCGGCCGTCTTTGCGCGGCAGCTTGCCTTGCTTGCTTTGGATGCAGCCGCAAGCATTGGTGCCCAACAGATTGGCAGGATAAGAGGTAGCAGGAGCTTTGCAGGAGCCCCTGGCAGCACTCCAGGGCAGTTGTCACCTTCAGTGGATGGTTACGACCGCCTGCAGGATGGGCTCGGAGGGGGTGCACCGCCGCGGTGAGTTGGGGCGGTCGTCGCGCTGATGCAGCATGCAACACCAGACTGTACTGCAGCGGCAAGTCGTGTTGTCGACAAGCTTCACGCGGTCATGTTCAAGTAGCCCTTGTGGCCATTGAGTTCACAAGTGCCCAGCGGGCACCCACCCCCCTGCCCACCCGAGTATGACATTGAGTTGACGTCCAGCACCAGCACGTCTCCCTTGATGTTCACATTCTACATTCTGGGCGGAGCAGGGCTGGCCAGGGTCGGAGGGCACACATTCGGGTGGATTCCGATCGCAGTTTATGGCGGAGGGGCTGTCGTAGAAACCGGAGCACATACCCTTGTACTGGCAGTCCCAGGTGGGCAGCTGCTGGCCTGCAGGTGGGACGGGGCGGAATATGTGTGCAGGGCGGTCAGGGCCGGCTGGCGAGGATTCCGGCGCGCATGCGAGCCGGCGGGAAGGGGCAGGTCACCTCCACGGTGGGGTGCGGCGCGGCAAGTTTTAGCAAGCGGGGGCCTTGCTGAGCATGCGCGCCAGTGGGAGGTGGCGGGGGATGTGTGCCACGAGGTGAGGGCAGGCAAGCAGGGCTCCCGACAGGCACGCGAGCAGGCGGGCGCGGCGGCAGTGGCGGGAGCAGCGGGCGACCACCGCCGGGGCTGGCCGACTCAGCCTCAGCCTGCTGCATCGAGAAGACCAGAGAGGAGACACAGATCTGCAGAAGCAGCTTCCAAGCCAAGCCAAGCTTCGACGGCTCACCCTGCGCGATGACGGGCCAGGCCGCAAAGAGCAGCAGCGGAGCCACAGCATGCAACACGACCAGCCGCATGGTTGCCAGTGGCCGACCCATCGGGCGCACAAAGAGGCCGAGACGGCGGCACCCCCTTGCTTCATGCAGCGTGCCACCTCAGCAGGTTCAAGGTTGCTTCACAACCAGTGTCGGTGCCACCCCCACACGAGAGACCCACCCATGCTTCGTGCACTGTTTCAGTTATTATAGGCGCACCCACACAGTTCACAAGGCATTTCAGATGGTCGCTGCCGGGGCAAACTAGCCACTGCTGGCAGCAGCGGCTGGCAGCTGCAGGCGGGAGTCGCTGCAAGGCCTTTCCGGTTCCGCACCCCCGCAGGCCCTCCCCACCCTGCCCTGACCACCGACAGATTTCAATGTTGCCTGTGGTCTTAACCAGCAACCTGAAGCTTAGCTCCCGCCCAGTTTTCCCTCTTTTCCTTGGCACACTGCCGCCGCTGTCGTCACCCCACGGAGCTGCGCGGCCAACCTGCTTTGGGCACGCCCCCTGTAGCACACCGGCGCCATGGTCTGACTGTTGTACTGTTCTTCTTGTTCTTGTTGGTGTTATCCCCAGCCATGTTGTGCCTCTGTGGCACGGCGGGTGCTTCAACCCCTATGCTGTCACTGTGCGCGTTCTCTGCATGCCGGGCTGCCCCCTCACCTCCTCCTGCACAGGCGTGCGTTTCTGGCTTGCTTGGTGTTCCTTGGCTCGGCGCTGGCGCTGTCACAGTTTACATCAGGTGTACTTGTGGGAACAACAAACAGGAGCATGCTGGAACACAAACAAGAGCATGCGTGAAGAAGCAGGACTGGCAGAGGTGGCAGACACGGTTACAGCAAGTGCATGCATCTTCGAAATGCAGGGGGGTGGGCGTGGGGTTTTGGCTAGCAGTGCAGGAGGGACAGCAGCAATAGCATGTTGGCCGGGGTTCAGGAGGAAGGGGCAAGGCATGTGCCACTGCCAGGTGCAGGCGCTGAAATCAATCGCAGGGAAGGGAGGTGGTGGTGATGGTGCCGCCGTCGACAGTGATGGTGGTAATTGAGACGCCAGCAATGGTGGTGAAGGCCACTGTGGTGGTGCCACCAGTAATGGTAATGGTGGTGGGGTTGTCAGCCGGCAGCTGCTCGGCAACAGCAGCAGGCGGGTGGTCTGCAGCGGCGGGGGCAGCAGGTGGCTGCTCTGCCGCTGCTGCAGCTGCAGCTGCCGCAGCCTGTGAGGCGCCGGCAGCGGGCATTGCTGCATCCGCAGCGGCAGGCGCTGGCATCACGGATTCATGTCGGCCACTGACTGCAGCAGCAGGTGCCACAGGATGGGGGCGGGCAGGGGCGCATCTGCCTGCCGCTGTGCCCGGCCCAGGCAGAGCGCTGCGGTGCGCAGGCGCTCCTTGTCGGCCGCAGGCAGGTGCTGCACCAGCAGGGCCGCCTCTGCGGTCGAGCGCTGCAGAACGGCGGGCAGGGCGGCTGCCAGGCCGTCACAGGGGGAGGGCGCCTGCCCCCATTGCCTGGCTGTCAGAGGCTGTCGGCTGGCCAGGGTGGCATACAACGGCTGGGCCCAGGCGCCTGCCCCCGACAGCAAATAGAGCACGAATTGTGCTGGTGGCGGGGCGCACTGTGCCAGCAGGTGCTGGGCCGAGTCGAGGTCGTGGCTGCGTAGCACACAACCCAGCACCTGCATGTTGAGGTGGCTGCCACGTGCTGCCCGAGCCTGTACTGGGACTGCCTGAAGCAGCATCGGCACCAGCTCTGGGCGCACGTGAGCTGCGACCTCCACAGCTGTCAAGCCAACCAAGGTTGCCAGAGGGTCTGCCCCCGCCGCCAGCAGCAGCTCCACGCATGCCAGGCGGTGCCAGATGATTGCTGCGTGGAGAGGAGCACACCCGCTATCATCGGCAGCGTTGGGATCAGCGCCCGCCGCCAGCAGAGCGGCCACACACTGGTGGTGGCCACGTTCGCTAGCCAACGCCAGGCCCGTCGCGCCACGAGAGTCACGCCCGTCCACATCTGCTCCGGCTGCCAGGCACGCCGTGACGCCCGCCACATCTCCATCACCTGCAGCGTCAATGAGCCGTTCTTCAAGGCTGGCCATTCTGCCGTCCTGCAAACGTTTTAACAGGCAGCAGAGGGCCAGGCGTGGTCGGCCGGGTAGCGAGCAACAAAGGTAGCGCTGCGCGGCGGTCTGCGGGCCTGAGGCTGTGGTGCGTTCAGTGTCGTGCAGCCCACCTCGGAGCGCGCCTGACAAGACGCACGCACGGGTCCTCGGGTCCAGCGGCGCTGCGATAGTGTACGCAAGAACTCCAGAGGCCCTTCAGATTCACGTGCGTGCTTTGGATATGCCACTGAACTGGCGAACTGGCGTGAGGTTTAACCCCTGCCAGGCGGGCGCCCGCCCGACATGCCGCCCGCTGTCAGCCAGCTTCCCGAGAAGAGTGCGCTAGCGGCTGTTCACTGCGCCGTTCACAAAGGTGTGTCAAACTTATTAGGAAGGAGCTACCGGTACGGCCAGCTGGTGTGGCAAGGTTTAAAAAAATAAGGGACATCTACTGGATTGGCGGTTTCTGCCACCAGCCTCCAAGCCGCCCAATCGCTGCCCACCCTCACCGTGTGCGCCCGCTGCAACCATCTCCTGCTCAGCACGAGGACTGCAAGCGGTGCAGGACAGAGGCAATGCCGTGGTGCTCTAGGTGCAGCTGCACGGGCCAGTCGTACCCGGCCCGGCCTCCCCTAAGGGCCGGCAGGTGCCTCCTCGACTTCCTCCATCATGGTGATGTGGAGCCCCTCTGCCTGCCTCGCCTGCCTGCCTCGCCTGCCTAGTCTGCCTGGCTCGCCTGCCTGCCTACCCCACACATGTATCACGCGAACAAATAGCCTGACGAGGTGTCGAGTTCAAGCACCGCGGCACTCAGGCAGGGCAGGGCAGGGCCACATCCCCAGCGGTGCCGCCGGTGCTGCGGCCCTCCTTACGCCGCCCACCCGTCGCTGCCTGTGCTGAGCTGTTCCCCTTTTTATCACGGCATGCCGCTGCCTCTCCTGTCATCCCAACAGCGCTGCGCGGCTGCCTGCCTCAGCCACGCCTTTGGCTGCCTATGCTGCGCGTCTTCTCTGCACATTTCGGGTCTGCTCTTTACAGTTCTGCACAGCTTCGCTGCAGATGCCTGGCTGCCCCCTCTCCCCCTCCTTAAGCTGCCGCCAGCGTTGTCTCCTTATGCCGCCGCCAGCGTTGCCATGCGCCGGCTTCCCAGCAGCTGCTCCATGCTGAAGGTGCTGGCCACCTGCAGGGTTGGTTCAGTTCAGTGTAACAGCGGCTTAGGCAGGCAGCAGATGCAACCAAACCAACGGGACATCGGAACGGCCTTGGTTGGCCCACAGCACACGTGCTGCGCACCGTGCAGTCAAGCTCACTGCAATGCAAAGCACAGGACTGGTAGCACACCTCCCTGAGTGCCCAGACCGTGCAGGATGTACAACACAGCATGCAGGGGTGCCCGCCCACCTCCTTGACACGGCACTTGTTCATGACCAATAGTACAACACAAGGGGTGCCCGCTCACCTCCTTGATGTGCGGCCCGTTCATGATTTGCAGCACCATCACGTCTCGGGTGAAGGAAAGGTCCGGCAGCAGCTTGGGGGTGAGCAGGAAGCACTGGGGGGTGCCGGGCCTGCAGGGGAGTACAGAAGTGCAGCATGAAGAAGGGGTGTTTGGCAACAAGAGGAGCGAGACAAGGCGGAGGGACAGGCGGGGACAGAGAAGGGGAGGGGTGGACAGGAGGCACTGGGGGGTGTGTTGTGGCGACCTCTTTGGTGGACCGCCCCTGATACCTACTATGCCCCCAGTATGTGTCCCAAACACCAGCTGCATTGCCCGTCACACTAGTGCAAACGCACGTGCCTCTAGCCGCCAACAATCTTCACTTTTCTCAGTTCAAAATCACCTGCATGCCACCCCCACCCAGCTGACAACCAGCCGGCACCAGAGGCTGCCTCTCTGTCCCCACCCTCACAGCCGCAGCGTCCCACCCGACCTCCTAATCGCCCACATCGGCACCTCCCAAACCTTCGCTGGCCACTGCATCCCGCCTGCACCAGCCCCCTTCCAGGCATGGCTGGCCACGCCCATGGCTGGCCACCCCGCGATACAGCAGCCCCCTTGCAACACCCACCTCCTTCATTTCTTGGGTGGCCCCATCATCACGCTCACCTGCCTGTCACTGGCACCCTCCCCTGCGTGGCTGGCCGCCCCCGCACAGCAGCCCCCCGCCTCCCGGCTCTGCTGACGTGGCGTGTCGTGTCCCGCCCCTTCTCTTCAGCCTCGCCTGCATGCCTCCACACTACACTCTGCTGACAAGTCTGTGTCGTGTCCCCCCTCCTGAACCCTCACCTGCATGCCGCCGCCACCAGCTGCGTGAACACCTTGCGCTCGTTGATGGGGTCCATGCCCTGCGGGAAGATGTGTCAAATTTAGAACGAAAATGTACAAAGACAACACATGTGTTTACAGCTTGTGAACATGCCACACTGCGCTTGCTGATGGGGTCCATGCCCTGCACAGGGGGGGAGGTACATGCAACACGGCGGTGTGTTGATCACACTATAGATTGGGTTGCCTGGCACATCCGGCAACACGATTGATCGGGTTCGTCAGGGCATCGTCAGGGCGCAGCGCCGACCAAAACGAGCGGGCACTGCCATACTGCAGCCGCACCCCCAGGTCAGCTCACACCTGGCCCCCCCGGCGCTTCCACAGCTGCAGTGCCATCCCAGCCTTGCCCGGGCTGCACTTGGCCGCCAGTAAACAGGCAAGTGATGCGCACGCACGCAAATACAACTTGCACATTCAACAGTACTTGAGCGGCAGAAACATACAGTCATGTGACTTGCGTGCATACCAACACACACACACACATACAGTAGTGTGGCATGCGTGCGTGCCAATCACACGCAGCCTCACCTGGTTGATTTCGTCCACCACTCGGAAGGGGGTGATGGTCACGCCCTGCGGGCAGACACGCATAAGGTTTAGGGTGTAGGTGTTTCCGGGTTTTTAAGGTTTAGGGGTTTTGGGGTTTAATTATGTCTGCCAGGCACGGGGGGGAGCACATGGGTTTGGTTCAGCACAACTGCTGGGGTGTCGAGCAATGCAAACCAAAGGCATCGACTGTGTAGCTGGCCCGTGCTACCCAGCCCCACCTGCAGTGCAATGAGGTATGGGATGAGTGCCACCGGTCGCTGCCCTCCATCTGCCTGGACTGCCCACCGGTGCACCCCATGGCCACACACATCTCTTGACTTGAGACCCACCCCACCCGCCCCGCCCCACCTGCAGTGCGATGAGGTACAGGATGGTTGACACCGACCGCTCGCCGCCCGACTGGTAGCTTCCGTCCAGCGTCTGCATCTCGACATTCTCACGGAACTTGACCCTGCGGTGGCAGCGGGAAGTTCCGGTTGTTTGAGCTAGTGCAGTTGACGGTGACAGCTGGCATGGCAGGTCGATCACCGAGCACAACGTCAGGGGGAGCGCTCCTCAGCATCACGAAACACGCTGCCACTACTGTGCAAAGTCATTTCGGGGCGCTCACAAAGCAACAAATTCTTCAACACGCAAATGACAACCCCGGTCACACGCACCTGATCTCGATGGCGTACTTCTCGAAATCCTCCCCCGGCGCCTCATGCAGCGCCACGTCACCCGCACACCCCACCGCCTGCAGGGGGGACGCCAGGAAGGCAGGCGTTTGCAGCCGGACCGTTACTGCGTACTGTGATGCTGGTCACGCTGGATCGACACATGGCTGGGGTAAGGGCCCAGACACACATGCAGTGCAGTGCCGCAGGCAGGCAGGCCGACACGGCAGCGACCTGAACTGCCCTGCCTTTGCCGCCGGCACTTGTCACAATTCAAAGCAGCTGCCGCACACTGGTGCCCTACACTGCTGCCCTCAACTGCTGCCACCAAGTGTCTGCAGAGCTGCTCTTTAGAGCTGCAGACTAGCCGCCACAGCGCTTGCACAGCGCTTGCACAAATGTGCCCTCCCTCCCCTAACCTGGAAGTTGGCGCTGAATGTTTCGTTGACGCGCGCCACGATGCGCTGCAGCTCGGGCAGCCAGCGGCCCTGCATGGGGGACAAGGAGATAGGGAGGGGGGAGGGTGTGATTCTGGTGCAGCAGAGGGAGATGCGCTGCAGCTTGGGTAGCCAGCGGCCCTGCAGGGGGGGCAGGGAAGAGAGGGAGGGGAGAAGTGGGGGAGATGCAGGAAATCATGAGAGAGGGTTGAGGAAAACGGGATGTGGTTGCAGGAGAGTGAATGGCGGGCAGGCACACCCATTTTCACGCCTGCACCCGACCACTCTGAGCACAGCAGCCGCCAGCTCAGAATGGCGTGCGCACTGCATGCATGCATGACGATGTTGCATCTGCTGCCATCTTAGCGCCACCTCATGACAAGGCCACCAAACTGTGGGACTGGCTGCCAGCTGGCGGCTCACCGCCACGTCATCAATGGTGGCGCGTGCCAGCTGGCGCTTCTCCTCCACCACCGCCAGCTGTCGCTCCTGGTCGCTGATCTGGCGGCAGCGCTCGTTGTACTGGCGCAGGGCGGCCGGGTTGGCGATGAGCATGCCGTCCGCCTCGGCTTGCTGCAGGGAGTAAGGGGAGGGTCGCAAGTGCACTCTGGCGTGAGGCAGTTGGCGGGACAGGGGCGCGGGTTGGCGGACACAAACCTGCCCGCCTCACCTTTAAGGACCGGCGCCTCATCTCGGAACGTAAACTCTCAGGCCAACGTGATCCCCTCCTCTCTACACTTCTCCTGGAGGCACCCATGCGTCCACATCCGCAAATCGACCGTGCTGTGGACCGAGGACACAGTCCAACCGACCATGCAGAAAGAAGGCACAGCAGCAAGGGGCCTCCCTCCACCTCGGCTGTATGCGCGTAGGCAGACAGGCCATTGAACAGTACCCCGCAGCAGCTCAAACACTTGCAATGGAGCCAAACCAATCCGCCCCCCCAACCCCCGCCACCCACCTTCTCCTCGATATATGCATGCACCTTTGCCAGCCTGTCGGGCTGTTGAACTGACCCTCAGCTCGGCCATCTATAACCAAACGCCAAACCGACCCGGCCTTCACCCACACACTCAAACACCCAAACACACTACACCTTTTCCTCGATGAATGCATGCAGGTCCGCCAGGCGGTCGGGCAGTCAGCTCTACCAGCCGTATCAAGCTAAACACAGCCCATTAAATGATGAAAGGCCCTCACCTTCTCTTAGAGTGTGCTTGCACGTCTGCCAGGCGGACTGACCTCAGCATCAACCCCCACCCCCCACCCCCATGCATTTCGAACGAAACGCTCTGCAACGCATCTGCCGACCCTAAACCCTTCAAGCCTCACACACCTTCTCCTCGATGTATGCGTGCAGGTCTGCCAGCCTGTCGGGCAGCCCCTCAAACTTCTCCTGCAGCCGCTCCCCCTCCTCGCCCTCCAGGGGAGCTATCTCATCGGCAGCCTCCTTGCGCTGCCTGCACGCGTGGGTGTGGAGGACACAGGGGAGGAATGCTGAAATGGGAGTGTGCATGGGTGAGCAGGAGGGGGGGAACAGAGCCTGCGCTTTGTCGCCGCCTCCCGCTGGCACAGCAATCCTCAACTGCCTCCCGCTTCAAGGCGATGTAAGGCGTGCCAACTCATCTCTGGCCCTCGCCTGCACTCCCCTCTGCTGCCGTTGCACAGCAACCCCAGTTTCCCCGCACTGCACCACGACGCGTAGCGCACCCACCACCCCTCTCTTTTCTGTTCGAAATGTGTTTAGGCCGACAGACAGGCAGCCTCACCCGCACCCCCCTCTGCTGCGAATGCACGGCATTGCGAGCAGCTTGCACGGCGTATTGGGCGCACCAACTCACCCCCCCCAACTGTTTAATGCGCCCTCACCTGCACTCCTCCCTGCTTCGGTTGCACAGCACCCCCCAGCTGTTCGAACGATGCAGTCCAGGCACGGCAAATCAACCCTCCCTCCTGTGCCCCCACATGTCAAGGCACCCCCACCTGCACTCCTCCCTGCTGCGGTTGCACAGCACCCCCAGCTGCTCCACAATTCCCTTCAGCCGTGCCAGCTCAGCCTGGCGCCGCTTGGAGGCATCCTTGATGCGCTCACACTGCACGGGTGGAGGAGAGGAAAAGGGGGAGCCATCGGTGAGTGTTGAGCCAATGCTGGGTCAATCAGCTCAAATCCTTGCCCCTGCCCTAATGCGCTTGCACTGCAGGGGGGGCGGGGGAGGGAGGGAGCCCCCCGGGGGGTGTAGGTTGCAGAATGCATGGCTGGGTGGGGCCGGTGGGTTTTGGGGTTTGCAAAGAGCATAAGGAGGCTCATCAGCTGATCAGCTTTGCACCAACTTGATCCCTCCCTCCCTCCCTCCCCGCCCGCATGTCCCACCCCATTCCTTGCTCCATCCTCCCCAGCCCCTGCCCTTCTCACCGGACACCCACCTGCTTGGAAAAGAGTGTTGTGTGATGTGTTTACCGCACAACAGACCTTAGAGAGAACATTGAGCCTTTGATCCATAATAAGCGCCCATACTCCTAACAGGCAGAGCACAGCAGGCAGGGCACAGCCCACCTGCATGGTCAGCTCCCGGATGGCCAAGTCCAGCTCAGCATGCCGCACAAAGCGTGCCCCCTGTGCCACCTGCTGCGCCGCCAGCTCAAGGACCTGCCGAGGGAGGACGGGGGGAGGACCGGTGAGATGATGGTAGGCAGGGAGGCGGGTAAGCAGGCAAGGGCGGCAGGCAGGCAGGTGGTGGTAGGCATGCAAAGACGAGCAGGTAGACAGGCAGGTGGGCGGGCAGGTAGACCTGCATAGGCAGGCAGGTGGGCGGACAGCATCGCCGGACCCAACACACCAGCACAGTACCCCCGCCCGCACACCCACAGCCCCGTTCTTGCCCGCTGCCAGATACCTCTACTGCATCACATTCACAGATAAATTCCATACAAGTGTTTCCCAAATCCCGCCCATGCACCGCATCAAAGGCCCGCTTCTTCGCGGTTTCCAGCTCCCGCTTCGGCCCCTCTCTCTGCAACCGCGCCAACAACCCCCAACCACAAGGATGCTCCCACCCCCTGCCCCCCCCACCCCACTCACCGCATCAAAGGCCCGCTTTTTGACCACCACCCGCTCCCGCTACTGCTTCATATCATAGATAATTTCCACACAAGTGGTTCCCACCCCCCGCCCACCCCACTCACCGCATCAAAGGCCCGCTTCTTGGCGCCCCCCAGCTCCCGCTGCAGTTTGGGCCCCCGCTTGCGTGGGTCGGCCGCCTTCTGTGCGCGCACCAGCTCAAGCTGCTTCGACTTGAGGGTGGTGCGCAGGTCGGCGTGCCTGCAGGGCAGGCCACCCATTGGTTGACAATCAGCAATCATTGTCAAACATAGAGGGTGGTCACGGTGCCTGCAGGGCAGGCTAAACATTAGTCAATTGTTCAGCAATCATTGGTGAAACATAGAGGGTGGTCACGGTGCCTGCAGGCAGGCCAAACATGCATGGCCGAACATTGGTCATACACTGAGGGTGGTGCGCAGGTCGCGGTGCCTGCCGGGTCATAGGTGGTCAACCATGGCCAAACATAGGTTGCGCCAGCACAGGGACAATACGGGGTGCGCCAGTGACAAATCGAAGTGCAAACGGGGCGGGCTCGGATGAGGATGGGGCAGGGTGGGGTGCGGCTGAGGCACGGTGGTGTGCATTGGGCGCATGGCAGGGCGCGGCTGAGGCAGCAACGCACCAGGCATGAGCAAAGCAGGCAGAGCTTGATTGAGCAGGACGGACGGCGAGCAGGACTCTTTCAGCACCCCCAACCCCCGCTGCCCTGCCTTCCCTTTCCAACTGTATAGCAAGTCTGCCTCTCCCTCCAATTGAATCCCCTCCACTCCCCCCGCATGTGTGCATTCATTCAGTCGTTCATCCCAGCATCACGGAAAAACAGAACGGAGCAACACACCCTGGTGCCCGCCAGGCTCCCCGGCAGCTCGGGCCCCACCTGGCATGCATCCTCCGGATCTGCTCGTCCACCTTCCTGACCTTCAGCTGTATGTTCTTCACCTGTGGGGAGGTGCAGGCGCAGCGTGGTGCGAGCAGGGTCAGGGGCACATGACCTGGATGGAATGCAGCGGGTGAGGCAGCAGGCTTGCGGGCTCTGCATAATAGACTCTACATTCCAATACACTCACCCCCCACGCTGCCCCATGAAACCTTTGCTGGCTCTCCCCGGGACTTGAAATGTAATTGATTAAGTGATGAAGAGGTTCAACACACTTTCAAAAGCACATTGGTTGTGTACAAGCTGAACACACGCTGATGAGGCGTCAGCCCAGGGTGTGCAAGGGACACCAACACAAGCAGGCAAGCAGGCACAAGCAGAAGTCCCTGCCTCAACGAACAAAAGCCCCCACCTGCCCCTCCTTGGCCTCCTTGGCTCCCCGAAGGTCGGCCATCTTCTCATCAATGCTGCGCAGCTCCTGCACG